>JAEIFN010001057.1:600000-935000 GCA_018903675.1 Zaprionus capensis | reverse complement strand
GGACGTTGGCAAGCCGCTACTGTTTGTATTCGGAGACCGCTGGGGCTGTGGCTGGGGCTGTGGCTGGGATTGGGATTGAAGTGTTGCTGGGGACTTCATTCTGTGTTGAATGTCGATCAACTCGCATGTCTTGCAGTCTACACCCTTAAAGTCAGCATGTTCCGCGCAACTTGTAGGGAATGATTGAAGATTAAGCTGGTTCTGATGATGATGTAGCTGTAGGAACTCTGTTAGTAATTTAACGCCCCTCGAATTTTGGTCATTCGCCAAAGCAGCAAGGGAGGCTTGAAAAGAACTTAGTTGTGCTTGGGTCTGTGCTTGTATTGGTGTAAATTCGCCACCAGCAGCAGCCACTTGTTGCTGTTGCAATAGCAGAAAGTGTTTTTGCAATATCTCAGCTGCAGTCAAAGCTACATCTGAGTCAGCAATATGCAAGGGCTGAGAAGAATCAGACGACGACGTTGTAGATGCAGATGGTGGAACGTTCGGGGACCTGTTCATCTGGTCACCTACTTTTTTGAGACTACTACTATACGTGAGCTTGGAGTCCGCATCCTTGTTGCGTTGTTTGTTGCTTGACTTATCATTACTTACATTATCAGTACTAGTGGCTTTGTGGCCTTCTGTAGGCGAATCAACTTGACTTTCTTCACACATTGAGGGGTGTTCTGGAGTTGATGCTGAAGCGGGTGTGCCTTCTACGTTGTCCAATGGGCTGACAGGCTTTAGCAATGGCGATGAAGACGTTGATGTTGATGCGGAAGCAGATGAGATTGCTGGTTTTGTTGTTGTTGTTGCTGCCCCCCCAGTTGCAGTTGTTTTTAACGGGTTAATATTAGTCTTTGCTATTGCTGAATTTAAGGAACTTAATTTGACTGCCGCATGCTCTTCTAATTCCAATGACGTGGACGCACTCGCACTGGCTTCGGCATTGCTTTTATTGTTGGCTTCGTCGTCGCCGTTGTCATTGGGATCGTGATATAACGACAAATGAGAGTGATGACTGGTAGAAGCAGTAGTACATTCTTTACCATCAATCGGTTCTAGCAGCTCACTGGCGCTTATGCTGGAAGTGCCGATATTGTTTACGGCGCCGCCGCCATCATCAGCATTAATATCGAGTGGCTGTAGAAACGATATTTGGGGTTCCTCATCCATGTTACGCTGAATGATGGCACTCGAATATTCGCGATTCAGCAGCTGCTGTTCGAGCTCCTTCAGATTGAGTCTATGCTCAGTGTTGGCATGCAAGCTAAACGAATTAACGTTACCGAACGAAAGTTTGCATATAAAGCACATTAAAATTGGCTTATGCTTGTGCATTGGTGAAGCAGCATTGCTGGGATCCTGGCAATGAGTGCTTGCATCTTGAGCAGAGACCACACGAAATGAATGTACCTTCGGGCTTGATCGCCAACTCTCTGCACTGACAAAGGCTTCTGCTTCTGCTACACTCTGACTCTGACACTGACTCTGACCCTGACCCTGCACACGTCCTTTATTTTCAATTGATTTATAAAATTTATCCACTCCTTTTTGATTCGTTGACGCTATAGTTTCCGATGTCAATGCTGTAGCTATTGGTGTGGGTGTGCTTGCAGTTGTAGTAGGCGTGGCACTGCTGGAGCTCAAATTAGCGCTACCTGCATCGATAATGAACGCACTGCCATCAAGATTGTACACTATTTTGCCATTAAAAGTTTCAACATCAGAACTGAACATTGGAGAGCCGTCAATCGCATTATTGGACTTCTGAAAAGACAAAGAATAATAAATATATATATATATCAATTCATATTGTGTAAGTTATTTATAGCTAAATACCAAAATGAAAATGTATTTCAAAACCAGCATAAAGCATATCCAACTTCATAAAGTAAACCTTTTTATACCCTTCGACCTTTACTTACTTTAAGGGTATACTTACTTTGTGCAAACGTATGTAACAGGCAGAAGGAGGCATGGCACACCCCATAAAGTATGTTCACGCACAACCGTGCCCATGGGTATGGAGTTCTCTGGCCCCCCGCAGAATGTTCAAGCACTAGCATGAACATGTACTAGCAGTGCACTGTACAGTATGACACTGTACTGCACTACACTGCTGTGCTATCAGCAAGACTTTCAGCTATCAAGGATATTGTCTCATGCAGCGATCCCTTATCTGTGTTTACGACCGGCTACAATATTTTATGACCTCACGTACACACATGTTTACGATAAGTAAAAAGGGATCGCAACTATTTTGTATTGAATAATAATTATCCCACGCTGCGTCTTTCAAGTGCAGCATATATAAATAGAGATAAGTAAAATAACCACCACCGCGGTTTCTTACAACACCGCATTAGATTTAAGAATCAGTTCTAAATAAACTAGCAAAGTGTAGAGACATACAATCTTCTACATAGGCAGGTGAAATAAACTCATAAAAGTGTTTAGAAGTGTACTTTCTTTACATTTTTTGGTCCTTCGAGCCGGAGAGAACATTTTTTATGTCCTCCGTGTTGAACCAGTCGTCGATCACTATGGCCATCGACCGAACGTACTTGTATTCGGAGATGAAGCAAGCCAAGGAAGGCGAAGAACCGTTTCAGCTAGAGGATACCAGGCCAAGTACCTCTAAAAGATTAGAGGCAAGAGCAAGTGTACCACGAAACACGCCTATCCCGGTTCCCTTGGGAGCTATCTCGGACAAACTAACGAATATGTTAACGCAGCATATAGCCGAAGTCAAAGCCGACATGAAACAAAGCGATGTGACTATCTTGGAAACCCAAAAGTACAAATTAAACTGGCTGTGGTCAAAATTGCAAGAGTCACTAAACGCAGTTGATATGTCAAAGCTTGTAGAAATGGATTGCGATGTCTATGTGTTATCTGACCTACTCGAAAGGAAGATACACAACGTACGCAATAGAGAGGACGATAGACCGGAACTTCCGAAAACGACTGTTCCTACATTTAGCGGAGATCCGAAGGAGAGGCAATCGTTCTACGAGACTTTCTCACTAAGCTATGCAAATAAGCGCAAAATATTTGCCGATCGCAGCAAGCAGCTGATGGACTTGGAACTGCTGAAGAATCATAATGAAGGCAGTATCCATAAGTCGTTGATCACTAGATCAGCCAATACAGGCAACCAAAACCAACGAACAAAAGAGGGACTGCTGAAGAACCATTGTGAAGGCAGTATCCATAAGTCGTTGGTCACTAGGTCAGTCAATACAGGCGACCAAATTACACGAACAGAAAAGGAACTGCTGAAGAACCATTGTGAAGGCAGTATCCATAAGTTCTTACAAACTAGCTCAGCCAATACGAGCAAAATGAGCATGGAGCAAACTGAGAAGCTCAACAATAAACGCAATCGAGAATCTGGACTCGAAGTGCAAAATACAAGGAGCAACCGTTTCCCGCCGGCAAGCCCCCAAATGGGAGGATCGTGGTTTTATGGACCACAACTTTCAAAATTGGAGATGTGTAGCCATGCCACACCGACGACTCAAGGGAAGGATGCACAACAAGCCCAGAAACAGATGGGCAAACTGGAAGAGAACCTCGCCCAGACACAGAAGGGTAAACTCAAGACGTACCTCACCCAGTCGCTGATGCGCGTAGAAGAGTCTACGAAGTTGGCACCGCGCTGAGCAGCGTCGGGTCAAATATATGCGCTACAGAACCAGATCAGGATCGCACCAATACTCTACAGAGTGCAGCCCATAGCACCAAAGAGACAGCTACGGTGACCAATCTGGACTTTCAGACACTGGAGCAATTTTCCGTTGAGCAAGAGAATTTCAACATTGAGCTGGCCAATATTCATTTTGAGCAGTTCGATCTGGATATTCAGGAAGCTGAATCGACAGCTAAGATGCCGGGACAACAGCTTGAAACTCTGCTACTCGAAGCAGAAACAATCGCTAAAGGCAAAAGCGAGAACGTGCAGCACAAAAGCGAGATCCTGCAGCACAAACATAAAGTGTGGTACAACAAGGAGTCCACAAGAACTACCGAACCACAACAACTATTGCAAAGCTACAAAATTGCAACAAAACATCGCAACGATTCTAACAGCCAGCAGAATCGTTCAAAACACATGGATTCCGATGCCAAGGAGAAAGTTGACGAACTAATAAAGAAACGTAGTTCGCTCGATGGGGAAAAGTCGAAGGTTAGAATTCCCATAACCAAGAATCGTCAGAAGCGTCTAGCTCATCGTCGTCACAAGGAACGCCGTCAAACCCTCAGCCGCTCTAAGAAGAAAGAGTTCTTCCAAAAGGACGGGACTGGAACTGGAGGCAATGGTCAAAAGAGGAAACAAACACTGGACAACAAAAATGATCTCTTCTTGTACAAGGACGAGCGTTTGCATAAATCAGCCGAAATACTAGTGGTGGGGTTTCCTGGACCTCCGCAGAATGTTCACGCACAACCGTGCCCATGGGTATGGAGTTCTCTGGCCCCCCCGCAGAATGTTCAAGCACTAGCATGAACATGTACTAGCAGTGCACTGTACAGTACAACACTGTACTGCACTACACTGCTGTGCTATCAGCAAGACTTTCAGCTATCAAGGATATTGTCTCATGCAGCGATCCCTTATCTGTGTTTACGACCGGCTACAATATTTTATGACCTCACGTACACACATGTTTACGATAAGTAAAAAGGGATCGCAACTATTTTGTATTGAATAATAATTATCCCACGCTGCGTCTTTCAAGTGCAGCATATATAAATAGAGATAAGTAAAATAACCACCACCGCGGTTTCTTACAACACCGCATTAGATTTAAGAATCAGTTCTAAATAAACTAGCAAAGTGTAGAGACATACAATCTTCTACATAGGCAGTTGAAATAAACTCATAAAAGTGTTTAGAAGTGTACTTTCTTTACAAAGTATATATATTCATGCTCAGGATCACTAGCCGAGTCGATTGAGCCATGTCTGTCTGTGTGCCCACACAGAACTCAGCTATTATAAAAGCCATTTGGCAAGAAGACTCCTGTATACTATACGCTGATCAAGTTTATTTCAAATATTAGGTGCCACGCCCACCGCCCACGCAAATCAATAATAACATTTTTTAAGTTGATTTGTTATCGATGTATAAAAGATGAAACCTTCTGACTTTCACATATACTAAGCTGATTAAAATATCTACGTAAGCTTCAAAATTCAACTTGATCGGATAATAAACACAGAAGTTATTCAAGAAAGTATGAGCATAAAACCAAGTGCTTGTGTCAGCTAACAAGGGACGCAGGCGAGCGCCATCTGTCGAGCATAATTTGAAAGCACGTACATATGTTTACACCAGAACATAGGTCGACGGGTATCCCACTGTCGCGTGCCGCTCGACTGTTGCTCTCGTTATTCTTAATCAGCATCAAAAACATATAAACATGTCGATCGGTCTGTCTGTCTCAGGCACTTTGTCTGAACGAATAACAATAAATATATAACTTCTAACGTAGTTCGAATGCTAGACAGTTCATTTTTGGTAAGCACAGTTTAAACCATTTCTTAATTTACACATATGTAAGTTATGAAG
Organism: Zaprionus capensis; assembly: GCA_018903675.1. NCBI lineage: Eukaryota > Metazoa > Arthropoda > Insecta > Diptera > Drosophilidae > Zaprionus > Zaprionus capensis. Next base: position 929,440 of record JAEIFN010001057.1, on the reverse strand, counting down.
GAAATAAATAATTTCAAGAGACTACTGACAGCACCAACGGCACTCCTGCAAGTATGCAATACAAGATACGCTAAAACAAATAAGTTGAATACAGCGCGCTATGGGAAATTGGGCCTGTTTTTCTGGAATTTTTAATAACTCTTGATCTAAGTTAGATTTTTTGGTGCAGTTTCTTTTATAATATAATGTAAGCCCTTAGAAATATTTAAAAAAAGTGAGCGTTTCTATTTAAACGTCATTTGAAAATTAATTTATATGACAGATATACGTTATAGTAGTCCGATTTTGATAAAATTTTGAGATCATATTAGGGATCAAATACATGGGATAAGTTTGAAAGCCATTTTTCGAAATACTGTGTCGCTCAGCTGAAAAGGTTTGACTATTTGTTTAGGTTTTAAACATTGTATCTCAGTTATATGCAATCCGATTTGAACGAAATCATTTTTTATGTATGAATAAATCTGTCATTTGTAAATAGCAAAGTTTCTAATCTCATAGTTTTGTTTTTATATCATTTTTATTTTTATCTCAACTTTTTTGGCTCAACTGAAGAGGTTTGACCACTAAAACTATTAAATAAAGTATACATTTATTAGTATAAAGCAAAATTTCAAGGCAATGTGTAGTTTAAATAATAAAGGGCACTGTTTTAGCATTATTTAGTATTTGGTATGGCCACCCTTGCTTTTAATTATTTCAAATATACGGTTTGATATGGAATAATATTTTTTAATTTCATTTTGTGAAATTGTTAACCAGGCTTTTTTAATTGCTTCAACTAGGGTCCCAGTGTCACTTAATTGTCTTCCTTCTTCGTACACTCTTGGACAAGAGTCCCCCCATGTTTTCAATAATGTTAATGTCAGCCGGGCACTCGAGCAATTTTACGATTTGGTCTTTAATCCACTGCTTTATAATCCGAGCCAACAGATTGTATGGCAGCCATACGATATATCGGCTCGATCCGCCTCGTTTTGGCTTATTTATAAGTGATTGGTAATAAATAGTATATTTGCTAAGTTGCACTTTGATATCTCAGTAATGAAAGTGAATATTGGATTTTGTTTGAAATTATAAATTCAAGCAGTAAATAATCAAAATATTTATAACAACGCATAGTACGCATTGGACTGTTAAGTTAACATTGGCAGGATGTAAAGGATGTTTATAAAAAGATGGTCTAAGGTCTAATTTGACTATCCTTATTTAACAAAAACCCTCTATACCTCACTCGTTCGTCCAATTGTCGAGTACGGTTCATGCGTTTGGTGTTCTCAATACTCTGTTCATAAGGACTGCATTGAATCTGTACAAAAGAACTTTCTAATCATTGTCTTACGTGGCCTTAATTGGGATGTAAATGCAAGACTCCCTCCCTATATTGGTAGGCTTAAGTTACTTAATCTACCATCTTTGTCTAACCGTAGAACCATGCTTGGTGTAGTCTTTATTCATAACCTTATACATGGTGATATTGATAGTGATGATCTGATTAGCCGGTTACACTTCTCTGTCCCTTGTAGTATTAGTTGTCATTTTTCACCACTAACTCTTCCGTTTTGTAGATCGAACTATGCCCTGCACGAGCCTTTCAGGGTGTTGTGTACGGACTATAACAAACTCTATTGTATCGTGTCTAACACTTACTCTGTAGCTTCCTTAAGACTTCCTTAAGACGAAATATCTTTATAACACTATCCACCTCTTTTGTGAATTTTCACGAGTATTCGTTTCGGTCGGTCGGGATACTCGTTTGCGACATCGCCCCTCGGCCTATTTTGGGCTTGTCTAAATTTCTAACCGTTTAATTTTTAATAATTTTTATCTCTACTAATACCTTACTTTCCTGATCTGATTGTGGTTTTCTGGGTTCTCCTTAATCCCTGGCAGCAACTGCTGGATCAGTTAATTTTTGTTTACCCCAGTTTAAATTTGAATTAATTTAAATGAAAAAATAAAATTTCCTTAAAGTTAATTTAAAATTTTTTATTATTAAAATTCAAATTTTAATTGTAATTGTTAAACAGTCGACTGCTATTGCCGACTTTAAATAAATAAATAAATAAATAAATAAATAAATAAATAAATAAATAAAAAAAATAAAGTAATAAATGTAATATGATAGTTTAATCTATTCCTTATACATATGTTAATACTAAAATTCTGCAAATTTGCATACATGTAAAAAATACATTATTTAATTTAATTTATAGTCGAACTATGGTAAGTCGACTGTTTAAAAGTTAAAAACAATTAATAATTATAATTATGACAAATAAATATGCTAAATTTCCCATAGTGCAAAGCGCTGCTTGAAACCCTGAGCTCGATAGAAATATCGATAAGCAACAAGTGTGATGAGCAAACGCTGACTTTAACAGCTGATATTTTAACATTGCACTATTAAGTTAACATTTGCAGGATGTAATATGATAGTTTGATCTCTTCCTTATACATACGTTAATATTAAAATTCTGCAAATTTGAGCCCGATAGAAATATCGATAGACACAATTATTGTACAGAGTATATGTATCGTAGAATATTTAGTATTTAAATACAGAGATTATGTATGCTAGAATATTTAGAATTTATTTTATTTTAGTATTTAAATACAGAGAATATGTAATGCTCGAATATTTAGTATTTAAATACCGTTATATTAACACAGCATTATCAACTGCGATAATCGTATGGTACATTTACAGATTTGAATGTCGCTATGTAAGAAGAACATTAGCAACAAGAACAACATTAACTGATGGCTAACGAAAGTAACGAATGTTAACAATGTTAAATATGAAATTACCTGACAATTATTTGAAATTTGTTTTCAAAATGCTTTATAGCTATTTAATGACAACTCTGGCTCTGACGACAACTTAAATATACTGTTCGTGAGTGGCTCTGTGTGCGCTTGAGCGAGTTCAGTCTTCGCAACTGCAGGTTATACATACATACATATGTATTTACTTGCATAGTATGTGTGTGTGTGTATGTGCTGCATGTAGAAAGTAATTTGCGTACGATGCTATTGAAAACGGAATTAAAACGCCGTGACGCAGCTTTATTTGTTAATGTTGTGGGGGGGTTGTCAATGCGACGAGTAGCGGATGTGGCTAGAATAATGCGAACAAGCCATTATCTGGGATATTTTTATAAGTTATCAGATAGTTGCACAAGCACAAGTTCCTTAAAAAGCAAGTTGAATGCAACTATGGTAACAAGCCATCAAGGTAATTACCATTTGCCGAGTAAGAAAGTCGTGGAACCGTAAACTATCGCGTGGTATTTGAGTGTGTTGTTACCTCCTTCTAGTTAGTATATATGTATGTATTTTACTAACTCTTTATATAGAAACTTAGTGACTACGCATAACTGAACATAATGTGAATGATATACAGAGGCAGCAACCTTATTGTCAATTTGTTTTTTGCAGTATCTTATTACCAGATATCCTACACTGTATCTTTATGCCAACCATCAAAATAAAAGCCGAAGCGATATATTCATGTCCGTCCGTAGGAACATCTAGTTCAAAATTAGTCCAAGAGTCTGCACACCACGCTCTACTCATACTCCTTTTCTATCAGTTCACTTATGCTGTTTGAACACATTTGAAAATACATACTGTTAAGTTATACTCTATTATGTTAAGTCTTATACAACATACATAATTTATTAGTATAGAATTAAATCTGTAAAATGAGGTGGGTTTCAAAAAAAAAAGTTTCTATACTGTTAAATTATACTCTATTATGTTAAGTGTGTGTCTTATGTTAAGTGTAACCTTAGTCGATACACTATCGTAAGTTTATTTAGTTATCGTAAACCCTATCGATAGCATGGTGTTGCAAAAGGAACGACAGAGCGTTACTATTGTTTAAGAGAGAGAGCTAAGGAAACACATTGTTCAAATTGAAAAGAGCGTAATAAATAATTAAAACATTACAGGATTAACTTCACAATAGTTCCTATTCCATATAAAGCTGCATCAAATTATACATGCAGAGAAATTGTACAAACATTCTTTCATGCTTGTAGTTCTTTTTTTATTCAGCTATTTTTAGTGCTGCAACTTATAATGTATCGCGTCATCGATAACTATCGTTACAACAATAATACAGCTGCTTTAACATTATAGAAATCATACAATTTACAATCATTGCAATTGTTAACGAATTTAGTTTCAATTTAATATCAATTAATCGAATTGACAAAAAACTCTGTTTAAATCAAGTCAAATATGTTGTTGGTTTATAAGAAAGAACAGAGTTTTACTGTCGTGTACACACAACTGTAGCTGTTTTTTAAGGAATTACGGACTGAACGTTGCATATGCATCTTGTGGACACATGACAATGAAATTTGTTGCACCTTTAACTTGAATTTGCGCACATTGTTGGATTTCGTAGTCAGAGCCCATTTTGCGGCATCATATCGTAAAGCAAAGGAGTCAAAAATATAACAAAACAACCAGAAAAACAAGTCAAGCTAAGTTGTCAAGCGCACTCGACTATAAGATACCATAAGTTGATGTTTATTAAAATACATGAAACTATTAACACTGGTCAATGATGTACATATGTATGTATATAGTAAATGAATTTGTCTAGTTAGACACATTGTGCAGGCAGGCACTCATATTAACACACACACACATTCAACAATATTGAATCTGGGTATTAATAAACACACACATATGTACATTCAACAATATTGAATCTGGGTGCTGGGTATATAAGCAGAAATTATGAGAACCGAAGGTGTAATGAAAAGATTGGCGATTATCCACCACAGGCCTTTGACTTCGGAACTGATGAGCGCGTGGAGTTTTTGCATACCAACACAGATAAACAGACAGAGACAGAGGGACACATATACAAGCATACATACACTACGTCGAGCCCTCGACGAACGGCGAACCTCATGCCGTAGCCGAAGCCGCAGACAAAATTAAAGGCAAAGGCAAAGGCACAGTCAGAGCCGCACATACCACTCGATAGTACTGGTTGATACATCATGGAATTTGTGTGTGGGTGTAGTGCTTAAGCAAGACGAACTGAATATAAACCAGTTGAGGAATATGAAAACAGATAACGAATCCACACAAAAATAAAGACGTACAACAACAAGGCACGTGCAACCTGGACAGAGAGAGAAACATACCATACCAGGTACCACCATCACTTAGGCTTCTCCACTACCAGCACTTTTGATACTCCTACCTCAGATTCTGTTGCATAAAGTCCAAGACAATACTTAGATGAAGGTAGGGCAGTAGATCTGTAGGGGGAGAAGGTTTGACTGAGAAGGTAAGACTGAGCAAGATCCAAGTCGACTCACAAAAGGCAGACAGACACAGAGAGAGAGAGAGGCGAGCAATTGATGCAACAAGAACCTTGACTCGCCTTTGTCTTGTAACTCTGCTTTGCAGTCGAGGAGCCAGTGAACTCTCCTGCGTATTTGCTAGCATTGCTTTTAGGACTTTATGTGCATAGACAGCGAAGTGTGTCGACATTAATAAACAGTTTATGCACAGAAAGTACAAAAACTATTTAGCTAACAAGCATTTTAAATTCATTCTCTACAAAATATCATAATTTTATATAAATTCTTTTCTTTTTTCATCCACGCAATGCGTTTAATTTCATTTGCCTTGCATAGGACTTATAATTAATTAGTCTAGTTGCTTGCAAAGTGTATACAGTGCACATTGGGCGATTTTCCCAAAAAAGTGGCATAAAGTCAAAAAATTTATGGTAGAATATTAAAAAAACCTTGTTATTTATTAATAGCAAACACTTCAGGAAGCTTGAAAAAAAATGTTCCTTTTCGTTGGGTGGCAACTCTCTTTATGTGGCAGCCTCTTAAAGTCAGCTGATGGCAAGCAGATTTAGATTGTAAAAGTTACCGCGAAAATTTTACTTCTGCAATCGATCAGTGTGCGTATGTTTTTATGCAGTTAAATATATGTATTTAGTATGGAAAACAAAGATGAAGGTATATATAATCTGTATGTTATGGCAAAAGTACATAAATATTTGTGATGTTGTTTTTGTCCAATGTTGTTGTTGGTTGTATTTGAACTAAAATTTTAACAATTTTAATCGTGTTCCGTGAAGTATTTCTATATCAAGAGCAAGGCAGAGCAGGCAACTAATAATGGCAAGTTACTAACTTAAATGTCTATTTTCATTTGGTAAAAATCTCATTTCCCCGTTTTCCCCCGTTTATACAAAAAATGCAATGAATATTCTTTCTTTGTAGATGAGGAAGATTTTTAACTGCTTATTTTTAAAGTTTGTAATAATATAACTACATACTATATATGAATAAAAATTTGTTATCTTTTTTATTGAATATTATGTCTAAGTAAAATAAAATAAAGCTTTTTATATTGTTTCAATTTTAGTTGAACATTTATAATTTGCTCTTAAATAAATGCACATATTAGTGGCGGCCTACACATAGGCGGAAAAAAAGGAGTGACCCAAATGTCGAAAAAAATTCCGAAATTAGAGTTAAATATAACGAACATTTTAAAAAAAATATTATGTCTCTAGCTTTATTTTTCGACAAATCGCCCATAGTGCAGTGTGTCAACTTATTCATTGCAAAAGGAAAAATGCAATAAAGTTTAAAGTAGTTTTTTATTAACTTAATTGGAGTTTTCTTAATTTTGTTTACTTATATTTATTATTAGTTAAAGAATTGTGAGCTAATGTGCATCAAAAAAAATATAAAATATAAAATTCTGAATTAAAATCAATAGAATTGTTCAACTAGATGTGCCCGTGTGTCCGTCAGTTGCGACCTAAACTAGTCTCTATACAATAATTTGCCCAAATTAAAGACTTTTATAGACTACTTTCATTTTCGGAATAAACTTACATATTAACCCAAAAGGAAACAGTTAATAGATCAATCAGTTAGAAAAAGATTTGTCATATAAAGTTGTATACAGTATGTCAAGAAACACTTTACACATATAAACTTAACATTAACATGTACATATTTGTAGCGTTACATATTGTTGCGGAACTGATAAGTTGGCTATCGATAGTTGAGTTAAGTTATTTGTCACCGATACAGAGTACTTACATTTAGTATTTAGTTAGTTAGTAATTTGTCACTGATAAAGAGCACGGCACATAGATTTAGTATTTTATTGTATGCGTTTTTATCGTTGTTAAAATTGGTCACACCGATTGAACTAAGAATTAAGCTATGCTTGGCGCGTCATATCAGTTTGTGGGGAGGAGAAACTGCAGTATGTAAACTTGGCACTAGATTTAAGCTTAAAGTCTTGTAATGCCTTGCAAACTGTATTATTTTCCTATAGAATAGCAACATCATCATTCAGCTCTTCATTTGTTCGATTTACATTTGTTTAAGCCATTCTCTGCATATTTTCGGCGGCTTGACACATACATATATGTATTTTTGAAGTTATTATCACTATCAAGGCACACACGCACAATGTAATTCAATGTTAATTAGACATATATGTATATGCAATATAATAATAATAATACTAATATTCTTTAAAATTCGTAGTGCAAAATAATAATTGCAAGCCGCAAAGTTATAAACGAGTATTCTTCATATATGCAACTTAAATATGATTTGATATACATATGCAGTAAATCTACGTACAAAAGACATCTCTTGGGCCCCTTCTGTACCATACAGGTACATACACATACACACAAATGTGTGTGTGTCTGTATGGATGAATTTAGTTATTTTCTGAGAAGTCTCCTTTGTTCTGAGATTCAACAACAAAAAGTTGCGTATATAAAACAAAAGTGTCACTTGCTGTTGTTGTTGTTGGCGGCTTTACCATCGCGCATCGCGCATTGAGCTTGCATTGTTTTCTTTAGTCAGATTGATTTTATTTGTATACAGACAAACATACAGTTTTTCTTTGTGCATACACATACACATATGTATGTACATACGGGAGTGTGGTTATTTGATTTTGTCTGCCCTGCAAGGCACAAATTCACAATCATTCATTTCGGTGAGATCAATGGATCGATACGACGATACCCGGCACTATGCAACAAAAAGGAAGCCAGAACTCACAGACCCCAAGCTGGGACACTCAGACACACACATCCACTGCTTCGGACGGTGATGAACTGTTTTCAAAATTCTCTTTGTGCTCCACGTATTGGTAAGCGAACAATAAATTTCGTTTTTTTCAACCCATGCCTTTTTTACCTTCATTAAAATTGTCGCGAATTGTTTGGAACGCATGAATATGTTAATGAATTATTGCCTCATACACACACACACATTGAAACCTAAATATAAGCAGGCACTTGCACTACCATTACCATTGTCTTAGGCTCAAACGGACAGACGGTAAGGTTTCCCGGTAGTGCAACTTGGTGCGTGTCTCCCAACGGTCCAAGAGTACAGTACCAACACATACAGATATGTATATATTTAAATATACTCGTATAGCAAACAGTGTGAACCAATTGTTTTCGCTGATAAATGTACCTTCACAAAATTCACAAGACGACATTTCCGAACCCATACAAATATGAATATAATATACAGTGTAGGAAGAGATAATAGAAACAGCACTTGTAGCTGCATAAAAAAAACCAAATTGTTCATTATGTACAAACACTATATGCATGACATTGGCATTACATAGAAGGCTGACTGTAATTTAATATGCAACCTGGTTTGGGTCGATGTGACCTTTGATACTTTGACAATCCTGTTCTAAAGGGAATGACTGGAGAAATATAATAGTTTTTTTATATGCGTTTTTTTCTAAAACAAAAGGCGTGCATTCAATACTACAAGTTAAATTTAACTAAAAATGACCAAATTTGTGATAAAATTCTTTTCAATTAACTTGTAACATAAAGAAAAGCGAAATATTTATTTATTTATTTATTTATTTATTTAATTAATTATATTTCAATGAACATTAGAAAAAATTAAGATTAAAAATAAAAAAAAAAAAAATTTTAAAAATTAAATTAAGATTATATATTTTTAAATTTAGGCTGGGGAATATAAAACAAGAATTAACGATCCAACATTTGCTGCAAAGGATTGGGGAAAACCCAGAAAAACCCAATCAGATCGGTGGATTAGTGTTAGTTATTAGGATGAGGAGTTAATTCATTAAGGATAGACAATTTAACAGAGTGGAGGGAGGACTCTGAGTTGAAAACTCTAGACAGTCTATTGTAATCAGCACAGAGAACTCGGAAAGGGTCATGCAAGCTGTAATTATTAGGACAAAAGGCTAAAGAAAGTGGCCTAAAATTACGAGTAACTCTAGAAGGAATACAGAAATTGATTAGGTTAAGTAGAGTGGGGGAATCTATATCGTACTTTATTAGTTTTACGATAAACATAACACCTAACATAATACGACGGTTAGTTAAAGAAGGTAGGTTAATTAGAAGGAGTCTACTAGAATATGGTGGTAAGTCTACACCCGAAACCCAATTAAAACTACGCAAGGCAAAGAGTAGGAACTGCTTTTGAACAGACTCAATTCTATCTTGGTGAATATGGTATTGCGGCGACCACACGCAAGACCCATATTCAAGAATTGGACGAACAAGAGAAGTATACAGCAATTTTGTCGTATAAGGATCCTCGAATTTTTTGGCCCATCTTTTGATGAACCCAAGTAGTCGAAATGCCTTATTGACAATTTGTGTTATGTGAGCAAATCAGATCAAATTTCAATTTATGGTCAAAGAGGATACCTAAATCCATTACTTCAGATATTCTTAAGAGTGGGGTTAAGTTAAGATTATAGTCGATGACATGATAGTTACCTCTGTAAAATGACATAACCTTGCACTTCAAACAGTTTAGATGTAGTAGATTATGTCTACACCAAGCAAAAAACAAATCAAGATCTGTTTGAAGAAGGTTATTAATAGGATCACTATGTGTCAAACAGAGTTTCACATCATCAGCATACATAAGAATGTTAGAGTGAAGAAGTATAGAAGGAAGATCGTTAATAAAAAGGTTAAATAGCAAAGGCCCAAGGTGGCTACCCTGTGGAACACCAGAAGTGACTAAGATTGGCTTAGAAAGACAGTCTTTAAAAAGAAACTCGTTGAGATCTATTAGTTAAATAATCGAAAATCCACAAAAGGAGCTTTTGAGGAAAACCAATCAAATTTAACTTTTGGATTAAGAGTCTATGATTTACGGAGTCAAATGCTTTACTGAAGTCAGTATAGACCACATCAGTTTGCATTTTGTTCCGAAATCCTAAGTTAATGTGAGAGGAAAATTCTAAAAGATTAGAAGCTGTGGATCTTGCCTTAATAAACCCATGTTGACAGGGTGAAATTATAGATTTACACATAAAAGTTAACTGAGCCGTAAAATTTTTCTCAAAAATTTTAGGAATAGCGGACAATTTGGAAATACACCTATAGTTCTTCACATCATGGTTAGAACCACTTTTGTGAAGAGGAATGGAAAAAGAGTTTTTCCAAATAGGTGGAAAATAACTATTTGCTAGTGACAAGTCAAGCAGCTTATAAATTGGCTTAAGAATTGAATCGGCACAATATCTAAGCACACATGCTGGAACTTCGTCAGGGCCAGGAGAGAAAACAGGTTTTATTGATTTAAGATCACTAAGTAAAGACGTTTCATCAATAGAAGGACAGAAGAAAGTATTAAAATTTTGTATAATGTAAGGGTATGGATGTAATGGGAAACTATTAGGTTCAGTTGAATAAGTTGATTGAAAAAAGTCTGCAAACAAATCGGCTACAGCCTGATCATCAGTTGCTTCCTTATTTTCATATGATAGTACAGAAGGAAATCTACTTGATTTACGTTTTAAGTTGACAAAGTTGTAAAACTGCTTTAAATAAAATACCGGGATTTCAAATTTTTCAACCTTACTATATAGCTCACGTGAAAACCAAGGAGGCCTGTTGGACTTTACAGGAAAAGTAACAGGAACACATTGATCAAAAATTGAGTTCATAGAGGAATAAAAAAATGAAATGCATGTATTTAGATCAGAGCATGAATAAAAAGATGACCAATCATGTTCCAAAATTAAATAATTCAATTTTTCAAAATCGGTCTTACGGAAACAACGTGATTTTAGTTTAGGGGAAACAGTTGCAGTTTGCGCAGAAATAGGCATAGTGAGAACCAGGTCTAATGTAGGATGATAGGGATCTTCAGGAAGAACTAAGGGATTGATTCTAGAGATAGAGATTGTCAAAGTTCTTACTTATTTTTGGTTTAAAAAATTTAAATTCCTTTCTTGAAATACTCCTAATAAGTACTCTATCAGATTTAAGTCCGAGAATGGGTCAAACGGCTCCAATTTATTAAGTTTTTGATTTTGCACCCATTTTCTGGGCATATTAAAGGCATGTTTGGGGCTTACAGGGTAAACAAGCTATATTTTGCTGTCTGCATTAAATATTATTTATTAATATTTGATATATTTAGCAAGATATCTTACTTTAACTATTCATGCTATATTCTTCTGTATGCATTAATTATTAATAATAATAATCGGTCAATATTTCATTTTTAGCAAGATATCTTACTTTTTTGGATGTGAGGCTAGTTTTTGCTTGTATTTAACTTTTTTCTCTGATATTGTCTCAATGACAAGTTTTATTTGTAGGTCTCTGTGTATATACCATAATACCGAAGATAGCATAAGGCTCCAAATAATGATTCTCAGCATCCTGTACTATGTCGATCGCGCTGTACTATGTCGATGTTGCTTTCCGATGCATTGCCCCTTAGCTCGGAGCCACAGGTTCATATGGGTTTTGGAACAAAATTATACAAAAAGACTTTGTACGTCAAGCTTAGGGGAGAGTGAACGTTTAAAAGCCAGTGTAGATTCCTTGCTTTAAGTCTCAGATGCGTCGTCTTGGTAACAACATCTTATTATGGCGAGGTTTTCTTCTATTTAGCCGTAAATTAGTCAGATGAAGTTACCGCCAGATAATGTAATTAAATTTTGAAACAAACCTTCTCTTGAAATGGGACTAGTCTAACGTAGGCCGAGCGTAACCTTCTTCCACTTATAAAAAAAACATTCTTATTTGCAATATCAAATTGATTTTCGGAGTAAACAGATAGTTGGTTGATCCTCCCATGCTTATACTGACAGACGAACATAGTTTAATCAACTCGGCTTTTAATCTGCACCAAGAATACCTAGATATTTATATATATATATATATATATATATATATATATATATATATATAAAATATATAATATATATATATATATAATATATAATATATATATACATATATAAAATATATATTAAATATATATATAAAATATATAATATATATATATATATAATATATATATATATATATATATATTTATATATAATATAAAATTCAGCGATTAAATTCGCCTTGCCAGATATTTGTCTTGATTCAAAAAAAATATTCAATAAAAATATATTATTTAACTTAATTCTAATTATATATTTCTATCAATTTAAGGAACATTATGGTTAAAATTTACTGTATATTTGATTAAACAAACTAATCAAAATGAAAAACATTTCCTTGTTTGTATGATTAACTTTTATTACGCGACCTGAATGGCATTTCATAAGATTTGTTAAGATTTCTAGATTAAGATGTCTAGAAGTGATTTGCAAGCATTCAATGACATTGATATGTATGTGTACATACTATAGATATATACATGTGGTCTTTGAAACGCCTAACTCTGTCCATTGCATGCATATTAACAATGTTAGTGTACCGTCTTTTGAGCACTTTTAATGTTTGAAAAATATAACTAGTAGCAAAGGTACGAGCGCGCCCAACTGTGAAAAGGCTTTTCTAAAAAAAAATACATATATTAAAATATAACTTCTTTTTATTTGTGTTGCATTCTTTTAGGCAGCGGCTTCGAAATCAGTACATTTCAATTATTTCTTCAATAACTTTTTTGTTAATTATGCGATTGCAATCAAATTTTAAGAAATCATTTGGGAATCAATTATTATGTTTACTAAAAATGAACTGTCTAGCATTAAAATGACGCTTAGAATTCGGTTTTTATCGATTTACGGGCGCGGAAACTTGATAAATTTAAACTGCATGCAATATTAACACATATTTATAGCAAAATTTGGTAGCTCTAGCTATTACCATAAGGGTAGTGGGTATAAAAACTGCATTTTTGGAAAGGAATTCACCCAAGTATTGATTGATTATAAATACATACACAGCATGTATGTATGTATCATATGTATGTGTATGAACATGCATTCATTCATTTATTCCTGGTGTCTATAACAGGCCAAAAAAGGAAATTAAATGCTACTGCCTTGACATTAGGGTCCCTCAAATTGTATTCACACACACGCATAAAAACAAACTCATATACACATACACATGCACATCCAGTTCCACACTGAGGTAGTAGTTGCTATGGGTGGCAAAAAAAGAAAGAAAACAATGAAAGAAGGGCACAGAGCACATTTGAATCCATAAATTCGTAAGAACTACATAATGAGAATAGGAAGAGGATGACGATGAGGAGGAAGGAGCACGACGAAGAGTAAAAGTGAAAGGTAATAATAAAACGAATTAATGCACTGTAAATATAAGGTCGAAATACAAAGCAGACAAAAACAAAGACTCAACATAATGCAAGGAAATATATAAATACATATACATACATATATATATTGTATTGAAGGAATTGTGTTCTTTGCCTCCTGTTCCAAGAAACTCCAGCAAACAATGCAGCAGCACATGATGTGTGTGCGTCGTCGCGCAATGGGCAGCCGGACAGAAGATAGCGGTGTACTTCGCCTGCCTGCCTGTACCTGTAAGCCCTCAAACCTCGAACCAGTCGCAGTCAGGAGGAACCACACAACAGGGTACACCGACAACAAGAAAATATGGCAACAATGACAACAATAGGCTGGTCGAGGATTTCGCATCCAGTTACATTTCATAACACTCACATATATATTGCATATGTATGTATACAGCAATAAGTGTTGCCAGCTCTTTTTTGAACAAGCTAGATATAGCCAGAAGTAGAGAAACAATATTTATAACCCTTGCAAAAGCTATATTCATTTTGAACTGAAGCTTGCAATGAACTGTTGAAGATATCTCCAACTCCATAAGGTACTTGTATATTTATTCTGAATCGGACCACTGTAACATATAGTTGCCATTGCAACAATCGTCCGAAATAAGGTGTTTATGTATCGATGCAGGTATTAATAAAACATATCAGTGCCAATCAGAGTTAGACAGTAATTGTGGTATAGTTTTTCCCTTTCATTAAAGTCAGACAACTATATGCTATGGCTAACAGAGATTACCCTAACTAAGACTCTCTAAACCTCGCTTGTTCATCCAATTCTCGAGTACGGATCATGTTTTTGGAGTGCTCAGTACATATAGTACAAAAGGACCGCATTGAAAACCGTACAGTAAAACTTTTTAATTTTTGCCTTGCGAGGCCTTAACTTGCAGGTAAATTCAAGACTTCCTTCCTATCCTAGTAGACTTTTGTTACTAAATCTGCCTGCTCTAGCCAATCGTAGAACCATACTTGGTGTTGTATTTATTAATAACCTTATTTAAGGCAACATATTTAGTAATGACTCTACACTTTTCTGTTCCTCTACATACAAAATTAATAAATACTGCAGTGTACCCGAAAACAAAGTTGCTCAGAACCTGTGCCAACATACGTATGTAAGAGTGTATCAACTTGGGCCTTGCTGTTCGGGCAGTGCTTTATCTTTTCGTTTAGTGCAAAGCAAGAACACATAGTAGAGTTTGTGTTTTAAAACGCAAGTGTGTGGGTAAGCACTATAGCTGGAAGTTAAATCAATTCTCGAATTGATTTATCGATGTTTTCAATTCCATCCGATGCATCGATTTATTTTTGAGAATCAATTTAATTGAAAATTTGAAAAAAACTACTAAATTACTATTACTAAATTAGTAAACATAGTTTGGTTTAGTTTTTTAGGTATAGTGAGCTGGATAAGCATTTGTTATTGAAGAATTGGAGTTGGGTAATTATTCAATAACAATATGAGCTCTTCATTATATTGTAAACATTTCGTTTCTTATTTTCAAGCCAAAACTACGTTTTTATTATTTCAAGCCAAAACAAACGGGTATTTTTTCTTACTTGAATGGATATTTTCCTTAAATTTTGGTATCCCTTAAATTGGATCACCTAATAAGCTTAACATTCGAGTATTGAAAAATAATCTGTTACACCTCGAGGATCTGCACAATTTCCGCCTTATAGGCTCATAATTTACATAATCAATTTGCTTGTAAATCCGTTATAATTCCCAATAGCCGCTATTTCTTCATTTATACTGCATTTGCCAATTAAAACCCGATAAATCTAGCGGAGAAATAGCTAAATTGGCATCACTGTCAGTTTCCATAGTGTACACATCTTCACACGGTGTGTAAAACGGATTTAAATGATTTATTAAGAAAATAAAATATGCATTTACTCGATATATATTAAATAGTTAATATCGGTTGAACTTAGCATTATTTGAACAAATCTGCATACGTAACTTATCATATTTCTTAGCAAACTTCAACTAGACAGACTACAGACCTCTTCCTCAAAGGATAATTCACATGTTAGACTTGATTGACGCCTACTTTACCATTTTATATCCCCATAATAATCCAAAATAACAATAATCAAGTAAGATATTTGTATGTATACTTACCAATTAAAAGGTAGTGCTTCAACCCCAAAACATCATATTGTGAACTGAAATAAAAATGAAATGTTTACTTCATTATAGAAAATGCTTAAGTCGTGAAATTTAGTCTAGCTATATATTTATATTCATATTTATATGATTTAAAGAGTAACAATCAGATTAGGTTTAACTTTACTTTCCTTTCTTTGTTTTAAGGATTTCAAATCACATCCTAACCCGGCCTGAAACTACATTTCCATCAACTTCATGGCAGGTAGAGCCCAGACAGGTATATTTTCAAAATGTTATTCATTGATATTTAGTGTTTTCTTTGACTTTGTTTTATTTCGTAAAAAGTGCAAATTTGTTCAGTTCTTTTGCTCGCTCAATTATATAGAGAAGTAATTAAGAATTGCATTCACGTAATTGGCTACATGTAGGGTAACACACATACATACTAACATACACATATGTATGCACGTTCTTGTACACAAGACCATCACACCCACGTACCATTAAATGTAATATCATTTGCGACTCAACTGAGTTTTTGTATACCCGCTACTTATAGGCTAGAAAGGTATTATAACTTTGTGACAACATGTATGGTAGAAGTGGGAGTTTCGATGCTATAAAGTGTATATATTCTCAGTTTCTTGTCTGTTTGTCTGTCTGTGTCTCTCTCTGTCTGTGTGTATGTCTGTCTCTCAGTCTATCTTTCTGTCTCTCTTTCTATATGGCTGTCTTTCTGTCCCTCTGTCTGTCTCTATGTCTGTCTCTGAGTCTTTCTTTCTGTCTGTCTCTGAGTCTTTCTTTCTGTCTGTCTGTATCACAGTCTGTCTGTCGGTATATCTGTCGGTATATCTGTCTGTCTGTGGGTCTGTCTGTTTGTCTGTCTTTCTCTATGTATCTCAGTCTATCTTTCTGTCTGCCTGTCTGTCTCTCAGTCTATCTTTCTGTCTGTCTCTCAGTCTATATTTCTGTCTGTCTGTGTGTTTGTCTATCTGTCTGCATGTCTGTCTGTCTCTCTGTGTGTCTGTCTGTCTATCTATCTGTCTGTCTCTCTGTCAGTTTGTCTGTCTGTCTGTCTCTATAGATAGGGCGCGCTGACAAAACAACGCCCCATAAACTAATATAAACCGAATTTCAAACGTAGTTTTAATACTAAACAGTATATTTTTGGTCAAGGTCAATAACTAACACCGTGCAAGTAAGGTCTGAATATTGATAATAAACATAGAAATTATTGAAAAAGTAATTTTAAAAGCTCTCCGCGCAAAGTAAGCAACACATAATATGCTACCCAGAAGAAATAAAATATTTAAGAAACCTTGTTTGTCTGTTGGGTAACGGGTGTATCAGAGTCGAGTATACACAACTGTAGCTTTTGTGCTTGTTGAATCATGCTTTGTGGCATCGTACGCGCAACCGTTCGCACAAGTCATGTTCGGCATTAAAAAACCTAAAGGGTTCAATGCCCAAAAAATTACCGACGACATAGTTCTTGGTCCAACACACAAAAAAGGTGTTAAACTATTTCAAATTCAAGGAGCACGGTCGATAGGTAATCACGTACAAAGAAGAAGAAGCATGTATGGCAGTACATACTTATGTATAAGTACGTATATGTATACATATGTTCCAATTGAAGTTCGAGATTTCAAACTAGAACGAAAGGGGTTCATACTCATGGTGCTGCGACTGTTATTCCCATGCTAATTAAATATATATAATATTATACAGTTTCAATAAGGCTTTCTATGAATTTGTACTTCAAAAAACTATAGTCTAATGTTGACAGATTTTGATGATACATATATATAGTGGCAGACATGGTTCCGATTTTTATAAACAATTTTGAGAGGTAAGATAAGTCTTGGAAAAATTTATTGTCAACTATTCCCGCGCGCCTAAATGTCTGTGTGAGAGCGACAGAGCCCTAGAAGGTAGCACAATTTGCTTTTGGGAATTGTTAATGTATTTGAAAAGGTTATTTTCATAACTTGCTTTATTGTATTTAATCACAAGAATTCTATAATTGTACAGTCAATCGTTTCTTCGCGTCGATGTCTGTGATATTTCTAATATTTCATTATAATTAAATGTATCGCATCGGATCGGGATCGGTCCTTCTACAAGGTGCTTAACAATTAGTTGCATTAATGTAATGATTGCTTATAATAACTTCTTGGGGGCTGACGTAGAAGTTTTTTATAAAAATTTTAAGTGGAAAGAGTCTTAATAGCAATTATCTTTTGTTTCTCATTTGCTCTTGTTTTCTTTCTTTTCCATCATAAACTTGTTTCTTCCACAACCGATCCGAATCACCGAATGTCCGTATGGATGTGTATGTATGTATGTATGTTTCACGACAAAAGAGTGCGTGTATACATACATACATATATGCTCTTCGCCTCAAGAGGTGTGATGAGGGTGATTCAAAACTGTAATTCAACGAAGATGACTCCGAAAGCAATTTGAACAATAAGAGCGGCAAGCGCAGCGGAAGTTGTCGAGACGTCTTTTCTCTCATAATTAAGAGAGATTATTTCTGAAAGAGCTTAGATATTAAAAAAAAACATATGGATGTATGTGTGTGTGTGTTCATACGCACGTTGCCTCCAAAATTGGAGCTAACTAAGGTCCAGCCTGCCCGACTATAAGCTACCCTACTCCTAATTTTAATACACCATTACAGATAATTGCCAACAACAAAGTTTTCTGCCTGCTATTGCTGATTAGATATATAACGAAGACTTATTGTTTGCTTCTTGCATAATTTGTGTAGTCTTTTGATTTGTGTAGTGAGTCTCTTTTTCTTATTTTTTTTCTTGTTCTTTTTACACACGCTTCGCAACTCTCTGGCAACTCCACTAGGGCCACACTCGATCATAATACGCATCAAGATTTCACAACTCTAATCGATAAGTCTTAAATAAAACCGTTTTCAAAACAACATCTTCTGCTCCGACATATATAAGATTATAAAGGTATTAAAAAATTTCCCATTAATATAGAAAGAATAAATGGCATAAACAGAGTAAAAGGTATAGACAGCATAGATTGAATAGATTTGAGTAGATCTAATTCTGTTCTACTAACATATTTATGGGGTCTTTATAATTTCACTTTGTATTCAATTGGAACACACTGTGGCATTTGATATATCTTTCAACTGATAAATATAAATATATATACAAAGTAAGTATACCATTACAGTCATTTCAAATGCACGACGAAGGGCACAACATATTTATAATAATTATTATCACATAATCATAAGTACATATTCATACATATACATACTCGTACTCATATTTATGCATACATATGTTACCCCTTTGATCGTTGCTTGGCTGCACAGCAAGTGAAACAGGAAAATGGTAATGATTCGCCAATTGAATGATAATTTTCCTCCAATAATTATCACATAACCAAGCCATGGCAATATTATGTTTTAATTTCAACAAATTTGACTTCATTATTTGCTTTACCTTTACTGTCGAGTGTTCACACATCAACACACAGTTCTAATTGTGTTTTCATTATGCCTTTACTTTCTACAACTAATAACTCATAATTAAGGAAGACTTACATTAAAATGTAATGACTGTAAATAAAAGTACGGAATGTAGCAGTTTTAGCAGAAATTATTGTGCTACACTAGGTCTACACTATAATGTATTGTCAAGTAACACATATCACACAATATCTTTCAAATTCAGCTAAGAATTTTGTACAGTTAAGGACAAATCTGCAAATCTGGCAACCCTCTCAATTTGGCAATCATACACTCATTTAAATATTTACTTTTAATAGATATTAATCTGTTTAATTTATCGATATCCTTTTTATCATCGTTAAATGCTTCTCTTTCGATAGCTAACTGTCAAGCACACAACACTTACCGCTCTGTAACTTTTTAAACCTTATACATATTAATCGAAATAAATCTTAAGCATCAAACATCATCCATTGCATTTGATTCCATAAAGCGTCTACCAAAACTCTTGTTCACCACAGAGATCTACCGCTTATTATTATAATTTAATTGTTTGATGACAATTGTTTAGCTCTAGCTGTGTATAGAGCGATTAAAAAACTTGCGACCGCTCTCGTTCACCCACCATTCCACTCCAAGTGCTTTCTTTTTGTTTCGGCCGTTAATAAGCGTTGCCAGTGCGTGTTACTCTCCTCCTCTCTGTTTTGTCATTTTCCTTAGTTCTCTGATCTGGTTCATTTCCCACATAGATTTCATAGCCTTTTCAAACATTCCTGTAGGTAAAGGCCGTAACTGAGAATGGGAGCATAAAACTTCCTTCTTATTCTAGACATTTATTACTTAATTTGTTCTTATTTAGTGAATCGTAGAACTATGAACAACCTTTTTAAAGCAAATATAGACAGTGTTGACCTGATTGACACATTACACTCAGCAATTCTTAGTAAAATTACCCATAACCCTTTCAAATTGCAGGTTGTACTCAGCAGGACTACATTAATCTCTATGTTACTTCTTTGTTTATAACACAAACTCTATAGCCATTGTATCTACGGTTATATGGTAGATTACACTAAATGTAGAACTTAGAATTCCCAACCTCTTTGGTATACTTTAAGCCATCTGCTGGACCACATTCATTATATCACCTTAGAAGGATCGAGGAATAATTTCCAAATACTCCATTTATCAGCTCAAAGCCTTGACTGATAAATTCAGGTTATCGAGTGTCTTCATTCATTATTATAATGATTCAAACTGATCGAAAAAGATAAGGGTAAAGGTTAATTAAGTGCCCTCATCACCGATTTCTTTTATATATTTGTAAAGAATTAATTCGAAAGAATTATGGGTAATGGTTAAATACGTGCCCACGTCACCGATTTCAAACCTATAAAGAGTTAAGGTGAGAGAATTATGTCTCGCGAGCGCGATTTTGTTGTAATCAGATTATATGATTCGCGTGAGGTGGAGCTGGCAATACATCGATGTGCACTGCATCGATTTATTTTCAAAAATTCAAGCAGAAAATCGATTTAAATCGACAATTTAAGATATAAGAAAAAAACTAGAAGGGATAGTATGTGCCCAAAAGTGTCCGATTTTGAGAAATATATCGGCCGAGGTTAGGTATATCCAAACAACTTAACCATTCTTTTCAGCTGAACTGAAATAAACCCGGAAAAGCGGTAGGAATTTCCCGCCAAATTGGCAGCCCTGGGCTGGATCGAAAAAGCAGCCTCAAACAGCTCTGACGCTGTTTGAGGTCTGTATGTGTTCATTACTCAGTGATAGTATTAAAGAGATTAGAAGGCGGATATATATTCTTTGGATCGTATAATCATTTTCAAACTTAATAATTTCGAAATACTTCTAGCTCGAATGGGAAATTCTCTCGAAATTGTCAGCTGACCTTCAAATCGAAGGCAAAGTAACGGAATAACGATTTGTCTAGACATTCATGTGTGTGGATGCATGGTAGGTGTTTATTTGTCGTTGTACATGTGTAAATGTGCGACTGCGTGTGTTGATTGTATTGTCGGTGTGAATGAAATGCCACCCCTAAAGCAGGCACACTCCGCCAAGAAACCTTTATTGACCATAAAGATAAAATGGAGCACTTACAAGGAGTAGGTGCTGAAATACACACACAGGCAAATACACATAAATACACACACACAGCCAGGCACGGGCACTAACCCTTGTACATTCACACAGACACACACACATGCACACAAACGTCGAGGAAACTGTGGTCAAACATGCAATATTGCTGCCCTCACATACGACAGCAACTTGACCTGACCTAGTCACGAGAACGTAAGTTAGTATTGACCGGTGCGGATGGCGTGTCTGTGTGTGTGTGTGCGCGGCTGAGTGGTAGGGGGTGTGTGTGTATAGCAGGAAAAACAAATTGTCATTGGGCCCTACGCTGCATTAGTGGTATTAGAAATAAATTCATCAATGCAGGTAAACCTTGTTTACGACAAAAACATATCAAAACCTGTTCTCCTCTGATTTTGTGCAGCATTTTAAAACAGCAGTTATAATCACTCTGATCATTGGACTGAACTCCTATTATCTTATTTTAGTGTACAAAGTATTTAGTTATCAGATTTTAAATCAATTAGTTTACTTAGCGCTAGAGCTGTAAGTTAATTCGGAATCGATTAATCGATGTTTTCAATTTTCTCCGATCCATCGATTTAATTTTTGAAAATCGATTTAATCGAAAATTGGGAACAAGTACTAAGTTACTACTACTAAATAAGTAAACATCTCCAGTGGTGATACAAAATTTAAGTTTTTTAGATATCGTGAGACGGATTTGTTTTTGAAGAACTGGGTTGGTTAATTTTATTTAAAAGCATTCTGAGCTCATTATTATATTGTCTTAATTATTTTTCTGTCATTTTAAGCCAAAGAAAGGGTTTTTTTTTAATATCATCCCAAAAAACGGTTTTAGTCTTATATTAAAAATTTTCGATTTAAATCGATTTGAATTGATTTTCTTGAATTTTAGAAAATAAATCAATTCAATGAACATCGATTTATTTCCACCTCTACTTTGCGCGCCTTTCCTTATGGCGTCTGTTCTCAGTGTGACCAGTAAAGCTAAAAAGAATATCGACAAATTCATACAGCCCTAAAATTTAATAAGACAGGACTACTGATCAGCGAGGAGCGCAGAACTCCAATCAAAAAAAGGTTGACAAGAACGGCAATCATTATATACAATATGTATATCATCTATTATTAAATATATCATCTATTATTATATATATCAATTATTATAACATATATCATCTTAGAATTTGTTTGTTTAATTTTAATTTAGATTTGCTTAGAAATATAATGTTAAATTATTAATAACCAACTCTAATAAACATACTAGTTCTGCAAAAAATTAGAGTTGGGGAAACATCGATGCCAACATCGATGTCATCGATGTTTCCCAATCAAAGGTAACATCGATGTCAATTTTCGAAGTTGTTCCATCTCGAGTTCTGAATTTTAAAATTCGTGGTAAAACATGGAAATTGTAAGTATCCAAATTAAGTTAGGGGAAGACAAATTCAAATGAAAAATGTGACCCTTTGCAATAATGGAAGGTAAGATCACTAAGCAATGAACAGCCGAACATGTAGCCGCCCCAGCCGAGCGTGCAGCCGAAGTCTCTAATGCTTCAATGCTCATGTTCAATGCTTCGGGCTCTGGGGCGGCTGGATCGAAAAATCACCTCAAACAACTTTTACGCTGTTTGATGTGTTCATTGCTTAGTGGTAAGATCAAGATGCACAATTTTCGATTATGTTCATGTTTTTTTATATGGGTACTCTAGACAGAGTATTGAAAACTCTCGTATGCAAAAGTTCATGTGTGCCGCCTTCGTCTTGTGAGTCTGAGCGGGTATTCAGCAAGGCGGGCCAGCTGATCTCCGACAGGTGAACGAGACTGTCTCCAAAAGTGGTAGATCAATTACTGTTCCTTAACAAAAACAATGACCTTAATAAAGTTTAGGTATTGTTTTGTCTTTAAAAAATTAAAAAGTTTTATTTTTCAAATCATCGATGCTTCATAGATGATTTACTTTGAAAACATCGAAAACATCGATGTCCGCGGACATCGATGTTTTCCCACCTCTACAAAAAATGGTATGAAACTTCAATAATATTGATATATTCGCTTTACACAATACACATATTAAAGCTGTAAAAACAGTATCAATAATATCGTTGACAGTATCAACAATATCGCTGCAGGCTGAGCTGCGGAAACCATCGATAGTTTGTATACCACCGTAATATCGCAATGCACCATCACTATCAAATTTAAAATGTGAAAACTTCAAACACACGTTTGCTTGACACATTTTTCAACACTTATCAAAAAGTAGCCGTGAAGAAGCTTCTGACTAACTGCATACGGCCTCACGCAAGAAAATAATTTATTTAAAATTTCATAAAGTGTGGCTCGCGCTAAATCGTTAAGGGTTTATCTGTCAAGGATTATTATAAGGAAAAATTGCCCAGCTTTAAATGCAAATTATTGATAATAATCATATATTTTTGTATGTGTTATATATGTAACAATCATGTATAACATGTATTTATTCATATATTAATTATTTGGACAAAAACTCGATGGTATAGACTATCGACATTGAAAATAATCGATGGTGGAAAAACATTTCGACTTCAACTCGGTCAAAAGAAAACTGAATTTAAATTAAATAAGAAGTGAAAACTAAATTAAAATTAAATATACAAATTCCATTTGCAGTTGATAAATATTCGATTTTGTTTAAGAACAAGAGCATGTTTCTTTATTTTGATTGGAGAGAATTTCGCTTCTCGCTGATTAGTAGTGCTGTCTTATTAAATATGCCAATTTGAGCAAACATCGAACATCGATAATTCCAAAAATTTTAATTTAAATCGATACATTGTCGATGTTCTTTCCAGTTCTAATGTGAATCGTAAAGTGAATACTAATTGGTCAAGCTGAGCTAACGATAGTTTTATTTGCTAGTACACATTTATATAATAAACCATTAAAATACACCACTTCACATGTATGTACATATGTCGTGATTGCTACAATAATAATACTGTGCTACAAACATATCTATGTATGTACGCACATACATACATACATGTTCAATTAAATGCCAGCCTTCCCACAAAGTGAAGTCACTGCAGGCGCAATCAAAAACTAATGTTGATTCTCTTCGCTCTTCTCCTTTGGCACTCGTTGTCGATGAGGGAGATGGAGACTGATGCCGGTGGGTGGAGCCAACGTGAAGGTTGCTTCATTTGTCTCCACCAATTAAGTGCGACGTGGTTAGCAAATGGAAAAAGTTAATTAAAGCATCCAGCAGACTGCATACTAACAGGGTGGCGGTAAGTGAGCATACGGGGAGGGGCGGGGCGGAGGTGGCGGCGTTGGCGCACAAACGACCAATCAAAAGATGCGATGTGGTAGCCGCAATCACAAGTGTGCGAATATTTCACGCACATCGCGACGTACCAAGAACAAATACATTCGTGTACCGTGTGCACACACATACATACATACTTGCTTGTCCGCGAATTTGTGTGTGTGTGTGTTTGTCTGCACACATGCAGGCGTGCATGCGCATATGTGTTCGTATTTATGTATGTACAATTTATGTATGTGGGTGGTGAGATTGAGGCGTACTTATGCAGTTAAGTGGGAACACACACACATCCACCTACTCATTCACGTGTACACATACATATGTATAATACATATACATATACATATGTATAATACATATACATATACATATGTATAATACATATACATATACATATGTGCAAAATTTATTTGTAATTTAAGAGAGATTCCATAGATTTGCATGCACTATACATGTGTGTAGCCATATACATTTGCATGCATGTATGTATATGGATGTATATATACATATATCGATACATCGATGCCTTAAGAACATCGATGTTTCTGCAGCTCTATACTGGTGGAAATCTAAATTTGTATTCTGTAATTGGGCCATTTGGAAATTGAAATAAACCAATAATTATAAAAAGTCGCAAGAACTAAGGCCAATAACAGCTACGCGAGCATTAGGCAGATTTTTATCAGCAGCGCTGGAGCTCGAGCCACGCCTATGTAAGTTGTCTCATCTTTCCCCAGTCTCAGAGTCTCAGTCCCATTTCCATTTCCTTCCCTTTTACCAGATTAAGGGTTACGGTAACAAGCGGTAATGAGAGACCCCTTAAAGCATCATAAACGAGCGCGAGTGAGAGTAAGAGGTAAGAACTGCACCAGCATCCACAGCAACAACAACAAGGCAAACAACAAACAAAAACAATAAGAGCTGACGAAACAAATCATTGGCACTATACCGCTCTCGCTCACGCTTATTTGGGCATATAAAGAGTGGGAGAGCGCGTGCTCTTGGGTTGCTGCCAAGAGCAGAAGAGAGCGAGCAAAGCGCACAATTAAAGAGAGCCATATGAATATAAGAGAGCAGCACAAGCACCAGCACTCTCTTTGCGTCTCTATCTTTATTTTAACATAAACTAGTTCATTAATGTTTCTTCTGCATCGCATTTAAAAATGTACTGACATATGTACATACCTACATACATATGTACATATCCATATATACACACACTCATACGTAAAACAAGTTTTTCACTTGTCAGTTGTCATTCTCGTATTGTAATCACACACACACATACACATGCACACTCGCGAAAACGATGGGGTTTGATAATGCAGCAGCAGCAGCGACTTTACATTGAAACAGGAGACAAAGTGGCGGCCCATTTCATCGTGTTCCTTCTATAAGGAACCCCACGGCAGTCTCCAGCAGAGTGGGGATAAATATAATGTAAATAAATAATTTATACATAATGTGTCGACTGTGCCGACTGCTGTATGTCTCTCTCTCTCTCTCTCTCTCTTGCACATTGTCGTCATCAGAGTCTTTACCACCACCACTTCATGCTCTGCCTCTGTCGCTGTCGCTGGCTCTGCCGCTGCCACTGACACTGAGAGTTTGTTGTGGGTGTTGCTGCTGGTGTCAGCCAGTGAGTGGGAAAGGGATACCAACAGCAAGGGTGAATGAGCCGAGTCCGATGACTGAGACACGGACTGTGAAGGAGAATGAGAAGCATAAAGTACACAATTACGTGCGCGTCTGCCTAGTATTCCTTATGCCTTATTTCTTATTCATTTTTCTTGTCTGTGTGTATTTTTCAGCTTTTCTTTGTGCTCAGATTTCTTATTTAACGACCCAGGCAGCAGCTTCCCTTCTTCCTAATCATCTGTTACAATGGACCCCCACACTTTATATACGTATGTACGTACATATGTACATGCATATCAACTTGGCTTCTTGACGTTTGTTTTTGCTCATTCTCCTTCTCCTCCTACTACTTCTTCCTGTTTGTAATCAGTGTGTGTGTGTGAGCTTGGAATTAATGTACATAGCTGAAGCCGCGAAAGTTGACAGTAATGTACATGTACATACATACATACATATTGTATATGACGCGGGCGTAGAAATTCTCACACCTGCATAGATATGTATGTATGTACACATGTATATATGCATGTTTGTTTCATTTGCTTTTTGTGTGTGTGTGTATGTCAAGAAATCCTTTCCTTATTGTGCCTACCTACCTACAATGTTTACACACAAACATACATACGAGATAAGCATAGTGTCTTCGTGCATAGATGGATATAAACAGACATGCCAGAACAATGTATGTACATATGTATGTACGTAGGTTTCATTTTACCTGTAAATACTCAGCCGGCTGTTACCCTTGTGCGACTGTAAACCCAACGATCGCACCTACATACATATATGAATGTGCGTGTGCATGCCTATTCATACGTATGTATGCATTGAATGTATCATGTGGGTGTATTTTTTGAGTTTGTTTGCATTTCTTCCCGTTTATTTTGGGGCAATATCCTTCATGAGTTTTCTACTCTACACTGTCTTTTATTATACCCTTCGAAATGACAAAAAGTAATATGTATGTATGTACATATGTTTGTACCATTTCCGTGGTGCTGGTATGTATATGGTGAGATCAGTCTTTTGTTTTTCTGTCGATCTCAGTACTTAATTGGCTGCATGACGTTCTCTTTTTGCATGCACGCAAGTGTGACCGTTTTTACTTACGTTGTTTTGCCAGAAATTGCGAATATCCTAATGTGCATTGCATAAAAATAATTAATAAACAATTATAAAACAATATAAGTGCACTATAGTTATTGTATTAGATTCCATACATATTAATGTAATATACTGCAAACTTATATGGTTCTTTTTATATGACTCCTACGATATTGTAATAACTGTTTATCGAAATATTAAGATTAACCTTCTGTAAAATAATCGATAACAAAGTATACAATTTATCACACAATGATCATGACGAGTGAAAAGTTCCTTCTCTACAAATTGGAGTACTAAAATCTGGTGTGGTGTAATTATTATTTGAGAAGGTATCTGACAGTCGAGTTACGAGACTTTGTTGAACTTGTTTTTGAATAATTTGATTTTATGAATTGTGGGGTAGCTTTTCGCATACGCTTGCTGATACCACCACCGCATCTTTTCTTTGTATGTGTGTGTGTGTGTATATGTATAAATCTACATGTTGAGAAACCCACCCTCCTACAAACACACACGCACACAGTCACACATCCGGAGAAAAAGCTTTTTTGTGTCGGTTTTTCTTTTTTTATTTTAATTTCGTTGTACGACATTATCGATTTTTGCCTTCTACTTCCATTTGTTGATTTACATTCATACATACATATGTACATATTTGGGATATGCGAGAAAACTCATTTTTCTTGTGAAGCGTCAGACGCGATGCTGATTGCACTTACATTACATAAACACACAGATATGTACAAATGTCTGTATGTATGTATGATGTAAGTTATGTGGATTAAGTGTATGTGAGCACACATATGTATGTATGATTTCGGTTTATATGGCCACACCCAATGCGACAATTAAAAATGCCATAGACGGTAACTCTGGCGAATCGGTTAAATCGAGAGCAGCTGCAGCTCTGTTTTAATTGGTCAGGCGACACATGTGTGTTTATGTATGTATGAATGTGTGTGTGTGTTGATACTTGCAAAGTTACTCTTATTAATTGTTTGCTCTTATAATTAATCTCGGCACTCTGTGTTCATCCCTTCGAGGCGATAACGAATCAAAAAGTACGCCAGCAACATACATATGTACCTATATATATGTACATATACATATGTATGCGTCGAAAAGGAGGCGGAAAGTTGCGGGAGAAAAAAAGCAATTAAGTTTCCATGCAAACACATTAGCACGCTCTCTCGCTGCGGCATCCCACGAGCACAGAGAGAGTGAAGTGAAGAGAGAATAAGAGCAGCACACACAGCAAGTGGAGCAACACTATGGTAGAAAGGAAAAGCAAATAAAATACATGTGAACGAACAGACCAACACAAATGAATGAGGTATGGGAAATCAGGAGAGCAGTGAGCAGTGGCAATGGGTGGTGGGCAGGGGGATGGGAGTGGGGAGCAAGCATAACCGGTAGGGGGCCGCCCGACAAATGACGACCAATCAAGTCTCGTCGTGGCACTGTTGCTTTACTCTTCTCCTACTCTTCATCAACGGCGTTACACTGCTCTCTCCAGCATCTGTATGCGGAAGCTTAAAGAGCGGACACGGCGCACAGGGCACTCTCTTTAACAACAATGTCAACGATGTGCTTGGCATTGTTTTTGTTTCAGAAGAGTAAATGGGAGACATGCTTAATTAATGATATTAGGCACGCAGCCACGCAATGCATACATACATACATATACATTTATATACCATAGAATATACTTTGTATACAAGTGTACGAAGACTTAAACTGCTCTGTCATTGGCTAATTAGAGCTCGCTGGTAATTATTGTCGGAAAAAGGTGAATTCCCCCACTGCACACACTTATCTGGCAACTCTTCTTTAATTGGCTGTGAAATCATTCTACTTCCCTTATAAAAAGGAAGGCATACAGTTGCTTCGAGTTAAATACATAAATACATACATATGTACATTCTGTACTGGGTTTATGTATGCTTGTACATGCTGCAATAAATCAAAAATATTGTTTAAATTCATTGAATAAGTTGGCTTTTAATTAATATCGATATGAATTTGATTCTATCTATTCATAAAATACTTTTTGTGGAAAATATTTAATGACGATAAAAGCAGCAGCTCTACTTCGAAGTAAAGACATCGATAAATTTTTTGTCGTTGGAGCCGGATGATATATATTATATTCATATAACGCCTGGTGATTGCCCTGGTAGTACATATATCGATGTACAGACATATGTATGTGTAAAGAGTGGTCTATTTGAAGTGAACTTGATCTATGCACCGACAAAAAGGGAGATACGTCCTAATCGACTCGGCTATTGATGTTGTTCAAGAATAAATATATATAATGTAAATAGTTTAAATATAATATAAGCTAAAGATTAGGTAACACTGAAACTATCGATAAGAAACGAGCATCGTCCGAGTCATCGTCCGTGCACGATCAAGGAAGTGCGTGGACTCTCTCGAGAAAGCGCCAGATGAACAGACGTGAAGGAATTAAAAACGAGAGCAACAGTCGCGCAAAACGCGACAGTGGGACACCCTTCGACCTATGTTCCCGTGTAGTTTAATTTGTTAAATTCACACACATATGCATATGCACATGCTTTAAAATTAATCACGACAGATGGCGCTCGCCCGCCTCCCTTGTTAGCTGACAGAAGCACTTGGTTTTAGGCTCATACTTTCTTAAACAACTTCTGTGATTATTGTCCGATCGGATTGTAATTTGGAAATAACGTAGATAATTCATTCATCTTAGTATATGTTAAAGTCAGAAAGTTGTATCTTTTATACAGCGCTTACAAATTGAGTTCAAAAATTAAATTATTGATTTGTGGGGGCGGTGGGCGTGGCACCTAACATTTGAAATAAACTTGATCAGCTTATAGTACACAGGAGTCTTCCTGCCAAATTTAGTAACTCTAGCTTTTATAATAGCTGAAATCTGTGCGTTCACACAGACAGACAGACATGGCTCAATCGACTCGGCTTGTGATCCTGAGCAAGAATATATATACTTTATGGGGTCTCCCACGCCTCCTTTTGCCTGTTACATACATTTGCACAAAGTTAGTATACCCTTTTTGAACATTTTCAATGGTCGAAGGGTATAAAAAAACAAGTATAAGTTTTACAGTAACAAGAACGGTAACAGTCGGGTTCAACTGTATAAAGCCATGGACATATGTACAGTGTGTCAACTAATTCTTTACAAAAGCATAAATGCAATGAGAATTCAGTTTTAAAGTCAACTTTAACTAACGAAATTAGGATTATATTATAAGTTAGAGAATTTTGAACTAATTGGCATCAACAAAAATATAAAATTCATATTTAAACATAGCGAAATCAAACAAAAACAAAAAAACAGAAGTATAAATATATATATACTTTAATAATACAATATATAACAATTGCAAAGCATATAATGGGGCAAGAATAGATTGGCAATAAGAAGGCCTGACTTTTGCGGATTCTGTTTCTTCATGCTGTGTAATGTTTTATGAACTAAATACATATATACAGTGTTCGATAAAATAATAGAAACAGCACTTGTAGCTGCACAAAAAAAAAACAAATTGTTCATACACTGTATGCATGAAATAGGCATCACATAGAAGTCTGATAACTGTTCTTTAATCTGCGTCCTGTTTTGGGTCGATGTGACCTTTGATACTTTGGCAATCCTGCTCTAAAGGGAATGACCCCATGTTTGAGCTGGAGAAAAATAATAGAAACAAGCCACAATTCTGCGAATATTGCATTTTTTTCAGTGAACAAGTAATAATATAAAACAAAGGCATGCCTTCAATACTTCCAGGTAAGTCTAGTTCAAATTTATCGAAAAATGCTGTTCAATAAATCTGTAATATAAAGAAAAGGTCACGTAGGTCACTGCCCACCTTTATATTGTCAAAGTTCTGCCTTATTTTGGGTTTGAAAATCTTCAATTCCTTTCTTTTGATACTACTCTATCAGATTTAAGTACGGCAATAGATCAAATCTTTCAAATTTATCAAGTTTTTGATCTTGCACCTCTTTTTTAGGCATATTTGCATTGATGTAGTCTGAACAGTTTAAATATTTAAGTTTATTAGCTGTTTTGCGAACTTACCTAGTGCAGTTTTGTTGGGGGGTTTCTTCCTGTAAGTGTACCCTGCTCCAAAGCCATAAGAGCCATAAAAGCAGGTACCGTCTCTTGGCGTACTCAATGCCAAATGTATTTCCAGTTTCGATTTAGTTACTGCAAAACTCACATTGCGAGCACAGTGGAGATATTCGACGGCGATTAGTTTGTTGTTGTTGGGTAGAGCTTTGAGTTAGTTTTAGATTTATGTTGATCGTAGTATGTTTTTTGTACTGTTTTAATATTATGTTAAGTTTAAAATATATAGGAACTTTGAGTCAGGCGCGCTGAGTAACGACGAGCTGAAGTAGAACTGCAACTGAAACAGTTGATTAATATTCACATGTATACCCATCAATATATAGCGGCGATTAGGAGCCACAAGATTGGTAGTGTCTCTATCAAGGAAGCCTGATATCACGGTGGCGAGAGGCATAGTCGGTCTTCCAGAAGGGCAGCTGGATGCGACAGCTTATCTCGGAGTAATAGAATCTTATAGCATCGAACTGTAGCAGAAACAATTGGGAATATTCACAATACACAAACACATGTATCCATCAATATATATAGTGTATAAGATATGGGATTGAACTGTACCAGAAACAATATAGTGTATTTGTGGTAAGGAATAGGATCCTATAGCACCGAATTGTATCTGAAGCAATTGGGAATATTTACAATGCATACACACCAGTACCCATCAGTATATATAGTGTATATGGGGTAAGGAAAAGGATCTATAGCATCGAACTGTAGCAGAAACAATTGGGAATATTCACAATGCATACACACCTGTACCCATTAATATATATAGTGTATATGAAGTAAGGAATAGGATTGAACTGTACCAGAAACAATTGGGAATATTCACAATACAAACACACACCTGTACCCATCAATAATATTGTATATATTATATATAGAATATGTTTGGGTAAGGAATAGGATCGAATTAAATGCCAACCGTAAATTGGCAATGTGACCCCTTTCATATTTGACCAAGTTGTCACTGTTTCCGGTCTTTAACAACGTCACAGTGTGTACACGAAGCACGAACAAAGGGAGAGACGACCAAAGGCCTCGCCTTGTCTCCGATATAAACAAGAGGGTGAGATCGAACGTGAGCACGACAACAACAAACGGCTACTGAGTTTGTTCCTTAAACTAGGAGACGTGCTGAGGGTGTCTCTCATTTCCTCAGTCCTTCAGTCTCTCATTCCCTCAGGCATTACAATACATCAATGACAGGTGACTCGAATAGGGTTCAATGGGTTCATTCCGAACAAAAAGATCATGAGTACACGGCATGTGAAGTTGAATTGAACGAAACTGCAAGTTCTACAAATATTTAGCAAGAAACACTCGATGGATTCTACAAGATATATGAAGTATAAAGGTAAGTATCATTCTATATGAAGTAAAGTAACATAACTAACGAAATAAGTTGTGAACTATTAGTTCATTGCATTGAACTATTCGTTTTTTAAATATATATGTTACTGCAAAACTTAGAAGAACCTGAAGTTAAGGAAAGTAACATTTCATATGGAACAGAGTGTGTTTGCAGAATTGGAAAGATTGGAAGGAAAGATTGGAACTAACGAACTAAGCATTGAACTATTAGTTCTATGCAGTGAACTAAGCATTCAACTATTAGTTCTTTAAATATGTAACCACTGAACTTTTTTACCATTAATATTATTCTATGTGAAGTAAAGGAAAGTAATATATTTTATGCAACAAAGTGAGTTTAAACGATTCGTACAAAGGAATGGATTGGAACTAACAAACTAAACAATGAACTATCAGTTCTATAACTAAGCATTAAACTATTAGTTCTATGAAGTGAACTATTAGTTCTTTAAATGTGTAACCACAGAACTTCCTTACTGAAATGAATGTATATCTCAAAATGTTTACTTCGTCAATGTACTAATGAATCTCAAAGGATAAAGAGATAAATACTCTCTCTCCATTGAATATAGTTTAAGCGTACAATTGATTATGGTTCATAGAGATCGGGCATATATAATTCAAACACTGAACGACCTCTTGGTCTTTCAGGTACTTCCCTGGTAATGTTAAAAAGGTGTTAGATGTTAGATGTATGGAAGATCACTGAGAAGATATAGTTATGTGCAATATATAGCATAAAACAGTTGAAAATCAGCACAAAAGTCAGATCTGTTTAATGAATATCATTTGAATAAAAGAAAGTGATCAATGTACACTGCACAACACTAGACACACACACATACACAAACACACACACAGACACATATACTTATGTATATTTTATATAATTTTTGGTATATACATGGTGATATTGTTTTTAATGGGTGTGGGAGTCGAGCCGTGAGTGAAACAGAAAATACGAGAGAGAGAGAGAGATAGACTGATTCGACGCGCCGATTTAATTTGCCAACTTGTTATTTGCATTTTTAATATCAACACTTCTCTGCTCGTTCTCGTCTATAAAGTACAAGACAGTTGTCTCTTTTCATTCAAATATGCACGCGGTATATAAAGATTTTTCACGACACACACACAGGGTAACTTACTCACTCACACTCACATTTAAATAGGAATTCGTGATGTACCCTTTTTTTTGTCGTTTTTGCATATGTACACACTTATATATAGATAGATATTTACAGGCATGCTCTCTCTTTGGGCCACGTGCCTCATTATTTCGTTGAGAGCACAACAACAACATGATTGCTCTCGCACCCCTTTTTAAACGCATCATGCCTCTCGCTCTCGCTCTACTCTCTCTCATCTTTACACTGGCATCCTCACTCCTTCAGGTGACACTGTTATCCCAGCATGCACTCACACACAGAGACGCACACACACGCGCACAGGCACAGTGGTGTAATTAACAGGTTTGCCGCATGATTTCACTAGATGATGTTATCTTGTGTGCATAAGAGTTAGAATATCTATATATATCTGTATAACAGTCCCAGTTCACAGAAGCGGACATCTTTGAACTTCAATACACTGCCGTACACTGTCTGTCAGCACCCACTGTACACTGTACATTGTTCTTTGCATAGTTGATCCTCTAACTGTGTGTGGCTTTCATTCAATATTCTAACTCTAACGCAGGACTTCCCTGCTCGATCTGTACATTAACATAAGAACATGTGTGTTTGCTTGGTGGTTAGGGGTCATGGGTCATTTGGCAGTTGCAGCCAAGAGAACTACTTGCGAAGCTTTTCTAACACTTAATAACGATTATACACAAGTTTGAAGTTTGAATTGGTTTATTTTATATATATGAATATATATTTATTATGAATTGAATTGGTTTATTTCTATATATATATTTATCATCATTCATATGTTGATCGATCACTTTTCAATGTTTCAATATGCGATATATTGTATATCGATAGCATTGTTAATTATACATATTTATTGGCACAACCGAACTTTATGCGTAAGTCGCGGTACTGAGTCGCAATTGTTTGGTACTGTATAACGGTTGAAAAGTGGTAATTTTACGCAGTTTATTATTATTATTCTTATTCTTCTATGCATATACATTTATATATTTATAAATATTTTTATTCAGTTATGCCATATATATTTGAATGGCGTTTTGAATGTCTTAATTGCACCGTCCGCTGTACCTCGATAACGTCAACCTAGCCGCTTCCACCGTCGTTTTCATACTACCAATTGTATCTGTATTTTTACTTTTTCACCCTGCAGCGTAAAAGAGACCGCGCAGAGAGAGAGCTCAAACCAAATTTAAAGTGAAGAGAGTGCGTATGTTAATAAGAGCGCATCTCAGGGCGGTCGAGAGTCGAGAGTGCGAGTGTGTGAAAGAGAGCAACACAGGCATATAGAGAGACTGTGTGTGTGAGAGAGAGCTAGAGAGCAACGAGCTAAGAGCACAACGAAGCTCAGAGACAGAGAGAGAGAGAGAGAGAGAGAGCTGGATAATGGGGTAATTATTGCCACACTGAGTGGTAATTAGGCGGAAACGAGACAAAAGATGCGTTAAAACAAAGTAGCAATGTGCTTTTTACGTGCGAAAGAGTGAGCGCTGCTTTCTTTGTATTAGTGTGTATATATATGTATGTGTATATGTATTTGTGTATATGTAGCGTGGGAGTAAACCAGGCAATGGCAATCATCGTTCATTATTTTTATACAAATACCGTTCGGTATTTGTTTGCTCTCTTCTATGTAAATATATTTCTACTTAGACATTAATACCTATATATATATATTATATATACCTTGCATATTACTTTATATATAATATATATATATATTACCTTACATATTAAGCATGTTAATATATATATTTATTTATGGCATATATATTAACCGTGTTTTTATTACGTTTTTTACAATTATCAATACCCACAAATCGTTTTTGTACGTTTTTTTGATTTTTAATATCTGCAATAATAATAATATAAAATAATAAATATAATACTATTATGAGATCCACAAATAATAATAGTAATATAATTCTTGTCAGTGCGTTATTTAATTATTGAAATCCACGAACCCTTAATGTACAGTACTAACTAATCTATATTTTATTCTAATTTAATTATATTGCAGAATTTAATAAGAATAAATTAAGTAATTTAGAAATCTGAAGATTCTTGAATTTTTTCTATAGTCTGCTGTTATCTGTAACAAACAAAATACACTTAATAACACACACAGTATATTAACAGTGATCTTCGATATGCCGACGGTCTTATATGATTGTAAATCATGGCACATGAAGTTCCCTAAAGATCGCTCAAAAACTCATTTACAGGCTGAAAATGGTAGTTTGTTGTATAAGATCTTTAACCTATGCTACAGAAGTGCATTAGGTTAACTTGTAATTTTCTGTATGAAAGCTATGGAATGCATAAAGACTGCCTAATTTAAATTGGAAGTTAATTTCAAAAGTGGGCTTCGTTCAAAACGAGAGCTTGTTTAGTGCCGCTGTTGGTCTTGATTCAGAATGTATATACCTTACAGTACCAGAGACAGCTCCTAGTTAAGCTGCCTTTCAAACTTTTGGTTAATTTATTAGACCTTTAGCAAGAGTGGTAGTGCTAATATTCTTAACATGTACTCTTTAATTTTAAACGAATATCGGAAAGCTATTTCTTATAGTTTTTATATGCTTCCCCTATGTGCTATATGATATTATTGTGCACTTATGCTTGGTTATATTGAAGACATAATTGATGTTAGATGTTGGTATATCATTTAGAGTTATTCCTGTTAGGGAAAGTACGAGCAATAATAGAAAAAAAACATATAAGTCATATGAAAACATCGTAATCATAGTTTTTTTTGTTATTTATGTACACCATTGGGTTTATCAAATGCTCGTATTGCTACACACAGCTTATATAATGTATATATGTATTCTATACATATTTAAACAAATGTATAGTATAACAAGTATAACAGTTCTATACATACATACATACATACGTATAACATGATGTCAAAGTTACATAGAAATCGGGAGCCTATAAGGTGCTTTTAGACACTTTTTCGTAGAAGTAATGCGTTATTATAGATATAGAGTTTAATTTTTTTTCAAACCTTGCGTTATTTATTGGATCTTCTCTTATTGTGAGACTAACAATAATTATTCAAATCTTATTACATATAATAACTTAGATTAATTACAATTTGAAATAATTGTATTAGTTAGAGACGGCCCTAAGATTTCTTTGCTGGGCTGGAGAATCTTTCGCTTCAGTCGCTTCATTTTAGTTATAAAGTTTAGTATTTCATTTAAATCGATATACTATATATTTATATAAAATATGTATAGCAACAATAACTCTACAAATCGGTCAATTAAAAAATATATATTTTTCGGAATAAAAATTAAATAGAAAAAATGCATTTTACAAAAAATTACTTGACAGCTGGTTTTTCCGTTCATATTTTGTTTTTGTTCGATTTCGCAATGTTTAAATATAAATTTATTTTAAATTAAATGTTTACAAGTGTTACAAACTCTTCCAAGATGGACGAGAAGATGCCAATGACGAGCCTCGCTCTGGACGCCCAAGCACGTCAACAACTGATGAAAATGTTCAAGCAGTGAAGAAAATTGTTTTTGAAAATCGTCGAACCACTATCAGAGAAGTTGCTGAGGATATCGGTATATCGCTTGGCTCGTGCCATGAAATTTTTTCTATCGTTTTTGGCATGAGACGTGTTTCAGCGAAGTTTGTTCCAAAATTGCTAAATTTTAACCAAAAGAACCGTCGCATGAGCATCGCTCAAGAGCTGTTGAATGACCCAGATTTACTCAAAAGGGTCATAACTGGTGACGAATCATGGGTATATGGTTATGATATCGAAACCAAAGCCCAATTGTCCCAATGGAAGAGCTCATGTGAGCCAAGACCGAAAAAAGCAAAAATTGGCGACCACGCAAAACACTTATAACCTTAACGCCTCTCACAACCAAACAAAAAATGCTATACACTTGAAACCTTGGTACAGATTATTACCAACATAATAAAACAAAAAAAAAACTAAGAAATTCGATTATATGTACGTAACTCGCGAAAATTCAAAAATTCGCGATACTTTTTGAACACACCTCGAAGATGGACATCAGAAAATTTTTTCGGAAAAGTCCCCCCCCCATAGCAAATCCTAGATCCTAGCCACTGCTTTTAGAAGAAAGTTAAGTTAAAATAAGGGAAAAATACAAGTTATAATATAGTAATAAGATAATTTATTATATTATAATAACTTAATTTATTAACTTAATTAAATAATATATTACCTTATATTATTATCATTATATAACAATACAAAAACATAATAAAAAAAGTAATAATAATAATAATAATAAATAATAAAAGTCGCACATACATACATTAACTAACAGGCTTGGGAAGTGAACTTCAATGTGACTTAAATGGTCCGTCACCACTGTTGCGTGGGGAGTCTGCATTACAATGGAGCCCATGGTAGGAACATAGTGTGCATGTGTATGCGTGCATGAGTGCGTGCGTATGTGTGTGTGCGGATCTCTTCTACCATGTATGTAAATATGGTATATATTATTGCAAAGAGTTGGGGATTGGATGCTACCACCGCCATTTCATTCCATTCGCACACTGATTTAACATCTACATATGTGTATGTACATATGTACACAGCGCAGTATATGTATATACTGTATGCAAACATATGCATGTGTGCTATCTTTGTATGTATATGTGTAACCGTCTCATTTTGCAGGAAAGTCACACTCAAAGCTAAAGAACGAAACTCGTGTCTGCGTTTACGTTTTTTTAAATATAAATGAATAAAACACGCAGAATACGCCACACACACACATGCACTGACGTAAACATGCACACATGTACACGCATACACATGCACTGGCTGCTCGTACGAGCACACATGCTCACACACACACGCACACCAATGCGAACAGGGGCTCCGCCAACCAACTGAGGAACTAGCAGCCTCCAGCAGCATCGAAAAAAAATAGTTGATGGTGGTGGGGGATGGGAGTGTGGTATGGTGTTGGTGCTGAAAAAGGGTGTTATCGGTGCTATCGAGAGAAGAGATGAGAGAGAGAAGTGAAGAGAAGAGCACAGGCGGTCGTTGGTTCGATTCGTTTTTGACTAACGAGTAAGCCTTTTTAACTCCTTCGCAATTATGTATGTATGTATGAAGGTTTGTACATATGTAGCGGTGTGAGTGTGTGTGTGTGCGAAAGGTACAATCATACAGATGAGGCTCTGCATGTGTGTGTCTGTTTGAGTATTTATTCATTTTGTACATGACTCGCGCATATCTCGCGTATGTGCATACATTTACACACACACAGACAGACACTCGCACACAGTATGTACAGTATATCAGTTTGCTCATTTCGCGGTCACGAGGCACGACGAAAAGTGGGCGTGGTGAATGCAGTAGGCACTAGCAGAAATCCTTAAAATTAATGTTGGCGTGAAAATATGTTAACATACAAACTTTTGTATACACTTACACATGTATTTATGTATGTGTACACACACACATTCATAAGTATGCATGGAGGACGATGCTACTGTCTATGTACATGCATTTACTTGTATGTGTGTGTGTGTGCAGAAGGGCTGTAATTGCCTTGCATTTAAAAATAATATGTACATACATATTTCAAGTAGTAACAGTATTAGTATATATATGTATATATTATATTATATATATTGTATTAGTGCATATGTATATAAGACACAGCAAGTAAGTTATTGTAATTACCTATTAGATTCGAATGTGTTGAAACATACATATGTACATATGAAGCTTTGTGCCTACGTTAGTTGTTATCGATATCAATCATTGTAATAGATTATGTTAAAACAAAGCTTTATGGCTCTGTTAGTTGTTATCGGTATAAATCATCGTATTAAAAGGCAGTCAACAGCACGACAGTATTTAGTATATTATTTTAGTATTTATATAAACTTTAAACATTTCACAAATTTAGTAATAATTTCATCGACTTTTTTCGATTTTATAAAGTGCAAACCATCTATAATTATTGTTTCGGTTAATTTGTTGACAATTTAAATTATATAAATGCTTTGCTATAAACTTAAAGGAACTATATGCTTGTACATAGATATGTATAGTGTTATGACCACAATGTTTGTGGAAATGTGTGTAAGATTGCAGCAGTTTGTGCCATTCCCGGACTTAAATCTGATCGAGCACCTATGAGGAGTATCAATAAAAAAGGGATTGGAGGTTTTCAAACCAAAAATAAGTAAGAACATTGATAATATTTCGTTATAAAGGTGGGCAGTGAGCTCCGTGACCTTTTCTTTATGTAACAGCAGAATTTAACAGCATTTTTCCACAAATTCGCTAATTTTTATCTAAACTTAACTTTTCACTTTTGTTGCAGAATTGTAGCTTGTTTCTATTATTTTCCTCCAGCTCAAACATGGCGTCATTCTCTTAAGAGCAGGATTGCCAAAGTATCAAAGCTCACATCGACCCAAAACACGTCGCATATTAAAGTACAGTTATCAGCCTTCTATGTGATGCCAGTTTCATGCGTATAGTGTTTGTACATAATGAACAATTTGGTTTTTTTCGTCCAGCTGCAAGTGCTGTTTTTATTATTTGTTTGCAACATTGTATAACAAATTTATTAAATTAAATTATTAAAAATTAAATAACTATTTTGTTCTGATGAAAAAAGTAAACTGACTTCGAGTTTCTTTTGTTTTATGTTTAATTACACAATCCCACAAAATATAAATTTCGACTTCGGATTCGGACTTAGAAGGACAAAATACATGTTAAAACATATATCGCATGCCCAGATCACGATTCTATATCTTTTGGGGGATATCCAAAGGTTTTTCAGTTTTTTTAGGTTAGATCGAAATCCAGACGTGATGGAGAATTTCTGACCCCGGATTCGGATTCATAACTGCATATGCCGCATACCCAGATCATGACAATTTTTTTTTTGTGGGGTTGTGTTGTTAACTGTCTATTTCATTATGTTAAATAACTTTTATTAAGCGACCCTTTTTTTGATTTGTCTTATTTCCATGCTCTGATATCAATGCAGGGCGATCATAACGAGGGTTTTGATCGTGATTTTTGGGGGTCTTAATGTTTATTTGTACAGTAAAAAAGCTTCTCTGCATGCTAGAAATGTCTCTACCCAATTTGCCAAAGAGCATCATAGTCTAAACTCATCATTATAGTTGCTGTACACTCAAAATCAGGGAACGTAAATAATAATTATGAGATTAAAAAAATCAAAGCTCTTAAAAGTCTCTGAAAAATGTGGAAAAAATCTTACCGTGCTAGTTTTTATCGGCAAACACAAAAACCGTGTAAATTTTTTTTTCCAAATTTTTATTTTAAAAATTGTTTTTCAATTTTTATATTTGATTTGTAAAAATAAAAATCAATTTATAACTTTTACTTTTGCTTTTTAAAATAAAAATCAAAAATAAAAGTTATGACTTGATTTATATTATAAAAATCAAATTAAAATTGCTTATAAAACAAGCTAGATCATATATCGGCTTTTCGAAGTATGTCGCTATTAATTTTGAAGTTTTTACGAGTTGAGCGACTGCAAGTGTGTCTGATAAGGAGGTTCATATGTATGTTATATATTGTCTAAACAAGTGAATTCATACACATATGTATATAAACTAAAAGGTATTGCATTGTAGATTATATATATTTACCAATATATGATCTAGAACTCTCGGTTCATGAGCAATTTCAATTTGATTTTTATTTCTGATTTTTATAAGTCATAACAAGTCATAACTTTTATTTTTGATTTTTATTTTAAAAATCAGAAATAAAAGTTATAAATTGATTTTTATTTTTAAAAATCAAATGTAATAGTTAAAAATGATTTTTAAGTAAAAAAATTAGTTTGTAACCCTTATTTTAAAATTTGTTTAATAAAAATTATAACCGTTACGGTCCCTGCTCAAAATGTTGTGAGAAACTAAAGTGTTCAATTATTTTGTTATGCAAAGAGAGGCAGCAATAGGTTTGAATGGAAATAAGGAGAACTTATTGCCATTTCTATTTCAAATCATTGATTTTGGAAAACAAATTAGTGTTAAATAAAGAATTCAAAGTATAATTCCCGTCATGTATTTGATAAGGCAGGGATTTAACTTAATAATGTCCTTTATCTCAACAGAAAACTAAACTGACTTAAACAATATAAGCCTACTGAAATCAACTTAAAAATGGCACTTTCAGTCTGTATCATATCTGGTAAGTGTTTGTATGTGAGTGATATATACATACATATAATATACAGTGTATCAACTAATTCTTTGCAAAAGGAAAAAGGCAATGTGAATTCAGTTTTTTCAGTAAAAATGCAATGTAAATTCAGTTTTAAATCCCTTTTTTACTAATAAAATTTGGATTTTTCTAATTTTTTTTTTACTATATTATTAGTAAGAGGATTTTGAACTAATTTGCATCAACAAAAATATAAAATTTATATTTAAACATAGCGAAATCAAACAAAAACAGCTGTCAAGTAATTCTTTGCAAAATGCAAAGACGCATCGAAAAGAGAAATGAAACTCAGTAACGGGACTGCAAATTCCACCAAAATTAGTACGTTCTTTTTTATAATGCTTTGTCCTTCCTCCTTTATCCTTCTTTTGCCATTTTGCATTACTCTAGTGCAGATTGCAAGATATTTTAACACATTTAGGTAGTCATTTGGGTCCTTTACTCTTTAACCTCTTTATTAACGATCTTCCCTCTATTTTGAAATTCTCTAACATTTATATGTATGCTGACGATGTGAAACTTTGCTTTACATACAAGGAGCCGACTTGGAGTTCGCTACAGGTTGATATTGACTCCTTTTGTGATTGGTGCAGCTTTAATCTTTTAAGTTTAAATTGTTCTAAGTGTAAAGTAATGACATTTTACCGAAGTAATTTCCACGTCGTCAACTATACACTTTATCTATCCCCTCTTCTTAGAATATCAAATGTCAATGACCTTGGCATTCTTTTTGACCATAAACTGAAATTTGATTCCCATATTACGCAAATTGTTAATAAGGCCTCTCGAACCCTTGGTTTCATTAAAAGGTGGGCCAAGGAATTCAATGACCCTTATACAACAAAGTTGCTTTATACCTCCCTTGTTCGCCCGATTCTTGAATATGGTTCTTGCATTTGGTCACCGCAATATCATGTTCACCAAGACAGAATTGAGTCTGTGCAAAAACAATTTTTACTTTTTGCTCTTCGTGGTTTTAACTGGGTCTCTGGAGTTGATTTACCCTCTTATTCTAGTAGACTACTTCTAATAAACTTAACTTCTCTTGCTAACCGCCGTTTAATGTTAGGTGTCATGTTCCTTGTTAAGTTGATTAAGTATGATATCGATTCCCCGATCTTGCTAAATCAAATTAACTTCTCTATCCCCTCTAGATTAACCCGAAATTTTGCACCTCTTTTGCTTGATTTCTGTAATAACAATTATAGCCTGCATGAGCCTTTCCGAATTCTCTGCTCTGATTACAACAAACTTTCTGGAGTAATTAACTCAGAGAGTTCCCTAATAGCTATTAAAAATGCCATCATTAACTCATTAACATTTAACTCTAACAACTAACAACTACCGATCTGATTGGGTTTTTTCTGGGTTTCCCCAATCCTCTGCAACAAATGTTGGTTCGGCTAATTTGTTAGTCCCAGTTTCAAAATTTCAAAATTTAAAATTTAATTTCATTTTAACGTAAACTTTAACTTTAATTTTACATATACATATATTACTTTTAATTCATATTTAATTTTATTATACAAAAATGTAATATTAATTTTTATTTTTATATTTTTCATTCTTACAGTCGACTGCTCTTAGTTGACTTTAAATAAATAAAATAAATAAATAAATTTAAAGAAGCCTGAAAAACGAGTTGACGGGATATTTAATACAATTAGTTGCTTTTAATTATTATAAGGGGAAAAGAGCAAAGAAGTTGTTGGAAATGTTTGATATTAAGCTTAGAACTACAGTATGTCAAGAAACCCTTTACACATACATATGTATGTACATAACATTAACATGTACATATGTATGTGTAAAGAGTTACTTGACTCACTGTATATACAATATCATCACCCGGGCAGAAAAAGAAAATCGTCTGCACCATAATAACTCTATAGACAGACCACAGAAGCTCATAAAGCGCGATCAATCAAAAGAAATCGTGCATATTTTCTAATCCAATCAGTATTCTTAAAATTTTTCAGCT
Organism: Zaprionus capensis; assembly: GCA_018903675.1. Lineage (NCBI taxonomy): Eukaryota > Metazoa > Arthropoda > Insecta > Diptera > Drosophilidae > Zaprionus > Zaprionus capensis. The sequence continues at coordinate 885,123 of JAEIFN010001057.1, read as the reverse complement.
CTGTGAAAACAATTCATTCTTTATGTGTAGTAAGACTCAAAACATTTGGACATCGAAGTATACATATAAGGTACATAAGGTACATCTCCAGCTCTTGAGGTCGGTCCATTGCTGTACTCATTAGCATGTTAAGCCATTCGCTTCGATTACTTCGAGCTCCTCTACATTATTTGATTTGAAATTAATTACACAATTCATTAACAAATTTGTTGTGTACATGAAACAGATAATTCTGATACATCGCACCCCATTTACATATGCAGCCGAGAGACCAGTATAATGGTAAGTGATCGGTAAACATTCTAATTGGGTACACGCCTGTTATTGCTTATTACATAGTAGTATATCAGTATCAGTATAACAACTTCATGTATCGATACTGTTTGCTTAGAAGTGCGTTTGACTTTTTGGGAATTAGTGCCGGGGCAGATAGACTTTAAATGTGTGTAATGAACAAATACAGCTGTTCAAATAATGCAGTATCCTATCAAATCTCATGTAATGCTTTCTCTATACATTTTTTAACTCTATATGCACTCGGCATGGCTTTGAAAATTAGTAGAACAAAACTCAAGAGATGTCTGTTGTTTATCGTTATAAGATAGATATATATACATATAGTATATATTTATTATTTTATTATATATATATATACAATACATACATACATATATATATATATATATATATATATATATATATATATATATATATATATATATATATATATATATATACATATATATACATATATATATATATATATATATATATATATATATGTGTATGTATTGTAGAGATTGACATTTCGCTTGAAAGTAACTAACAGCATTTATTTCATATGCAAACTTAAATTGATGAAAATAAATTTGGTTGTGTGTGCGTCGTTCTTTTACTAACTAATTACAACGAGAGCCAACAGTCGAGCGGCACGCAACAGTGGGATACCCTTCCACCTATGATTCGGTATAGTTTAATTTGTTAAATTCATACATACATGTGCATGCTTCCATATTATTCTCGACAGATAACGCTCGCCTCCTTCCATATTAACTGACACAAGCACTTGGTGTTATGCTCATACATTCTTGTATAACTTTTGTGTTTATTGTCCGATCAATTTGGAGAATACGTAGATATTTAAATCAGCTTAGTATATGTCAAAGTAGGAAAGTTGTATCTTTTAAACGCCACTTACAAATCGACTTTAAAAATTAAATTATTTATTTGCGGGGGCGGTGGGCGTGGCACTAAAAATTTGAAACAAACTTGATCAGCGAATAGTATACAGGAATCTTCCTGTCAAATTTGGCAACTCTAGCTGTTATAATAGATGGGATCTGTGTGGTCATACAAACAGACATGGCTTAATTGACTCGGCTAGTGTTGCTGAGCAAGAATATACTTTATGGGGTCTGCCTCCTTCTGCCTGTACATACATACGTACACAAAGTTAGTATAGCCTTTTTTGACCATTTTCAATGGTCAATTTCAATATCGCACGCGCGACTATCGATTGTTTCTGGTGAATGCGAGTTGCCAGATCGGGCTGGGCTACATTTGTACAGTGTGTCAACAAATTCTTTGCAAATGGAAAAATGCAATGAATATTTACGTTTAATTTCGTTAAAATATCTTGCAATGTGCACTTGAGTAATGCAAAATAGCAAAAGAAGCATAAGAACAAAGCATAATAAAAGAGAACATACAAATTTTTGGTGGAATTTACAGTTCCGTTACTAAGTTTCATTTCTCTTTTCGATGCGTTTTTGCAAAGAATTACGAGTACTTGACAGTTGTTTTTGTTTGATTTCGCAATGTTTAAATATGAATTTTTGTTTATGCACATTAGTTCAAAATTCTCCAACCAATAATATAGTTAAATAAAAGATATTAAGAAAATGCTAATTAAGTTAGTAAAAGTTGACTTTAAAACTGAATTCTCATTGCATTTTTGCTTTTGCAGTGAATTAGTTGACACACTGTATATCGTTTTGTATTTTATTTTTTTCTGCATCTTACAACACTACTGATTGTCCGATAGGCCAGGTTGTGTTTCTCTGCTCGAACGGTCATTTCATTCATCAACAGCTAAACAGCTCGAACATCTTCGCTCTCCAATATATGGGGGCCTGCTGTCAGTTGGAGCCTTTGGTGTTTGCATATTTATGAACTCTCATTCAGATCAGTCCCATTCATAAACTCATTGAATTTGATCCGATTAGGGCAGAGAATGGCGTAACAGTTTTCAAGTTAACATAAATTATAGATCTTGTATTTGTACAGTATACGCATTCGAAGTGAGAAAATGCTAATTTGATCTACAGATGTATATGATGAGTTCGATAAAACCAGTAGAAAGCTTACGTGCGTCGCACATTTGATATCCTACCCGTATTTCAATATCAATTATTTAAAATAATAAAGAACTCTTATTGGTATGGTCTTTTAAATCTTATATAAAGTCAGATTTATCAACCAAAAGCTTGAAGATATAGTGTGCCCCATTATATATTATAATAATGTAGATATCTGTTGTAAGAGTCGCACTGATCGATCAAGAATACATACATATGTGTTAGATATGACTGCAATGTTAATACAAACTCCTGCCCACAAATGCATAATTCCATGCGTTTAATGTAGGAGTTTCCAACTATATTAACTAAAAAGAAAACTAATATAGACTTTAATCAACGGTATTCAATGTGTAAGAACTATGAATGAAATCGTAAAAACAAGAAATGGAAGTGTGCTTAAGAGTGTAACGTACCTGCCCATTTACATGAGGGTTTTTGAAACCGGTATTCCCGTACATTGATCTGGATTTGGAGGCTGGTTTTTAGGTGTGAGTCTTGTTGTGTGTTTCCGAGGCTCTTGTCTGTCCAAATATGCTAATTATATAAATATGTGTGTGTCTGTCACACCTTTCTTTAATCGTTAATTTCTGTTTTCCTTTCTGTGATTTCAACATTTTTTTGGTTTTAATTTGTTCGTCTAATCTATACAACCTACAGGCCAAGTTTTGAAGTTTGTATGTGGGCTTATAATTTGTTTCCGAATTGAATAAAGAGTATCAAAAGTCAAGTGCAAGGGAAGCACAGTCACAGTCAGCTTTATGCTAAAGATTTAGCGCCGTTATAGCAAGTGGAATCTTAACTATGTTAGTAAGAAAGCAAAAGTGTGAACACACAGATCTCAGCTATTAAAAAAAAGCTAGACCTACCAAATTTGGCAGTAAAATTCCTGTGTATTGTACGCTGATCAAGTATATTTCAAATGTTGGCTGCCATGCCCACCGCCTCCACAAATGAATAATTTAATTATTAAATCGATTTCTAAGCGGCGTTTAAAAGATACAACTTTTATTCTTTAATATATACTAAGCTGTTGCAAATATTTACTTATCCTCCAAATTTCAACTTGATCGGATCAATAAACACAAAAGTTATACAAGAAAGTATGAGCATAACACCAAGTGCTTGTGTCAGTTAACATGGAAGGAGGCTATCGTCATCTGTTGAGAATAATATGGAACATGTATGTATGAATTTAACAAATTAAACTATACCGGAACATAGGTCGACTGTGGGATAGTCGACTGTTGCTCGACTGTTGCTTTCGTTACCATTATCGTTACTGTCTATAGATAAGGTTATAAATAAGGAAGAACTTCGCGACGTATTCTTTGAACAGAATTTTATCACAAATTCAGTTATTTTTATCTAAACTTACCTGAAAGTATTGAATGCATGCCTTTTGTTTTAGAATTCACTGAAAAAAACGCTAAACATTCGCAGAATTGTAGCTTGTTTCTATTATTTTTCTCCAGCTCAAACATGGCGTCATTCCCTTTAGAGCAGGATTGCCAAAGGTCACATCGACCCAAAACATGGGCCCATATTAAAGTACAGTTATCAGCCTTCTATGTGATGCCAATGTCATGCATAAACTGTTTGTGCATAATAAACAATTAAGTTTTTTGTCTAAATGTTGCAAGTGCTGTTTCTATTATTTTTTCCAACACTGTATATGATGTACATATATATGTATATACAATTAATATTGCACTCAAGCATGGCTTCCTTAGTCATTTAAGTAATTTCAATCGTAGCAAAGTTCAAATAAATAATCAAATTATCTTTATTAACACACCAATAGTGAAACAAGCACAATCTAGATTTTCATACGGACAGACAGACGAACGGACGGGCATGGCTATTTTTCTCGTCTGTTGATGCTGATTGAGAAAATATATTCTTTGTGAGGCCTGACACGCCATCTTCTGCCTGTTACATACATTTGCACAAAGTTAGTATACCCTTTTTTGACCATGTTCAAATGTCGAAAGGTATAAATACTCAGTAGCCTCTTTAAAATTCCTATCCAGATAGTATGAAAACATTCTTTAGATCTGCCTGTTATATGTGTGGCAGTCACGACGATACATCGGGAACAAGTTCCGCCAATCGATAACTAAGTCGATGACAGACCAGCTGCAATCGAGCTAGAACACACCACCACTAAGAAAGCAACCCGCCACAAGAAGCGTATTACAAATACTCAGATTAAATGTACAACTGTGGAATTAAGTGAAATATATAAATAAAATATTATTCCTTACTTGATTCCACAAAGTTATAATAACCTTCTACACTATGGTTAGCGGGTTTAACTATTAAATCGTTTGATGCCTATACAGAATATGTATACTTTGTAGGAGAGTGTCTCTTTTAAGCTTAAGTATCAAATACTTCTCCAAGTAATGTACATAAGTTTAATACCAGTCACCAGATACCATCGCTAAAACCCAAGCTCTGCAAGGGTGTAAAAGTAGCACAAGAGATTCTTCTACGAAATCTGATGGTGGCACTTCTTATTGACTTTTGACTGCCTCTCGGGTCAGTCAGTTTTGGGGTTTGGGATTACAATTAAATTCGTTAAGTGGCCTAAATTACCGGCACTCAACAGCAACAGGCGTTAGGCGGGTGCTGTATGTCGATTTTTGGGTTTTTAATCTCAAATTAATGCCAAAACAAATCTGTGCGGGCTAGTCCCAAATGGACAGTTGCTATATTTACTTTTAAATTGTCCATTCGCACTGGTTTGCTGTGCCGGAAAGACAAACGCGCATTTGTCACTTCCCCTATTCTGATCACTTTAAACTCTGCTAAAACAATTATAATTGAATAAGTGACAAAGCGCTGGCATTGCGTCCCTCATACAGCAGAGAGCATCCCCCGTTTTCATTTACATTTCCAGCTCTCAGCTCTGTTCAGCTGTCCTTGACCGGAGTTACCAGCATAATTAGGCATTTAACGTTTTGCGTCACAATTAAGTACCGCGACAACATAATTAATTAACATTTTTAAAATCTGTGCTTAGCTCAGCGCCGTGGATGTCAACTGAGATAAGGGTGCTATGTACCTTAATATAATAAATATTGTTTGTTAATTTCTACTCTATTATGTAAAGACTTGTGTTGTTGAGTGTGACCTTAGTCGATACACTATCGTAAGTTTATTTAGTTATCGTAAACCCTATCGATAGCATAGTGTTGCATAATTGTTTAAGAGAGAGCTAAGACAACACATTGTTAAAATTAAAAAGAGCATAATAAATAATTAAAGCATTAAAGTATTATCTACACATGTTATAACAATATACAACGAATTATAATAATACATAAATTATAAAACACAACTAACTTTAACTTTGCAGAGCTTAGTTATATCTTTCTATCTATATCTTCTGTTTGTCTCTTAAGATGTCCTTAAATGAAATACTTTATGAGCTACAACAGTTTTATAGGTACTTCTTTTTCTAGCCCATTCATGGGTACCTACATAAGTACTCCAATCGTGGGTAGCCAATTCTCTACTTACTGGTAAACGAAGTGGTGGCGATTGATCCTATTTGCGAACATTTCATCCAAAAAACGAAATGATTAGACTGCAATACATTACTTAGGATTTGTAAAGTAAGTAGGGTTAGTCCCTTAGTAAGTACTTATTACACCAGCTCTTAACTAGTAGCCAGTACTGCAGGGATGTCTTTACATGAAATACTTTATTAGATACATCAGTTTTGTATAAAGCACACAGTATTCCTTTTAAGATACCGCAACTATACTTAAGCTAATTAAAATATACAAAAGTATGCAGTAACTTTTATAATTATTATATAATAATCCGCGATCTATTATATCCCTGGTGAACTTAGAGATCCATTGTCAGTCCACTGTTGGACTTCTTATTTATTTATTTAATTTATAGTTGAACTATGGTCAGTCGAATGTTTCAAAATAAAAAACTATTAATAAAGATAATTGTTTGTAATTTTTGAATTAAATATATAAAACGAAGAATAATTTTAAATTAAAGGTAAAGCCTTAAATGAGAAAAAAGAATTAATTGAAATGTATTGTATACAAACTGGCTAAAAAAAAGAAAAAGCCGATCACACAATTGTTGCAGAAGATTGGGGAAAACCCAGAAAAACTCCAATCAGATCAGGAGAGTTAATGTTAGTAAGCAAAGGCAAATCAAACTCGCGAGTAGAATGTGCAAACATGCAGTTAGTTAAAGAGTGCTACTGTCAATAGTAAGAAGATAAGTGTATATTTAACTAGTTACCAGATAGATGAGTGAGGATTTAGAATTATAGAAGGTACATACAGAATTATTGTTTTTATTTGCTACATACACGTATTCTATTGAATTTAATTAAATTACATTTAATTTCATTTCTAATTTATTAAAGTCTGAACATAATAACCTGAATGGCTCATGCTGGGCGTAGTTTAAACTACAATTGAGAAGTTTTAGTGAAATGTAATTACGGGTGATTCTACCAGGAACAGAGAAGTGTAGCAATTCATTATTATATATGTCGCCTTGAATAATGTTATTTAAAAAATTTAACACCAAGTATGGTTCTACGGTGGGCAGCAGGCAGATTTATTAATAAAAGTCTACTTGGATAGGAAGGAAGTCTTGAATTCACATGCCAGTTAAGGTCAGTTATAAATTCTAATACTTATCATGGGGTGATTATGCCTATCTCATGGCTTTAGCGCTAGTTTGCTACTTACTTAGCTTGATTAACTGCCTATATCTTTAAAGAAGGTACTTCGATTGTTCAATTCATTTCACGCAGCTTCTCTCTCAAGAATTTCTTGTTAGCTGGCATGTTGATGTTAATGACCATAGTCTGTAGTATATTTATAACTATATAAATTTCTTTACACATGTATTATAGGAATGCATTTATTCTATTAGATAAGGTATACTCGTAAAGGTCCAAGTTTGTGGTAGTGAATTTAAGAGCTAAGCAGAATCTCTTTTACTTGCTGTATTACAAGGAAAAAGCACTGTCTTGCGTTGGCTGGAATAAGTTTTATTGGGCGCACGGCTATTGACTTCATGTTACATCCAAATGATGATTATGAATGCATACGAACTGGTATGTACATGTGTATGTATATGGATGAAATATTCCTACAAAAATCAAGAGGCAAGAACGGTCTTTCGCGTGTAAATAATTGATGATATCGAATTTGGTGCAGTTTGTGTGTGTGCAAGGGGGGAGCATTCATAAAAAGTAAATTAGTTAGCAATGTGGGGGATGAATGATACTCTTACAGACGGAGTTGCGTATTTTCTATTAATTTGCGAAAACATAATGACAATCCCGATAAGTTAACTTGAAGCTCTCGCAATATTTATGCAAGTCGAGCATATAAATGTGTGCTTTATGCCTTTTACGACCACTTTGACTAGCATCAAGCCCCCTAAGGAGTATGTGACTTCTGCTTTTAGCCAAAATTAAACTGCGACCGTAACGAAATTAATTATATTTCAATGACACTGCGTAATCACCACAACGCTGACGCTGACGCTGAAGTTGACGCTGACTGCACAAAACACCCCGGAAAATGAAGATAATGATATAGGGGGTTTGTATCTGTGTGTCTCTTATCGTTGGAATATGATGAATAGAAATTAGAAATTAGCTATAGAACAAATCGCAATCAAACGATACAGACTCGCCTTAAATAACATGCAACACTGATGACATTTTCAGGTGAATTAACCATACTTTTAATAGCAATTCGTTTTCAATTATAAGACTGATTGTAGGTTTATTTGGTGTTTAATTTTATCTACTTTACAAATACTTTGAAAATCCATTACAAGTAAACTAACCTATTTAACATTCTTGGAAAGATACTAAGGCAACGCAAGAGCAATAAGTAAAGCTCAGAACTTAGCTATTTTCTTTTGCAAATCCATTACAAGTAAACTAATCTACTTTACAATGTTGTATAGATAAAAAGATAAATATCATACAACTGCTGATGATATTTTCTGCTGAATTAAAGATGAACGATACAATTCGTATCGAAATATCAGACTGACCATAAGAATGCTCGATGTCTTTCCTTTATCTACTTTATAAATATTTTGCAAATCCATTCATGTATTCATGGTGTAGTGCAAACGTTTTGAAACTGAACTGATGACATTCTCTTGCTTGTATCTTACTCTCTTTGTGGTTGTGCCTTCGAAAGAATTTTCCTGGTTGATGGGATCTGGGTGTCCGATTGGACCCCAAACTTAAGTTTTGTAATCATATATCCTCAATGGTCAATAAAGCTATGGGCGTGCACGGCTTTATAAAGAGATGGTGTAAGGAGTTTGACGATCCTTACTTAACAAAAACCCTTATACTTCACTTGTTCGTCCAATCCTCGCGTACGGTTCATACATTTGGTGTCCTCAATACTTTCTTCATAAGGACCGCATTGAATCTGTACAAAAGAATTTTTAATCTTTGCCTTACGTAGCCATAACTGGGATATAAATGCAAGACTCCCTCCCTATATTGGTAGGCTTAAGTTACTTAATTCTGGGGTACTGCCAGAGATCCTACAACGATATCAATAAAAAACACTGAGACAAATTGTTAATGCTCCATTTTATATCTCAAATACAAATATCCATAATCCATTAATAATAATACCAATGTAAGAAGAGTTAAACGAATTCACGTGCTCGATCTCCCTCATAGGTAGATAAAAACTATTAAAACATGTGAAATATAGAATATTTTATGTAGTAGGGCTTAATGAATAACTACTGCCTCTGTTAATTTAATTTTAATTATATAATTTACTTATTGTCAGATTAAGACAGATTGTAAATAAAATGAATATAAAAAAAAAAAAAAAAAAAGTTACTTAATCTACCATCTTTATCTAACCATAGAACCATGCTTGGCGTAGTCTTTATTCATAACCTTATACAAGGTGTGATTGATAGTGATGACAGGTTACACTTCTCTGTCGAATTAGTCGTCATTTTTCACCACTAACTCTTCCGTTTTGTAGATTTCAGGGTGTTGTGTTCGGACTATAACAAACTCTATTGTATCGTGTCTAACACTAACTCTGTAGCTTCCTTAAGACTTTGAATCCTATCTCACGTATCTAGAAACTAAACTTACTTTTGCCAAAACATCTTTATTACACTATCCATACTATCCATCTCTTTTCATTAATTCTTCTCGAGTATTCGTTTCGGTCGGTCGGGTTACTTGTTTAGGATATTAACCCTCGGCCGATTGAAGGCATGTCTAAATTTCTAAATTTACCAATACCTAACTTTCCTGATCTGATTGGGCTTTTCTAGGGTTTCCTCAATTCTGGATCAGTTAATTATTGTTTACCCCAGTTTAAATTTGAATTAATTTAAATGTAAAAATAAATTTGTCCTAATTTAATTTTATATTTTTTAACTATTAAAGTTTAATTTTAGTTGTAATCATTTAGTTAAATGAAATAAATTTTAAATTTAAACAACTTAAAATATTGTAAACCAGTATCAATATCTTTTCTAATTCAGTCGATTGTATTTAGTTGACTTTAAATTAAATTAACTAAATAAATAAATTACACAACCCCACAAAAAAAAAAATAATGGGGGGTCATGTTCGGGTCATGCGATATATGTTTCTATATGTTTTTAGACCTTATAAATCCGAATCCAATGTCAAAACCAGCCAATCAGGTCTGAATTTCAACCTAACCTAAACAAATTTTGAAAAACTTCCAAAATTTAAAAGTTTTTGATAATTTATTACTGCATTTGTGCAAATATGTAACATCACGTATTTAATTTATGTTTTTTATTAGTTAAAATACAGATTTGAAGCAAACTGATACTGATAAAATAATGCTCAAAAGGGGATATACCAAATGGAAAACTTTTTTGTATATTAAATTTGAATACACCCTAATCCAATATTAAATACGAAGGGTATAAAAATTCAAAATTTTGGAAGTTTTTCAAAAATTTTTTAGGTTAGGTTGAAATTTAGACCTGATTGGCTGGTTTTTTATACCCTTCGACCATTGAAAATGGTCAAAAAAGGGTATACTAACTTTGTGCAAATGTATGTAACAGGCAGAAGGAGGCGTGGGAGACCCCATAAAGTATATATATTCTTGCTCAGGATCACAAGCCGAGTCGATTGAGCCATGTCTGTCTGTCTGTCCGGCTGTCGGTATGTCCATCTGTCTGTCTGAACGCACAGATCTCAGCTATTGTAAAAGCTAGAGTTACCAAATTTGGCAGAAAGACTCCTGTGTACTATAAGCTGATCAAGTTTATTTCAAATGTTAGGTGCCACGCCCACCGCCCCCACAAATAAATAATTTAATTTTTGAACTCAATTTGTAAGCGCTGTATAAAAGATACAACTTTCTGACTTTAACATATACTAAGCTGAATGAAATATTTACGTAGTCTCCAAATTACAATCCGATCGGACAATAATCACAGAAGTTATTTAAGAAAGTATGAGCATAAAACCAAATGCTTCTGTCTGCTAACAAGGGAGGAGGGCGAGCGCGAAGCGCGGGCGCCATCTGTCGGGATTAATTTCAAAGCATGTGCATATGCATATGTGTATAAATTAAACAAATTAAACTACACGGGAACATAGGTCGAAGGGTATCCCACTGTCGCGTTTTGCGCGACTGTTGCTCTCGTTTTTTTAATTACTCCACCATATAGTATAGCTTGTATGGCAGCTATACGTTATATCGCTCCGATTTGGCCTCTTAACACTTATATTTTTATATTTTATAACGGCTGATTTTTTAAGAGCTATAGGAAAGTTTTTAAAAAAAAACCACATTAAATTCGGAGAAATGCATGAAATGTTTATTTCAATCGATAGTACGCTGCATATAATTGAATATTTGAAGATTATTTCATGCAAATGTTCAGTGTGATTGCGCCTCAAATGCTTCATCCGCTTTCCATTTCCAATTTTGGCATACTCTTTCCATCACTGATATAATAATAAAACAAAGACTTTTGGCATAAATACCCTTCCAGCTATGTTCCTGTGTAGTTTAATTTGTTAAATTCATTCATACATGTACATGCTTCTAAATTATGCTCGACAGGTGGCGATCGCCTGCCTCCCTTGTAAACTGACTCAAGCACTTTGTGTTATGCTCATACTTTCCTGTATAACTTGTGTTTATTGTCCGATCAAGTTGAAATTTGGAGCATACGTAGATATTTTCAACAGCTTACTATATGTCAAAGAAAGGAAAATTGTATCTTTTAAACGCCGCTTTCAAATCGACTTTAAAAATTTAATTATTGATTAGCGGGTGCAGTGGGCGTGGCACCTAATATTTGAAATAAACTTGATCAGCGTATAGTGCACAGGCATCTTTCTGCCAAATTTGGTAACTCTAGCTTTTATAATAGCTGAGATCTGTGCGTTCACACAGACATACATGGCTCAATCGACTCGGCTAGTGTTGCTGAGCATGAATATATATACTTTATGGGGTCTGCCATGCCTCCTTCTGTCTGTTACATACATTTGCACAAAGTTAGTATACCCTTTTTGACCTATTTTCAATTTGATATTCATTTGGGGACTTTTGTCCAGGAGAGTGTACGAAGGAGGAAGACAATTTAGTGTTACTAGACCCTAGTTGAACCAATTAAAAAAGCCTTGTCAACAATTTCACTAAATGAAATTAAACGAGAGCAACAGTCGCGCAAAACGCGACAGTGGGATACCCTTCGATCTATGTTCCCGTGTAGTTTAATTTGTTAAATTCATACACATATGCATATGCACATGCTTTGAAATTAATCCCGACAGATGGAGCTCGCGCTTCGCGCTCGCCCGCCTTTCTTGTTAGCTGACAGAAGCACTTGGTTTTATGCTCATACTTTCTTAAATAACTTTCTTAAATAACTTCTTCTACGTAGATATTTCATTCAGCTTAGTATATGTTAAAGTCAAAAAGTTGTATCTTTTATACAGCGCTTACAAATTGAGTTCAAAAATTAAATTATTGATTTGTGGGGGCGGTGGGCGTGGCACGTAACATTTGAAATAAACTTGATCAGCTTATATTACGCAGGAGTCTTCCTGCCAAATTTGGTAACTCTAGCTTTTATAATAGCTGAGATCTGTGCGTTCACACAGACAGACAGACAGACAGACAGACAGACATGGCTCAATCGACTTGGCTTGTGATCCTGAGCAAGAATATATATACTTTATGGGGTTTCCCAAACCTCCTTCTGCCTGTTACATACATTTGCACAAAGTTAGTATACCCTTTTTTGACCATTTTCAATGGTCGAAGGGTATACAAATATTCTGATTCCTTACCAAACCGTATGTTTGAAATAATTGAAAAAAAAAATGAAAATGATATAAAAACAAAACTAAGAGATTAGAAACTTTGCTATTTAACAAATGACAGATTTATTCAGACAATTATTGCATATAACTGAGATACAACGTTTCAAACCTAAACAAATCGTCAAACCTATTCTGTTGAGCGGCACTGTATATGTATAATGTAATTCCAGGGGAGGGCATGTTTTTCATGCATTACTTTGCATGTCCCAGATATAATAAATCTTAGCTAGTTAGTTCGTTAGTTAGTTATTGTTATTACCAAAAGTTTCTAAATAAAATATATAGTTGAAAATAAAAGATGATATACATACACATACACCTCAGTATCATGTGCACACACGGTAGACACCGTATTGACAGTATATTGCAGTAAGGGCAGAACCTTTTCTATAACGTTCTCTCTGCTAATGCAATTTTTTTTGTTTTTGCGCAAAACAAAAAATCGATATTCCATAATTCAATGTTAGAAATTGTAGATGCTAAAACTGCCATGCGTTTTTTATCCAATTTTTCACGGACCGACAAAAAAAAATTTGGGGTGTCATTCCACGCACACAGAGAACAGACATTGACGAACTGCAGATGGCCTACAATATACAAGTATTACTACAGTTGCGCCGTAGTGTAAGGGGAGTGTGTGTAGGGTATTGCATGGCAGTCGAGTTGGAACAGCAAAAAGAGAAGTGGAGCATACAGAAACAGAAAAACATAAAAAAAGAAGGAATGAAAAAAACAACCCCGACAAAATTATAATGAAGTTGGTGGTGGCGCATAAGCAGAATGTACGTTCCGCGCGCAGAGAGTGGCAATTTTTGCCACCTTCTTTAGTCGGAACACAACACACACACACACACCGTCAACAACAACGCCACCACCCTTCGGCATAAAAATTAAAAAAGTGTATACATAAAAAAAACCAAGATCATCCACGGTGATGAAAAAAAAAAAACTCAGCCCCTGCTGTTTGTGTTGTCTCCCTCTGCAGAAAATTGCGTACAACGTATTTGGTTTGTGCCTGGTGTACAGCATTAATATTCGCATACACACATACATGCACATACACATACACATGCACATATGGTATATGTATTTATTGAAATGAATCAAGTATAGAAAGCTTTGGCGATAAGCTACCCCTTGCTCTTCTTGAAGAAAAAAAGGACAGGGAAAAAAGTCATCAACATATTTGAGTCTTTGTTTTCATCATGTGTTTCTTATTTTATATTTAACTTTGATTGTTTACAAATTACATTTTATACATATGTATATGTTAAAGGAACCATAATATTAAAATTAAAAAAATTATTTCATTCTACCAAAAGCGAAAGCAAACAGTTTGCGATTTCAATTTCAAACCATTGATTCTGGCAAGAAAATTAGTTAAAAAGTAATTTCTTAACTATTCAAAAAGTTAAAGTTTTAAGTTTTAGGACGGACACATCGTTATGTATTTGGTTTGTTGACTTTTTTCGCGATCCTTAACTACCAAGTCTTTATTTTTTATCTATATTTTATTTTATTCTATACAGTAGAATATATCTTATGCTTATGTAATTAAATAGAGTTTACTGGCTACTCCGATTGTTCCTTAACTATAATAAGTATATACGAGTATAATAGTACAGAACTAACTCTAATTTCTGGACATGAAAGGGCATAAGGTCCCAATGCAAGCTATAGCATATAGTTAAGCGATTTTGATCGCTTATTTAATTTAATGTATAGTCGAACTATGGTCAGTCGATTGTTTAAAAGTAAAAAAACAATTTATAAACATAATTGTTTGTAAATTTTGAATTAAAAAACTAAGAATAATTTAAAATTAAAGGTAAAACCTTCAATGAGAAAAAAGAATTAATTGAAATGTATTTTATACAAAAGGGATAAAAAAACCCGATCCCACCATTGTTGCAGAGGATTGGGGAAAACGCAGGAAAACCCAATCAGATTAGGAGAGTTAGTGTAAGTAACCAAAGGCAAATCAAAATCGCGAGTAAAATGTGCGAACATGCAGTTAGTTAAAGAGTACTACTGTCACTAAAAAGAAGATAAGTATATATTTAACTAGCTACCAGATAGATTGAGTGGGGATTTAAAATTTTAAGGTAGATACAGAATTATTGTTGTTGTTAGGTACAACAGAATATAATTTATCATAGTCCGAACATAATATCCTGAATGGCTCATGCAGCGCATAATTTATTGCAATTCCTTGTTGCTTATTTCGGTTGCTTTCAATTGTTACTGTGGGATCTACGTATATTCTAGTGTCCTAGTGTCTAGTTCTAGTGTCCCATTTTAAATAAAGCAAGCAAATCATTATTTTGTACATAGAGAAAGCCCAAAAAGAGCTTAAAGTATATACATAGACCCCATAAA
This sequence comes from Zaprionus capensis, assembly GCA_018903675.1. Lineage (NCBI taxonomy): Eukaryota > Metazoa > Arthropoda > Insecta > Diptera > Drosophilidae > Zaprionus > Zaprionus capensis. The sequence continues at coordinate 869,997 of JAEIFN010001057.1, read as the reverse complement.
GTATATACATATATTCATGCTCAGGATCACTGGCCGAGTCGATTAAGCCATGTCTGTCTGTGTAAACACACAGATCTCAGCTATTATAACAGCTAGAGTTACCGAATTTGGCAGGAAGACACCTGTATATTATACGCTGATCCAGTTTATTTCAAATGTTGGCTGACACGCACACTGCCTCCGTAAATTAATAATTTAATTTTTAAAGTCGATTTGTAAGCAGCGTTTAAAAGATAAAACTTTCAGACTTTGACATATACTAAGCTGATTAAAATATCAACGTATACTCCAAATTGCAACTTGATCGGACAATAAACACAGAAGTTATACAAGAAAGTTTGAGCATAACACCAAGTGCTTGTGTCAGTTTACAAGGGAGCCATGCGAGCGCCATCTGTCGAGAATAATATGGAAGCATGCACATGTATGTATAAATTTAACAAATAAAACTACACCGGACAATAGGTCCAAGGGTATCCCACTGTCGCGTGCCGCTCGGCTGTTGCTCTCGTTCCAACTACTTTAAAGTAAAAACAAATATTAAGAAAACCATAATTATTTTAATTAAAAACTACTTTAAACGTATGTATGTAAACATTCATTGCATTTTTAATTTTGCAAAGAATTAGTTGACACACTGTATATTTATAAATTTAAATTATAAGGTGTCAAATGTCATTACCTGTTCGCCCACTTAAATTGTTATTTAAATTACTGCCATGTTTAGCATTCGGTCAAGATAATATTTGATAATAATATTTGAAAAACCTATTTAAAACATTTTTAACATTTGTGCATTTTAAAAAGATTGAATTAATTAAACTTGGCATAAAACCCCATTTGTAAACAAGTAATAATAATAATAACATAATATATAACAAAAAATATATATTTTATATTAGGTACTTAGTATATAAGAAAAAAAACTTTCTTTATCTTATGACTGTTTAATGTAAATGAAGGATATACATATTGGCTCATATAAATTGGTTGATACAAGTTGATTCGATAGAATAGTGTTTCTATGTTCAATCAAACATCCCTCAAATTTGTTGCTGTGTTCGTATACGGGCACTCATGCAATTTCAAGAACTCCTTGCATGTGTGTATATATATATTTTTGTACATTTTTTAAATGCATACATACATACAAGTATTGAAGGGTGAACTTATTTAGCATTATCAAGGGTGACGATTTGCTTCTGTATACACTTTTTTATTGATTTCCATATTGATTTCTGCTGAACATCGACATAACTTTCATTCTAAAGTTCCACTGCCGCTTTCTCTACCCCTTTCATTGTTGCCAACCCTTTCTGATTGTTTCACAATCAATGCCCAATACTGTCAGATGGCAATTCAATATTGTAATCACTCAGTTCAATATTCTAGTTTGAAAAACGTTTACTTGAATAATTTTGGAGTTTAAAATCCGATCGGGCAAGAATTAGGAGAAGTTAAATATATGATTAAGTATATATAATATTGGAATATATATTTATATATATACTTTACTTCCTTTTTACTCAAATACTTAAATTTACCTTTAATTAATTTTTAATTGTACTCTTAGTAGAATTAAATTTTAAATTTCAATATTAGACTGCGCTAAGTCGAGAGAGACCTTAGTCAATCATCGTGGCTGATTTAATTCGCAAATTGGTCCCACTGTTTACTTGCTCATTAAATTTAATTTAGTTATTAATATAATATTTATTTAATATATATTTATAATATATATTTATAATATATATTTATAATATATATATATATATATATATATATATATATATATTATTTATATAAAATTCATTTGTAATTTATAGATATTGAATCATTCGGGGCAACAAGATGTGACGGTGAATAAATATGCAGCTCGCCGTATTACTAAATTAAATATATTATATATATATATATATATATATATAATATATTTAATTTAGTAATACGGCGAGCTGCATATTTATTCACCGTCACATCTTGTTGCCCCGAATGATTCAATATCTATAAATTACAAATGAATTTTATATAAATAATAATATTTTGACTTAGTTATTAATATAATATTTATTTAATATATATTTATAATATATATATATATATATATATATAATATATATTTAATTTAGTAATACGGCGAGCTGCATATTTATTCACCGTCACATCTTGTTGCCCCGAATGATTCAATATCTATAAATTACAAATGAATTTTATATAAATAATAAGATTTTGACTCCCTTGTTGATGGTGATTAGGCATATATGTATATTTTTGGATAGGATTTAAATTAATAAAATTACAAATTCAAGCACATATGTATATAATGAGACCTTTGTCAATCATCTTGGCATGCACCAAATATGGCTGATTATATTCGGAAACTGGTCACACTGTTTACTTGGTTATTACATTATATATTTAATTTAGTATTTCGCCGAGCTGCATATGTATTAACCGTCACATCTTGTCTATAATATAATTATATAAAATCAATTTTATATAAATAATAAATAATAATCGATTTGCCACTGAAATCAATATACTGTATACGGAGTGGACAGCCCTGCAGGAATTCGTATCAATCAGCTTTTGTACACGACAATAATAACTAGGTTTTGTTCGCTGTATTTATTTTGAGCGTCTTATTGAAATTATGTCTTTATATTAAGACTGTGTCAAATTTATCTCTGGGGAAACTAAAATATGAATTCATAAAATAAAATACAAACTATTCATATGGAAAAGCAAAAAATAACAATGTACCGAAGATGTTAAAAAACCTTTTCACCTAAATATTGTATGAATTATTTTGTGCTTAAAATAAATATAATGCCTAAACGAATATATGTATGTACATGTATAGATGTATGCATGTATAAGAGAATGTACATACGATATACAATTTTTTGAGTTGCTCTGCAACGAGAGGAACAGTTTTTTCAAAACGAAAGAAACCGTTTCAGTATAAAGTTCTTAGTGAACATTCACGTATCGTAGAACATCGTGAAAGCTCCGTCGAAAGTGTTTAGAATTGAGTCACTCCCATCTTTTGTTGTCCAAATCCCAATGTACGTGAATATCTCTGCAAAAAGAGAGAGAGAACATAACTCTGCATAAAAATAGAAATATTATCAAAGTGTTATTATAATCCATGTATAACCTATAATTCTCATAAAAACGTATTTATTATCAATTACAATTACAATAATAATAATTATTTTGTGTTTGAATCATCTTTAAACTATTGCACGTGCTGCCGTTGTTGTTCTCATGATCTGCAAAACTTTTTGATGGCTTTCTCTATAATTAAAATGACCAAAATTTGTGTGTAATTAAAAATAGAATATATCACACACACACACACGACTACTTTGTTAATACAAATAAAGGTGATAGCACGAAAAAAAAAACACACGTATACAAAAATTATATGATAAAGTGCTCCTCCTATACATATCCATATATATATTTAAACAAATTTAACACATTATGTGAAAAATTTAATTCAATATTTAATTTGCTTTTGTCTTCTACTATGCAACTTCTTTTTGCAACGAAATAATATAAACTTAAATTATTAGTAAAATCATTATGTATTTTGCAAACAAAATGCATTAATTATGCATATTTATTTTTGCCTGAAGTACACTAATTTTGTGCATGTACCAGGTAAAAGGAAGCGTGTATATATTCATGCACAGCATCATTAGCCGAGTCGATTATTATAAGAGTCAACTTTAATAATTATCAGTCAATAAAGCTATCGACCTGTTGCAATACGATCGCACAATAAACACACTTATTTTTTTAAGTACTCTAAAACTGAGTACAGGGTATATTAGTGTCGGACATGCCCGACTTTAGCGTTGGTCTGATTTTAAAATATGTAAAAAAATAATTGATTATTGCCAATGCTTAACAAAGATCGGAAAATAAATTATAATAAAATAAATAAATATAATAAATAATACAATAAATAAATATAAATATAATACAAAATATAATAAATAAATATAAATATAATAAATAATATAATAAATAAATATAAATATAATAAATAATATAATAAATTGTATTTCTAAACAAAATAGTGATACCTTTTTTAATAAAATTTATCATTAAAGGTTCATTAGATTAGAGCTCATCAAATGAATCAATTTTATTTGAATTGTTTTAATCAATTTACTGAAGACACAAGAAGATGCACACTCATTTGCAGGAGATTAACAAGTAAGTTAACGAGTTACAATTCCAATTTACGATATAAATTTTCGATATACACCTATATATAATTACAATATATATATAATTAGATATTTATCGAATTGGATTCATAGTTGAAATATATTTTCGATTCTTTATGAATCGATGTAAGGTAGTTTTCTTCTTGAATCGATTTAGGGTAGTTTTGAAGATATAGATCTTGAACCGACGTGTGTGTGACAGCTGATGAAGGCGTCTCTAACCTCACAAAACATAAATATTCTTGTTTAGCATCAACTGGACCGTAGAAAGTATATACACATATAGATATGTTTAATAACAAGGAAGTTTATTTAGCTCCGCATTGGACTGATATATCGTATATCGTAGTAGTATGACATACTATATAGCTACTATAGGAACAATCAGCGGAAATTAAGGCTTTTAAAAGACTCTTATACTGAAAATGTATGATGGCAAGTGTGCCTGACCCCAAAAAAATATATATATATACAGTGAGTCAAGTAACTCTTTACACATACATATGTACATGTTGATGTTATATACATATGTGTAAAGTGTTTCTTGACATACTATATGTATATATATTCTTGCTCGATTTAGACGTGTTTGTCAGTTTCCAGTCTGTCCGTTCGATATAGATTGGGTATGCGATATATATATATATATATATATACATATATATATATATATATATATATATATATATATATATATATATATATATATATATATATATATATGTATGTCTTCTTAGCCCAATTATAGTTTCCGTAGATTAAATTTACTCAGCACTTTTAAGGTGCGACTTAACTTCGAAAAACTCAAATAAACATTTTAAAACGAGAGCAACAGTCGCGCAAAACGCGACAGTGGGATACCCTTCGACCTATGTTCCCGCGTAGTTAAATTCATACACATATGCATATGCACATGCTTTGAAATTAATCCCGACAGATGGCGCTCGCGCTTCGCGCTTGCCCGCCTCCCTTGTTAGCTGACAGAAGCACTTGGTTTTATACTCATACTTTCTTAAATAACTTCTGTCATTATTGTCCGATCGGATTGTAATTTGGAGACTACGTAGATCTTTTATTCAGCTTAGTATATGTTAAAGTCAGAATCTTTTTTACAGCGCTTACAAATTGAGTTCAAAAATTAAATTATTGATTTGTGGGGGCGGTAGGCGTGTCACCTAACATTTGAAATAAACTTCATCTGCTTATAGTACACAGGAGTCTTCCTGCCAAATTTGGTAACTCTAGCTTTTATAATAGCGGAGATCTGTGCGTTCACACAGACAGACGGACAGACAGACAGACATGGCTCAATCGACTCGGCTTGTGATCCTGAGCAAGAATATATATACTTTATGGGGTCTCCCACGCCTCCTTCTGCCTGTTACATACATTTGCACAAAGTTAGTATATAGTACCCTTTAAGTCGAAATCTGCAGACGCCTGCATAATATAGAATATAATATAAGCGTTTATAATAATATAATAACATAGTATATATTATATATAAATTGCATTTGTGGCATCAACCACTTATTTTTGGTTGGTTTTTATAAGGTATTAATAAGGTAAAAGCTGTCTCATATTCACAGATATACTATATTATATATTATTAATATATTATGCTAATTTGTACATTTTATTATATTTGTTATTATCTATGTATATGTATACATATTAAATATATTTGTAATGTTAGGCTGGCTTTAAAGTTGTTTATTATAAGCTACTGTTATTGCTAACATTTTGTATGGAATCTCTTATACAATATAACAAAGCATATTATACGGAAATGTCCTTGCGCACGCGCCATTGGAAGGGTGCAAATGGTGATGGGATGGAAGTAACCATTGGCAACTGTCAGTGAAAGTGTCTCTCATATATTCCTTTGCGAGCGGGTCTACACGTTGTTTTGCTGTAAAAAAGCTTCACTTGGAAGGGAGAGAAACAACTAAACGCAATCAATACTTGTTTTTTATATCGCGTTTGTTCAAAAATGTGAAGACCATTTCCGTTCGTTTAAAGAAAACAATCGAATTTTATTTGTTTTTGCCTAACTAACTAACTTTCTGTGCTACTTCCAATAAATGTGCTCAACGCAACCTCTTCGTTAATATACATACATACATATATACATATACATATATATAAGCAGTTCATGATATAACGTGGAACCTAAGGAAGTCGTGAAATTTTCAAAGCCTTTCTAGCATGGAAAAACACAGTACTGTTGAGTAATCTAGGTACATTAATTCGTTCCAAGCAATTAACTGTTTCCTTTTGAATTTTACAATTCATTTTAATTGATTTTCCTTAAGCACATAATGAATTTAACAACGTTCATATGAACATGTGTGTATGTTTTTTATATTAAGCCCAAACATATGTATACATGAAGTATGAGATCATCAATTGTTGGCAATATTATTTAAATTAGTTGTAATAAATATAATATAATAAAAAAAACTAGAGGAAACGCTTGAAAAGCTTGAGTACATAATAGCAATATTTTATTTAGTGCAATACTTGGAAAGTGCCTTCTAAAAACTGTAAAGTTTAGGACAATTACTCCACGAAAAATGATAGAATTCATAAGGATAATTGGATGGATAATGTACGCCCAACAGGGGTACAATAGATATATAAGGTCGCAGTACATATTCCATTATCATATGATAATAATAATATATACCTTAAGTCTTAACGTTCTGACAGTACATTCTATTTAATGTGAATTAACATAACACTTTCTTGATAAAAAAAAAAGAGAACTAACAAAGTTATAATTTGATCTCTTAAAGTAAAAGAGAAATATAGTACTTCCATGCGTTTTAAATGAGTTGCAGAGAAGAACACCCTCTCTAGAGGCTTAAGAATGTGTGTATGTGAGAATTCTCACAGAGCTAATGTTAGGTTACTTCCTTAGGATAGCTAGATACCAAGCTCTGGGCTCAACAGAGGGTACAATAGATCTAAAAGGTCGCAATACACCTTTTTCAACCAAATAATAATAATAAATAAGTATAATGTGGGAACAATAAGTCTACAAGGCCGCAATATATCTTTCTCAACCAAATAATAATAATAAATGAATACAATTTTGTATTGTATCATAATCATACACTTGATAATCATATACTTGATTTATTGATGAGTATATTGTATGTATTGTCATACATATTTCAAATTGAACCTTTACTCTACCTGCAGGAACAATGAAAGTGCCACAAGACCTCCCACTACAACCGCTAACGGCGAAACTAACTGGGCACAACAACTACAACACCAGGATCAAATTCAATCAGGCCAACAAGCGAAAACAACGTATATAAGTGATAACCCAAAGTATAAAGATCAGAGTATCGACTTACACTCGCCACCGCCACCACCTCCAACAAGGCCCCCGCCGTCCATCGCACCCGCAGCCCTGCAGGCCCTCTTTGTACGCAACTTGACGGGAATAATAAACGAGGGCGACGGCGGAAGAATAGTCGCCCCGGAGTCTTCAGAAGATCAAAGATATCCACCTTATCCAAATGCATTAAAGCGCTCAGCGACGTTACCCGCAAAACATAATCGATTAGGAGTACGCAATCGTGTCACTTTTAAAGTACCTTCGACGGCAGCTCAAGCTCAAGTAGAACAACCTGATAACAACAACATTGTTAGCAGCTGTCAACAGATTGTACTAAAAGAAGCTAAAAAAATGACGTCTGAAGATCTGCTGCAGCCGGGACACGTGGTGAAGGAACGATGGAAGGTATGGTTTAACTTGTTGCCATTCTTTCTATCGTATACATATCTATCTTCTTTTTAGGTTGTGCGCAAGATTGGCGGTGGCGGCTTTGGAGAAATCTACGAAGGGCAAGACCTTATCACTAGAGAGCAAGTAGCGCTCAAGGTCGAGTCCGCCAGGCAGCCAAAACAGGTACTCAAAATGGAAGTTGCGGTACTCAAAAAGTTGCAGGGCAAAGAACATGTTTGCCGTTTTATTGGTTGTGGACGTAATGATCGATTTAATTATGTCGTTATGCAACTGCAGGGCAAGAATCTAGCTGAATTACGGCGAGCACAGCCAAGAGGAGCCTTCTCTTTAAGCACCACCCTCAGGCTGGGCTTGCAGATACTCAAGGCCATTGAGTCTATACATTCTGTTGGCTTCCTTCATCGCGATATAAAGCCGGTAAGTCAGTGTAACAAGATATATATATATATTTTATATATATATATATATATATGATATATATATATATATATATATATATATATACATATATATATATATATAAACATATATATATATACGAGTACAAAGATAATGAGACATATTTCTAATTCAAACCAGGGCTACCAGGGTACCGGTGTTGTTTGATATGTTAAACTCATACATACATGTGCATGCTTACAAATAATTCAGGTGGCGCTCGCGCTGGACTGCCTCCCATGTTAGCTTAGTGTTATCGTATCCTTTCTTAAAAACTTGTGTGTTTATTGTCCGATCCGGATTAAACATTTTGAGCATACGTAGATATTTTAATCGGCTCAGTATATGTCAAAGTAGAGAAGTTGTATCTTTTATACACCGCTTACAAATCGACTTTAAAAACTATGTTATAAATTTGCGGAGGCGCTGGGCGTGGCACCTAACATTTTAAATAAACTTGATCAGCGTATAGTATACAGGAATCTTCCTGCCAAATTTGGTAACTATAGCTTTTATAATAGCTGAGATCGGTGTGTTCACACAGACAGACATGGCTCAATCGACTCGGCTAGTGATCCTGAGCATGAATATGTATACTTTATGGGGTCTGCCTCTTTCTGCTTGTTACACACATTTGCACATTTGACCATTTTCAATGGTCGAAGGGTATAATAAACTTGCATCAGAAGCTTTCTACTTTCTTGGCAAATCCAAAATGATCCCAAACTTCGTGATTTTTATTTTTTCGCTCAAAAAATAATCATTATTATACCCTTCGACCATTGAAAATGGTCAAAAAAGGGTATACTAACTTTGTGCAAATGTATGTAACAGGCAGAAGGAGGCGTGGCAGACCCCACAAAGTATATATATTCTTGCTCAGGATCACTAGCCGAGTCGATTGAGCCATGTCTGTCTGTCTGGATGTCCGGATGTCCGGATGTCCGGATGTCCGGCTGTCCAGATGAACACACAGATCTCAGCTATTATAAGAGCTAGCGACACCAAATTTGGAATGAAGGTTCCTATGTACTCGGCGCAGATCAAGTTTATTTCAAATGTTAGGTGCCACGCCCACCGCCCCCACAAATCAATAATTTAATTTTTGAACTCAATTTGTAAGCGCTGTATGAAAGATACAACTTTCTGACTTTAACATATACTAAGCTGAATTAAATATCTACGTAGTCTCCAAATTACAATCCGATCGGACAATAAACACAGAAGTTATTTAAGAAAGTATGAGCATAAAACCAAGTGCTTCTGTCAGCTAACAAGAGAGGCGGGCGAGCGCGAGCGCCGTCTGTCGTGATTAATTTCAAAGCATGTGCATATGTATATGTGTATGAATTTAACAAATTAAACTACACGGGAACATAAGTCGAAGGGTATCCCACTGTCGCGTGCTGCGCGACTGTTGCTTTTCTTACTGGTTTTTTTATATATTGATTACAAATTAATGCTTATTTGTTAAGCTTTATTTATTTCAATTAAAATATAGCTCTACCTCGCATTATTCCTCTTCCTAAGAAGATTTTAGAAAAGTTTTAATGCACAACTATGAAGTGCACCAAGGGCTATCCATTTCAATTATTTTCGTAGCCTGTGACATTTGATTTTAACTTAAAACCCCCATTTTAATACATCCCTTCGCTCTAGGGGTGTCGATAAGCCATACTTAAACTAATTATGCGACTACTCCCTACATGGGTCATGGCCTAGTCACCCTTACCCTAGAGCGTATACAGTACCACTATTCATGGCTATATCGATATGTACACTAGTCATGGGCACTCTTTTGACCCACCTATTCATGGGTAACTTCTTAAGTACTCTTATTGTAGGTACTTCTTTCTCTAGCCCATTTATAAGTACTTTAATCATGAGGACCCAATTCTCTACTTACTGGTAAGCGAAATGATAAAATACATTGCTTAGGGTTTGTAAAGTAAGTAGGGGTAGTCCCTAAGTAAGTATTTATTACACCTGATATGAACTAGTGACCAGTACAATATAGTAGGGATAGTATGCATATTGAGCCCCGAGTTTGAGCTCTAATCAGAGCTTTTAAAAGTCCTCTATGTACAATAACAGATATAATATTGTCCAGAGTCGTCTATATATAATAGCAGATATAATATTGAATCTGTAGTTTTTGCGTGACTTAAAAAGCTAATCCATTACATTTTGGAAGTCATTGGCGGCATAGTTAGACCAAAATAATTTAAGTTGGCCACGTTTTTTATCATATTGCCATGCCTAACCTAATTTTGGCTCTTGTTTTATTAAGGTAAAAACCAACGATCGAAGGGGCCTACAAATAATTGAAATGTTTACCACTTTCAGCACTTTAAAAGTTTGCATCGAAAATTTGTATAATATCTTTGGTTTAAGAGGTGTAAACGTAGTTTGAGCGATCGAACAAATGAACGCTCAACAAATAATCATTATTTTTTTAACAAAAAAATAAAACTCAGCAAATAATCCTTATTTTTTAAGTTTTAATATTTATGAGTGATTTTTATGGTCCCTTACACTATTTAAATTTTAAAGGTTACCAAACACTCCTGAAAGGTTTGATACCAATTTCGACATCAGTATTATCAATTATTATTATCCTAGTTATATATAATAGTATACAAGATTACGTTGTAGCTCACACCATGAATATTTTCAAACAACAAAACACAATTAGATGCTGTGGTATCGTATTTACGATAGTTATCGATAAGTTCATAAATGTAACGCGATATACTATAAGTTGCAGCAATAACGAGAGCAACAGTCGCGCAAAACGCGACAGTGGGATACCCTTCGACCTATGTTCCCGTGTAGTTTAATTTGTTAAATTCATACACATATGCATATGCACATGCTTTGAAATTAATCCCGACAGATGGCGCTCGCGCTTCGCGCTCTCCCGCCTCGCTTGTTAGCTGACAGAATTTGGTTTTATACTCATACTTTCTTAAATAACTTCTGTGATTATTGTTCGATCGGATTGTAATTTGGAGACTACGTAGATATTTCATTTAGCTTAGTATATGTTAAAGTCAGAAAGTTGTATCTTTTATACAGCGCTTACAAATTGAGTTCAAAAATTAAATTATTGATTTGTGGGGGCGGTGGGCGTGGCACCTAACATTTGAAATAAATTTGGTGTCTCTAGCTCTAATAATAGCTGAGATCTGTGTGTTCATCTGGACATCCGGACATCCAGACAGACAGACATGACTCAATCGACTCGGCTAGTGATCCTGAGGAAGAATATATATACTTTGTGGGGTCTGCCACGCCTCCTCCTGCCTGTTACATACATTTGCACAAAGTTAGTATACCCTTTTTTGACCATTTTCAATGGTCGAAGGGTATAAAAAGCTGAGTAATAAAAGTATTACAAGAATGAAAGAATGTACATATGTACAATTTCTGCATCTATAATTTGTTATAACAATAAACATAAACTGGTTTATATGTAATAGATGCGCTTTGCTCAGCTTTGAAATACTTGAATACACAGATAATTACTAATTATAGTGTGCGTTGCAGTTGATATTTGAAATAATCTGAAACCTTCATGCCATATTGAGAGTATTTAGCTTTAAAATTAGCTGAGATTTGTGTGTTCACACAGACAGACAGGCATATGGCCACGGTTGAATCGACTCGGCTAGTGTTTCTGATCAAGAACATACACACTTTGAAGCATATGCCACGCCTCCTTCTAGCTATTACATACATTTTCACAAAGTATATCCTTTTTGACTATTTTCAGTGGTCGAAAGGTATAAAAACAGTTCATTCGAAGCCGATTTCGACTTGATTAACTTATATCTGTTTGTCGAGCCGCCGACAATATGCAGGGAATGCCTTAAACAATCATTGAGCGCCGTTGGCGAATGTACATCGAACAAATGAAGGGCAAATGAATGATGATGTTTCTATTCCATAGGGAAATAATACAGTTTGCAAGGCATTGCAAGATTTTAAGTTTAAGCTTAAGTCCCAAGTCTACATACCGCAGTTTCTCTTCCCTCACTCTTGAACTGAGGAATTAACCATAGCTTAATTCTTAGTTAAATCGGTATGACCAATTAAAACAACGATAAAGACGCATACAATATAATACTAAATCTAAGTGCCGTGCCCTCTATCGGTGACATATTACTTAACTGACTATCGATAGCCAACTAAACACTAAATCTAAGTGCTCTTTATCGATGACATATTACTTAAGTAACTATCGATAGTCAACTTATCCGTTACAGTTACTTTTCATTTCCTTTGTTTCAGAGCAACTTTTCTGTGGGCCGTCTACCCTACAATTGCCGTCGAGTATACATGCTGGACTTTGGCTTGGCCCGTCAATACACAACAGGTACAGGTGAGGTTCGTTGTCCACGAGCCGCAGCCGGATTTCGAGGGACTGTTCGCTATGCGTCGATAAATGCACATCGTAACAGGGAAATGGGTCGTCATGACGATCTATGGTCATTGTTTTACATGCTGGTCGAATTTGTGAATGGTCAGCTGCCATGGCGTAAGATAAAAGACAAGGAGCAAGTTGGATTAACAAAAGAGAAATATGATCATCGTATTTTGTTGAAGCACTTACCATCGGATCTCAAACAATTTCTAGAGCACATACAGTCGCTCACTTATGCAGACAGGCCGGATTATGCGGTAGGTTTACCACAATATATGTTTATATATATATATATATATGTATATATATATATATATATATATATATATATATATATATATATATATATATATATATATATATATATATATATATATATATATATATATATATATATAGGTAAGGTACAGAGTATTTTGAGCTGGAAGACTCCAAAAAATTAATCATTAACTCCGAAAATATATAAATTTTACTGTACTCACTGCAGTAAATATAGGGCTATTTATACCTATATATGTGATTATATTTATTATAAATAGCCCTATATTTACTGCAGTAAGTACAGTAAAATTTACATATTTTCGGAGTTAATGATTCATTTTTTGGAGTCTTCCAGCTCAAACTACTCTGTACCTTACCTTTCTTTGTCTGTCCGCCTATTTGTAGGGTATATTATATTTCAAATACTTTTAGATATAGAACTAGCTTCTTATTATACTCGATATAGTCGGACAACTAAAATATTTTCTTTCGATTTGTGTATAGATGATAATCGGTCTATTCGAGCGCTGTATGAAACGACGTGGCGTTAAAGAAGCCGATCCATATGATTGGGAGAAAATTGATACGGCCACTGTGGGAAATAATGCAGCAGCAAATGCTCCAGCAACTCCAGCTAAAAACGAATATTTGCATGGCAATGTAACACAAATGACTGTAGCTGCATCAAATGCAAGTGGAATCGAATTCGTATGTATTTTGCCAACGTATAAATTATACAATATCATATCATATAAACTCTCTATCTTTCCAATATTTGTAGATTCGAAAACGCAACGACATTGATACTCTGCAGATGGCATCAACAGAACCTCTTCATATAAAAGAACAGGTAAATCGTTCCTTCTTTGCTTTAAGATTAATAGTTATGATCCTTGATAGAGACCATACCATATGATATGAGCTCGAAGGCAGACTCAATTTCTCCTTTATCCGTCCGTCTGTCTGCCCACTTAAATAATTTAATTCAGTAATAAACAATACTATTAAATATTAAATTAAAATAAATATTAAATTAAAAGAGCTGCAAAATAATGGATAACATAAAATGCAACGAAAGCCACAGTCGAGCATGATATACCAGAAAATACCAGAATACCAAAATAACAGTCGAGCGGCACGCGACAGTGCGATACCCTTTGTTCGGGTGTAGTTTAATTTATTAAATTCTTACACATATCCATATGTAAATGCTTTTAAATTTTTCTAAACCATTGAAAATGGTCAAAAAAGGGTATACTAACTTAGTGCAAATGTATGTAACAGTGAGTAGGAGGCTTGGCAGACCACAGCATAGGCTGAAGGGTATCCCACTGTCGGGTGCCGCTCGACTGTTGCTCACGTCGCATTTTATGTTAGCGATTATTTTGCGGCTCTTTTAAATTTATAGTGCGATATTAATACAGAACCAGTTATCGATTATTTAGAAGCGCTTTTAATTTAGTAGTACCACCACTAAGCAATGAACACATAGAGACGTCAAACAGCTCTGACGTTGTTTGACACTGTTTTTTCAAAAGAGCTGCCCCACAGAAGAAGAAGAACAGAACAGCTGTTCGGCTCTCAGTACAAACAGTGCATAGCATCAAAACTGCTTCAGTCGCACAACGACAGCGGAACGATAAGCATGCGCGCACTTCTTTGCGCTGTGCGATCGTTTCCATGTATGCGTGTATGTATGCACGGCCCGCGTATGAATGTATGCGTTGCTTGTGAAGTTTGGCAATAGGCAAATGCTCGGCCAGCGCGCTGGCAGCCTGAAGTCAATTTTGTGTTTCGGCGTCGAGAGCCTATACACAGGAACAGTGGCCAAAAATGGTTATCTTGCAGCGAAAATTTTAAAACTTTTGAAAACATGTGTCATGAATTTAGCAAAAATAGTTATTTGGCGGCAATAACTTTTAACATCTAAAAACATGTGCATTTATAATTTATTGAGTAGATAGATTAAATATTCATATTTTTATTCAAATTTGTATATCAAATTTATAATATTGAAAAAAAGTTGTGCAACAACTATATTTTTGTTTGTTTATGTTTCTCCTAAATTTGAGAAAATTTATCAGCCAAAACTAAAAAATTCGGAATACATCAATATCTATTTACTAAATAAAATTATGCCATAAATCAAGCCACATTTTTGGAAGCTATAAAAGTTTCGCCGCAAGATAACCATTTTTGCCCACTGTGTCTCGGTCTCTTGGCTCTCGACGCCGAAACAGAAAATTGACTTCAGGCTGCCAGCGCGCTGGCCGAAGCATTTGCCTGTTGCCAAACTTCACAAGCAAAGCATACATTCATATGCGAGCTTGTGCATGCATATACGCACACATTGAAACGATCGCAGAGCGCAAAGAAATACACCCGTGCTCATCGTTCCGCTGTCGTTGTGCGACTGAGTTGATGCCGATGTGCGCTTCTCGCGGTTTCTAACGAAGAGAGCCGATCGCTCACTCATGAAACACTTCGTGTTCAGGGGTCCCAGTCTCCGCATTGCATCAAATGAGTAGATTCCGCTGTTTGAGTACTCTATATGTTCGATGCTTAGTGTTAATAGCATGATATTAATACAGCAGCAATTATCGATTATTATGCAGCTCTTTTAAATTAATACAGCAGCAGTTTTAATTTAACAATACGAAATTGAATGCTGATTAAGAATAAATATGTATATATGCATATGTTTAATAGCGATCTAGCTGTTAATACGATAATAAATTGATTTAAATATATATTATACATTATTATAATAGATTTACTTAAACATAGGTTGATAAGAATTGCAATGCAACGCAGATACCACACCCTTCAGCGGACTGTGCCTTGCAAAACGTTAACTCTGGCAACCAAAATGTAAGGCCAATACAGCAGCAACAACAGCAACAGCAGCAACAACAACAACAACAGATAGCAGCGGTCTCAAATGCGACGACTATACCGAATCTTCATAGCACTTTAATCAAAAATTCAAATGTGGTTATATCGAATCATGAAGCTTCCGACGACGGTGGTGCCTTTGGTCAGGCTCAGGCGAAATCATCATCGAATGCCTTAATTCAAGGAAAGCGGTGTCCTGTTCAAACTGTATCCAATCAAAATAACTCAGCTCCGGTATACGTAAGTGTCTCTAACCTCACTATACTCATGTCTTTGCTTACCCTTGTAGAGTGTATATTTATTTTGGCCAGAAGTTTCCAACACACCTTAGGTCACATTATATATCTATATTTATTCTTAATCAACATCAACAGAGCAGCCGAACCAAGGCTGTCCAATGGACATTGTCCATCTTTTTATCCGTCTGTCTGTGCGTCTGTTAGTCCCTTAGTTTTATAACTATCTAGATGAAGCTTGGCACGCATGCTGGTTATTATAAATAAGTCGTAATGAACCGGATTAGACTTAAACGACCAAGATCACTACTACATCGGCCTATAAATACAAATTTGTATTCCCTTCGACCATTGAAAATGGTATGTATATATGTATATGTGTACGTACATAGGAACATACATGCATAGGTCGAAGGGTATCCCACTGTCGCGTGTCGCGCGACTGTTGCTTTTCGTACTGGTTTGTACTACTTTATTGAAATCGCAACACTATAACTTTCATGGAAACAATCATTTACAATAGAGCTAGAAAGAACATCGACCATATATCGATACATCGGTGTTTTCCAAATTTTTGAAAACATCAAAGTTTTTAAACATCGATGTGCGATGTTCAACTGAGAATTTTATATGGGAAATCAGGACTTTTCGAAGGCTATATCTTCTAAACTAAGCCGAAAACGAAAAATTATTACTTAATATTTTCGGTTTATCTCGTCGAGACTTGTAAGAATCAATCGTCAGATCTTGGCACCTTGGAAACTGTAATCTCCCCTTTTGATTTGTTAATTTTATATATAAATTAACAGCTTGCGCTCTGAGAAACTTCGATACATCGATGTTTTTCAAGCTCAAATTTACAACTAAAGATTTTCAAAACAAGCACGACAGCTACAGTCGAGTGTGTTCGACCGTGATATACCCTCTACCCACTTGACCAAATCGATATTTTAATTTGAATATTTTAAGTTTACCATAATTTGATCTGCATCTCTTCTTGTTGCTAATGAGCCGATTTTGCGAAACATAGAAATGCATCCGAAAACGAACAAAAATTTAAGCACAATGTTTATATATATACAATGTTATATATATACATATATGTAGGATGGTCGATGGCCGTCTCATTTACTTTAATTCAAACACCGAGAATTTACTTTAGTTTAATAACATAATAGTTTATTGCTAATTGTGAAATTAAATGTGTTTTAAATTATTCAAAAAATAATGAGCTTGATCTATGGCTGAAAGGTAAATCGATTCTCGAATCGATTAATTGCTGTTATTAATTTTCTCCGATGCATCGATTTAATTTTTGAGAATTGATTTAATCGAAAGTTTGAAAATAGTACGAAATTAAGACAACTAAATTAGTAAACATGTCGTGGTAGTACAAAATTTTAGTTTTTTAGGTATATTGCGACGGATAAGCATTTGTTTTTGAAGAATTTTGAGTTTAAGTGATTGTAACAATATGAGGTTATTATATTGTATATTTTTCTTCTTTAATTTCAAGCCGAAAACACATTTTTTTTTTCTTTATAATTTTAAGCCAAAAAATCGGGTTATTTTTAATATTTCAAATTTTTGATTTAAATCGATTAGAATCAATTTTTTCCTTGAATTTTTGAAAATAAATTGATTCAGTGAACATCAATTTATTTCCACCTCTACAACTGACACCACTAAGCATCGAACAAGAGACTGACGCACAGTGGGCAAAAATGGTTATTTGGCGGCAATAACTTTTAACATCTGAAAACATGTGCATTTATAATTTATTGAGTAGATAGATTAAATATTCATATTTCTATTCTAATTTTTATATCAAATTTATAACATTGAAAACAAGTTGTGCAACAACTATATTTTTTGTTTGTTTATGTTTGTACTAAATTTGACAAAATTTATCAACCAAAACTAATAAATTCGGAATACATCAATATGTATTTACTAAATAAAATTATGCCATAAATCAAGCCACATATTTTCGAAGCTATAAAAGTTTCGCCGCAAGATAGCCATTTTTACCCACTGTGCCTCAGTCTCTTAGCTCTCGACGCCGAAACAGAAAATTGACTTCAGGCTGCCAGCGCGCTGGCCGAAGCATTTGCCTGTTGTCAAACTTCACAAGCAACGCATACATTCATATGCTAGCTTGTGCATGCATATACGCATACATTGAAACGATCGCACAGCGCAAAGAAATACACCCGTGCTCATCGTTCCGCTGTCGTTGTGCGACTGACTAGATGCCGATGTGCGCTTCTCGCGGTTTCTAGCGAAGAGAGCCGATCGCTCACTCATGAAACACTTCGTATTCAGGGGTCCCAGTCTCCGCATTGCATTAAATGAGTAGATTCCGCTGTTTGCGTACTCTATATGTTCGATGCTTAGTGCTGACACTCTCAAACACTCTTTCATATCTGTTTGTGGTGGCGGCAATGAAATTATCTCCCTTCTGGGGGGATCGTAGGTGGAGGCGAAACTGCTGTGCAATTTAAACCGACGCGAAAACAATTCGAAATAATAACAATGCGGGGCGCGTGGCGTTCACTTCACTTTTATATTTCAACTATCTTCAGTACTTAAGCCTAACCTTGGTGACTCTCGCACTATTTACGCCGATATGCTGCCTACTTTTCGGCGGCGAGTTCGTCGTAAACATTCCGCCCCCCTTGCAATACTATTGCAAATAGATGGGGCCGGAATCTTTTTGGAGGCCGCTGGAGGGGCTTGAGGGGCGCTGGCGGACTACGTCTTGAAGACACCGGATAGTACCCAGCCAAACAGAGTGTTCTGGGCCAACGGCAGTCCACCGTGTGATGGAACAAGGCCTGGGAGGATTACGTCGCCATAGACGTCGGCCCCCAGAACAATGGAGACTCTGCTTCGCACATGGCAACGAGTGTCCGCTAGCGTGATGCCCGGGTAGCTAGTTTGGAGTTCCTTTCCGACATTCTGAGCCGGAGTCCTTATCTGAACTTCCTCCATCTTCAGAGTCACTGGGATGGACAATGCTAGCAACAGCCTTGACCTGGCCAAAGGCCTTTGCCAATGAGGTGGGCATGCGGCTGTGTGGACTGCAAGCGTCCAACAGCACACGCACCTCGAAAATTTTGCCGGCCACGTCCAGGTTTACGATGGCGGTCGGCAGCATGCTGATTGCCACCGAGGGGATTGTCTCCAGGGACTCTGGAGGTGGAGGAGGCGGCGTAAATGGGACAGCGTTCTGCGTCTCGTCTGGAGTGGTGATTGGGAGATGGAGAAGCGTATGGTGGCCCTCGCCGCAAGTACGACATGTGCCACCACTGCTACATGAACCCTTAGAATGTTCATGGGCAAGGCAGTTCGGGCAGTATTTGTTAATTAACACTGCCCGAAGACGCTTCTCCGCAGCTAGACGCAGGAACCGTTGGCACTTTTTCAAGGCATGGACCCCTGTGCAGACGCGGCATCTAAAGGAGCTCAATCCTTTTGGCTTCGATGGTGTGTGTGCTTTGGGTGGTGTCATCTCACTTATCTGGAAAGGAGAAGGTGGATACAAAATATATATATTATATGTGTATATATATATGGATATAATATATATAAATTGGATATATATATATAACTTATATATATTTATAGCTTCGGAGTGGGCAAAAAGGAACTCGTCCGTATTCGCTTGCCAGCGTATACCTAGAGTCTTTGCTTTCAAGTTCTTCCCATTGGTGGACGGACTGGAGGTGTTGAAAACAACGCGAACTTTCGTAGTGGTGCTCTCAGGTTTGAAAACAGCATGATGAGGGAGCTAAAAATTGTTGCAGTCGTTACTCGGAGAGACAAGCCTCATATGGCCTAAATCTAAATAATCCTGAATAGTGGAGTCGTACTGCTCTTTTAAAGGAAAGTTCCTCTTTAAACGATATTCGTTCCTGAGAAACTGAGCGAGTGCGATAGACCTTGAATGTCCTAATTCGAAAGTTTCAGGATTTTTGAATGGGAGAGTAACGACATATCTGCCCTCTTGGAAGTGGTGCAAAGAAAGTTGTTATCACACTC
Organism: Zaprionus capensis; assembly: GCA_018903675.1. NCBI lineage: Eukaryota > Metazoa > Arthropoda > Insecta > Diptera > Drosophilidae > Zaprionus > Zaprionus capensis. The sequence goes on along the minus strand of JAEIFN010001057.1, from coordinate 849,690 downwards.
TGATTCAGCAACTTTTACCAGCTTGGCAGGTAGATCTTCCACAACCGAAAACTTGGTGTTCAGATCATCAAGCCTTTGTTCTGTGCTGATCTTGATCCTCGTTGAAAAGGAGGAAATGGTCGTAAGATTTGACTTGGCTACTGGTCCAGTGAGGACCCAGCCGAATATGGTCTCTTGACCAAGCAGGGTTCCACAAATTTTGGATACAGAGCCACTTTTCATGATAGATGGGAGAATATCGGCTCCTAGGAGCACGTTTATCTGAGAGCTCTGGTGGAAGTGCGGATCAGCGAGTTGGAGGTTTGGCAGGTCCTTCAGAAGTTCTTGTGAAATTGTGTAGGATGGAAGGTTACCTGCCAATTGGGGGAAAACAAAGGCTTCAGTTTTTAGCTGTAACCTGGGAATGAGCGGGGAGCCAATCTGGAAGTGACACTACTTTTGTGGATTGGCTGATATAGCTTGATTTAAGCCAGCTACTTAAACTTTCACGGCTTGGTAGGAGGGCTTTATGATGTTAAACATCCGTTCGGAGATGAACGTAGCCTCTGATCCTGGATCGATCAGTGCACGTGCCTTATAAGTCATGCCCAAATGGCAAACATTTATAAGGGCAGTGCCGAGAAGAACACCTTGTGTGTTCGCCGTGAAATAATTCTGAATATTAGTCGTTGGAGAAGTGGACTGTATATTAGAATTGGTAGATGGTGTAGAATCTGCTGAAGAGGGCGCGGTAGGCGGGGTGCCACGATGCAGGAGTGTATTGTGGCGACCCTTGCACGTAAAACAATTATGTTGACTAGTGCAATCTTTAAGGATATGTCCTTTTGCGAAGCAGTTCAGACACAACTTTTGCTGTTTGATGAAATTGGACCTTTCATCAACAGCCATTTGGAGAAAGCGCGGACACAGACGTATTGAATGGTTCTCCTTTGAGCAAAGTTTGCAGGTTTGTGGTTTGCCTACAATCTTTGTCTCAAAAGAGTTGACCTTCCTTGTAGGAGGCTTTCGAGCAGGTTTGGGACTAGTCTGTGCGCTTGTACTGGGTTGTACGTCCTCTATCGCTTCTAGTGGGCGATATCGCTCTGAAAGGAAATCTGACATTTCCTTCCACGACGGAATTTCAGCCTTGTTTAGTACTGACTGCTCCCAAAGTGACAACGTCAGCCTTGGGAGTTTAGACGAGCATAGGAAGACTAGAAGGCAATCCCAGTTCTCTGTGCTGATTTTGGAGTGGTCTAGAGCCGTTAAGCAACTTTGTATAGTGCTTTGAAGGATTTGGATGGCGGCTCCAGACTCGTGAGAAACTGACGGAAGGTTGAAAAGGATCTTAAGTTGGCTGTTGACTAACAGCCTTTTATTTTCGAACCTGTCCGTCAAGTTTTTCCAAGCAGACGAGAAACCCTCATTCGTGAGAGGGGACTTGGATACGATTGCCTTTGCTTCTTCAGTGGTCTTAGCATTAAGATGGAATCATTTCTCGATCTGACTCAAGCCGGGATCTGAAATGTAGACCGCTGTGAAGAGATCACGGAAAGTTGGCCATTTAAGGTAGTCACCGCTGAAAACTTCAGCATCGAATGGTGGTGATCGGTAGCTTCGTTGCTGGAAGACTACTTGTGCTGCTGCAGGTGCTGGAGAGGGAGCCGTTGCGGTCTCTATACTCTCATTTAAATGAGAGGCAAGTTCCTCGTATATAGAGTAGCAGTGGTCATACCGGGCTTGCATGGCGATCTTGTCCTCAACATTCGTCTCTGTTTGAGACAATGCATTGGAACAGAGTTCATATTTGAGCTCTACGGCAGTCCATATGGATCGAAGCTGCTCAAGACGCACTCTGTGAGTGTGAAGTGAGGATGTAGGAGAATTTTGAATCCTAGCTTCGAACTGCGTGAGCTTATCAGAAGCGTTAATGAACTCTTGGAGTGCCATTTTTATTGCAAGTGAGATCTGATGACCAACTGCACGAGTAATTGGAGGAGTGTGCACCGAAATTTTTGGCACCTGACTAACCTTAGATGTGGCCGGAGTTAAAACTTCCCGTAATGTGGCGGGAGAAGGTGTTCTACCAAGAAGGGAACTTGGAAGAGAGCTGGAGCGTCTATGCTTAGTCGTGGGTACAACAAGGTGTTTCTTGGTGTCTTTACTATCAATTGGCATAACAGGCTTTCAAAAAAGCGAGAAAAATGCAATTGATGCTGGTGACGGAACCAGAAACGTGAGAGAGAAGAGCGTAGAAAATTGGACGAACAGAAATTATTGTTTTAACAATAAACAAGAATATTATACGATCTGAAACCTTATCGAATCTATTGAGCGAGGACTAAGCTGATAAGTTACAAGGCAATACTTTTTGAAAAAACGTTGCAAAAAAAAAATAATATAAATATTATTTTATAAACATCGATATATTTTATTGAGTGATAATAATTATCGAAACAACTATTATACTCAGCATTAAATTCTGAGAAAAATATGCAATATAATTTATTTTCAAATAATAAATTATATTGTGAAAAAATAAATAAATAATTTTTAGAAAATAAAATACTGCAATTGCAGAGTTGCATCACAACTTCACTTGTCTAACTAACTAACGATACGATAGATATCGATATTCAATTATAACTGTCGACCTCTTCTAGTGTTGCGAACCGTTCCCACATTAATATATACATACTATGCTTATACGAGATGTGTTCAAAAAGTAAGGTGACTTTGTATTTTTAAGAAAAAATATTTATTTATTTATCAATATTTATGTTGTCCCCTTCAAAGTAATCCCCCTCAGATACAATACTCTTATGCCAACGGTTTTTCCGATCCTCAAAGCACTTCTCATAACCACTTTTCGGTATAGCCTTGAGCTCGTCCAGCGATGCGTGCTTTTTTCGGTCTTGGCTCACCTAGGCTCTTCCATTGGGATGTTTGGGCTTTGGTTTCGATATCATAACTATATACCCATGATTCGTCACCAGTTATGACCCTTTTGAGTAAATCTGGGTCAACGTTGACGTCATTCAACAGCTCTTGAGCGATGCTCATGCGACGGTTGTTTTGGTCAAAATATAGCAATTTTGGAGCAAACTTCGACGACACACGTCTCATGTCCAAAACTATAGAAAAAATTTCATGGCACGAGCCATGATAGTGATTCGACGATTTTCAAAAACAATTTTCTTCACTGCTTGAACATTTTCATCAGTTGTTGACGTGCTTGGGCGTCCAGAGCGAGGCTCGTTATTAGCATCTTCTCGGCCATCTTGGAAGAGTTTGTAAACATTTTTTTTTCTCAGAACAATTTCACCGTATGCCACTGTCAACATTTCAAGTGTTTCGGAGCACTTTATTTTATTTGATGCAAATCCTTTGATCCATATTTTTCGATAGAAAAAAATCGCCGAACATGCAAAACACTTATAACCTTTATGCCTCTCACAACCAAACAAAAAATGCTATACACTTGAAACTTGGTACAGATATTCGCGAAGAGTGTACCAAAATAACAAAACAAAAAAATCTATAATCAAAAGTACATTGCCCGCGAAATTTGAAAAGTCACCTTACTTTTTGAACAAACCTCGTATACAATTTGTAAACATAAAACATACCCTCCAGCATACTATATCGTATATTATTTCTTAAATAACTTCTATGTCAATTATCTGATCGCAAATTTTCAAAAATAATTTAGGGTTGATACTTATTGTGTTTTCCAAAAATTAACTGTACTGTAAAACTTGATCTTCGTGCTATATTTAGACATTTTATAAAGATGTGTTTGCTATTCCCAGCTCTTATAGTCTCCAAGACCTAGACAGACAGACGGACATGACTATATCGACTCGTCTGTTGATGCAGATTAAAAATATACATATATACTTTGTCGGGTCTGCCGGGCCTCCTTCTGCTTGTTACATATATTTGTATACCCTTCGATCATTGAAAATGGTCAAAAAAGGGTATACTAACTTTGTGCAAATGTATGTAACAGGCAGAAGGAGGCGTGGCAGACCCCACAAAGTATATATATTCTTGCTCAGGATCACTAGCCGAGTTGATTGAGCCATGTCTGTCTGTCTGGATGTCCGGATGTCCGTCTGACCAGATGAACACACAGATCTCAGCTATTATAAATGCTAGAGACACCAAATTTGAAATGAAGATTCCTATGTACTCGGCGCAGATCAAGTTTATTTCAAATGTTAGGTGCCACGCCCACCGCCCCCACAAATCAATAATTTAATTTTTAAACTCAATTTGTAAGCGCTGTATAAAAGATCCGACTTTAACATATACTAAGCTGAATGAAATATCTACTTAGTCTCCAAATTACAATCCGATCGGACAATAATCACAGAAGTTATTTAAGAAAGTATAAGCATAAAACTAAGTGCTGCTGTCAGCTAACAAGGGAGGCGGGCGAGCGCGAAGCGCGAGCGCCATCTGTCGGGATTAATTTCAAAGCATGTGCATATGCATATGTGTATGAATTTTACAAACTAAACTACACGGGAACATAGGTCGAAGGGTATCCCACTGTCGCGTTTTGCACGACTGTTGCTCTCGTTGGTTTAAAATTTATTTCGAAAACTATATTCTATATTCGCAGTATCCGGAAGAAAAACTAGTCTCACATCCGTTGCAGCTATCAAAGAATATACAAAGAGATGAGAGCCATAAAGAAAAAATCGGAATTAACAATGAGTTTGATGCGAAAACCTTGGAAAATGCTAAAGCTGAAGGTTCTGCTAGCAGATCGTCATGCGGGGACAACAAACAAGCCGTAAAGAGGGCAGACATCGCAGATACGGATATGGTAGACCGAATATCAGCCAAGCTATACCAACACCAGCAATTCCCAGCTCAGACGACAGATAAGAGTGGTGATCAGAGATCTACGTATGGGCGATTGCGTGTGGTAACAGCGCCTCCATCCACACAGAGTGCAAAGGGAAAGCCAACTACTACTAGTACTGGATTCTATTCACTGCAAGATCAAGATAATCCTGATCATCTTGACAGCAGTCGAGCGACCAAAGCTGTTGTGTGCCAACAACGTCTAGTACAGTCAAACCGACGCTCAGCTACCTTGACCAACCTACGACCTTCTTCCTCAGGAGGTACTGCAGTGTCTGCATCAACACAACGAGCCAACAGTGGAGGAGGAGGAACTGCCATCGGTTCATTGACGGCTAAAAGCTGCGGCATTGGAACTGGCGATCATTCAGTTACACAGTTTGCCCTCATTGATGATGATAATGTATCGGCGCTTCAGCAGGTCACAAAAGGTGGCGGCGCACTTACCCTGGCCTCGCAATGGAAGAGTCAATTTGACGACTCGGAAGATACCACGGACAACGAGTGGAAGCAGGAGCCACAGGTAACTAATTATATAGAATATAATACATGTACTGGGGCTTGTGTTATTGAAGTGTATCAATTAACGATGATTAATGCTTAAAATGTCCAGTTAATGTTTAATTCTATAATTATGTTTATATATATATATATTGCTTAGCCTAGATATCTATACAGTAAATATCTCTCATATATGTAACAAGTAAAAGTACATGATAATATGTATTTTGTAATACATATCTACATATATATAATTTCCTAACTTGCATAGGGTTTTTTTGAATTTGCAAGCACTTTGAACTTATATCTATCAAGTTATAATATTACAGTCTACAAAAGACTGATGTATAGAGTATACAGTTAATATAGTATGTATAAAGTATTACAACCTCTGCCATCATCTCACAGTCACAACAAAATTTGGATCAATTAACTAAAGCGGATGTGTTTTTATGCGGAACATCTAATATTCCCAAGATTCGTACAAACAAGTCAAAAGCAGAACCACACAGGAATGATAAAGTGAAAAGGTAAGACACAATTTCCAGCACTATAACAAATAAATAGTTTTATAATTAATTAGAGAACACTTACATTATAAATAATATCGAAGTATTCATACAAAATGTATATATAAGTTTCTTTCTTCTTCTTGACAAATGTTCGATGCCATTTAGTAGATTCTTTTTATACCCTTCGACTATTGAAAATGGTCTAAAAAGGTTATAAAGGGTGATTTTTTAAGAACTATATGAACGTTTTTCATGAAAGAAACATTGAAAGAAATGCATGAAATCTTTATTTGAATCGATAGTACGGTGCATATAATTGAATGTTTGAAGTTTATTTTATACAAAAGTTGAGCTTGACTGCGCCTCAAATGCTCCATCCGCTTTCCATTTCCAATTTTGGCATAAACGCATAAACGCTTTAATGTTGTCCTCCAATGCGTTAATTGAAGCGGGCTTGTCTGTAGAGACATTCGATTTAACAGAGCCCCCACAAAAAAATATAGTCTAAAGGCGTTAAATCGCATGATATAGTCTCGAACGTGGAATAAAATATTCACCTCTCACTCGCCTCTCAATAAGTCCATTGTTACGCGTGCTGTGGAATGTGGCACCGTCTTGTTGAAAGCACATGTCATGCAAGTTAAGCTCTTGCATTTTGGCAAAGATAAAGTTGATATCATCTCTAGCGCTCACCTTTCACAGTTACGGCGACGATTCGCCTCATCTTTGAAGAAGTACGGTCCAATGAGGCCACCAGCCCATAAACTCCACCAAACTGTGACTTATTCTGGATGCATTGGTAGCTCTTGCTCTGGCTGATCTTCACTCCAAAATTGATAATTCTACTTATTCACACACTCATTAAGCCGCTTCAGTGGCTTAAACTGACCATAAAATGAAAGAAGTGCGCGATGAACTTTCTTAACAGAGCACGCATTTTGATAATAAAATGCAATAATTTGCAAGCATTGTTCGTTTGTAAGACGATTCATAGTTAAATTATAGATCAAACTGAAGATGTTTGACGGTGATACAAAACACAAAACGTGCATCAGTTGTTTAAACTAGTGTTGTCAAAAAAGATAATAGCTAAAAAATCACACTTTAGTATTCATATAAATGTATATATAAGTTCCTTTCTTCTTCTTGGCAAATGATCGATGCCAGACAAACTTTTTATACCCTTCGACCATTTAAAATGGTCCAAAAAAGGTTATACTAACTTTGAGCAGGCAATCGGAGGCATAGCTCACTAGCCAAGTCGATTGAGCCATGTCTATTCGTCTGACTAAGGTAGATAAGAACCTTATCTTACTGCTCCAAGTTCCACCAAGTTAGTTCGCATGGACAATAAACACACACACGCAGTTCCGAACAGGTTTCTCTTTAGAATTTTTAGGGCATTTGGAAGGGTTTTACAATGGGTACCTCTAAGGGGTACCTCTAATTAAATTTGACGATGCTAAAAGATAATTGTCGGAGTATACAGCGGGCGCCCCTAAGGCCTTTTCACTGCTCTAGGCAGACAGCGGTCCGTGCCTACGCCTTTTACAGGCGTGTCGATGCCCAGGTCGCAGCGCCCACGTAGCTGCCCTAAGAGAGTATTCTCTTTGGTTAAAGCCTTTTATTAGACATTGGCAACTCAATAAATGCGACCACGTAGGCTACGCTTTGAACCAAACTGGCGCCCCTTAGGAGACATATACGACCCTGGCAAGAGTCGAGCTTGACAGTAAGTTAGCCTACGAAGATACTGAAATTTCCAGGTCTCACGCACTCAATGGCAGCAGGGTATATCAAAGATCTGTGTTTAATTCCCGATAATTTGTAGGTTTATTATTGTTAGTAAAAGGAAGTTTGGATGGTGCGATACTACGATCACAGACGGTCTTTTGTACCTGAAAGTCTCCCGTACCTATCCTCCTTCATCAAGGAGTTAACTTTCTAAAAATAACTGGGCTGGATATGCAGCTCTGGGTTGAGCTGGGGGTACAATACTTGTGTACTATTGATCTACATGGTCGCAGTACATCTTGCACAACCGAATAATAATAATAAATTGATAAGTTGATGTTTTGCGTAATCATAATGATTTACTTATATCACCGATAGATACACACTCAATATAGCTGGCATCGAGAACTACGAGACGTTGCAAATATCAATTCCGCACTGCTGGTCGGAGCCGGCAATGGGTAATGTATTACGCAAAGAGTTAGAGCCACCTGCTGTGCAGCAAGCAGCCTTCGATGACACAGTAAGCACTTTAATCACTTTATATATACTACTTTAAGTGCATAAAACCTCATTGAAAAGTTTAACTGATATTACCTTATATAACATCTATAAAATATGCATGTATCAGAAGGTGTTTACTTATTTTTATGGGGGACATTTTAAGCATTATTATCAACAACAATTTCTTTGTATTTAAACTTTGTATTAATTAATGATATTGTTTTCTTTTATATTTCAAGGTGTACCGCATGGATATAGCAAGGAATATTTGTGTACGTGAGACGTACTCAGAAATAGCGCCATTTCTCAATCAGAAAGTGGTGCCCGTAGTTCCCCCAATGTCGTCATTCAAAATCGCCGCAGACACCGCTGATGTTCGTTCAAGCAATTCGCATGGAAGCCAATCAATATATAAGCATCGCAATAGCCTTCCAAACGTATGTCTTATAGACATGTTCGATGAGAAACCACAGCCAGCACAGCTACAGGGACACCATCGGGAAACCTTCGATGAGCTTGTTAGGGAGAGGGAGAGAGAGAAAGACGTCGCAGTGTACGCCTTACCAATGCAAGCTTCCACAAATGCACCGGATGCAACAGCTAATCTGCATGACAGCCGAGCTCCTCGTAGTGATGATGATGGTTTCATAAATGGAAGACTTGAAATTCGTGTCATTCCCAAAGGTATACATACATTCTTTTACTGATTCATTTATTCATTGAATTCATTCTTTGTATTTAAGAAAACTCGCACCTGGACGAGTCTGTCTACTACGATGCCTTAGCAGCCGCTATTAAAACTCCAAACACCAATACATTCCCTCTTTCGAACAGAGGGTCAGCATTGGGTGATGCCATATTCTCTCTAAGTGATAAGGATCCAATTAACTGTGATGACATTGAGACAGCATCCTTAGCAAACAGAAACAAAAATTGTAATGAAGAAACACTGAGAAACAACAAAAAATTGTCGCAGACTCCCCCCCTCAACGTAAGTACGAGCAGTCAACAATCTGGCGATGCGAACAAACTGAAGTTAAATGGAAATTCAAATGGTGTCAAACAAATAAAGTCTGATTCGGAGACTGGTCACATTAAAGCATTAAGCAAAGTCCAAAGTATGCCTGCTGCTACCTGCAGCGAAGTTCAAGGGGAAACAACAACATCATCACTGCTGACGCCGAGTAAGATTCCAGTACTTACATCTAATTTACGTCAATTGAAATGTGCTTCTTGGGCTGGCGTCGATACTTCAACTGCCGGTGCCACTGGAGCATATTTTCTACAGAATCCTCCTGATACCTTTGCACCACCCACTCTGGATATTACTGATAACCCAAAGAAAGGCCAACAACACTTTTCCAGTACTTTAAACAATACGCAAAACATTGCGGACTTAACACCGGGTTTGTCTAATTTTTATTACTATTTGATAATGGTATATGTACTAGAGGTCTGCATGAGCTCTCACTCACAGAGCACTAGCAATTGAGCGAATTCGAATTGAGTTGAATTGACTGAATGCGAAGTAGACAATGAAATGAAGTTGTATGACTGAGCTGTAACTCTTGTGGCTCACAGCAGGGTGAGCTGCAGTAAAAGGCTAAAATGAATGAGGGCAGAACGGAGTGAACAATTCAGAAATGTCAACAGTAATTTCCAATTGGTTTATGCTTATTTCCTTTGAGAACATTTCCATAACTAAAACATACAATTCACAACTAGTTTAAGTGTTTTCACATAGTAATAGCAGCTTTATAAGCTGAATAGTTTATCAAGTGGTTTACATCTCTTGATAAGCTTTTAGGTATCAGTATACAGGTTGACGGGAAGTACATCAAACCTTGCGAAGCACAAGTGCTTTGAGGCAAACAGCACTAAATCTCGCAATATTTGTCCTATTGATGTAAGTGCAGCCAAGAAAAAGGATGGTGTAGCAATAATTACGGAATGGGTCGTCAAGAATTGTTGTCCATTCAAAATTATTGATGACTTGGGCTGAAGAGCCTTTGTTGCTTATCTTTTAAATGTTGGAGGCAACTTATGGTGGCAACAATAACATTCATTGCACATTTTCATTATCTTTATGTTACATAAATTGAGCTTTTCCATTTTATTTTATTACTACGTGCGCAATTCAAAAATTTCGAATAGCTTCAACTCAGTAGCTTTCATACTCATTCAAGTATTTAGCTTTTGTTCGTTCGTTGAGTCGAACACGATTGTACTCATTCATTCAAACCAAGTTGGCTATGCATGCCAATTCACTCAATTCATAATGAACCTTCTCCATTCGAATGTGTTATATTTACCACTCATGCAGATGTCTAATATGTATCCTGACCTAACAGTATCTATTGTACCCCCCTGCATTGTCAGTCCAGCAATGTGCTCAGCTCCTAGCTCGCTGAATTTGTATGTAGCATATCTAAGTATACAACCTTTGTCGTACCTTTGTTGGGTGCTTAGAAGGACCTTCTGGAATACCCACTTAGTTCTTATTTAACTTAAAAGCCCTTTAACTTAAAAGCCTTCTGCCTATGCCACAAAGAGGCACCCTATCATTGAGCATTTGGTGCCTGTTTTTTTATAAGAACGTCTGCTACCTCATCGCCCGGCATGTTTTTCTGTCGCGCGAGATATCTCTGCCGATCTAAACACGCCATATCTCCGCGCGGAGTTATGTCGTTTGAAACGTCACATCTCCGCGTGGAATAATGTCGTTACAAAAGGACATAGTTCCGCGCGAAGATATGTCGTTTTAGTGTGACGGAGATATGTCGTTTTGCAAGCGACATAACTCCGACAATAAGAAAACGACGGAGATATGTCGCCCTTAGTTCGCCGAAGATATGTCGATTCAAGTGTTGAGAAAAAGTGCGCTGCAGGCGAAAAATTTTTGAAAAAATAAAATCGCGCGCTCTCTTCGCGAAATAATTACTTTCGACGGCGCTGATGTTTTACAAGATTTTAGGCTGTTGAATATCAGCATTGAAATTACGCATCAAATGACATTCTATTGTGTTTTTTTACCCAACAACAAAATACATGCAAATTTTATTATTTTTAAATTCAATAAAAAAAAAACTGGAAGAGTCCGAGACATAATTTTTTCACCTAAATTCATCATAAATATGGCCCTACCTGTAAAAAAAATTTAATAATTTAAAAAATACATTCATATGTACATATCTCGGCGCGGGGATAGCACGCAAAACACTTATAACCTTTACGCCTCTTACAACCAAACAAAAAATGCTATACTCTAAACTTGGTACAGATGTTTGGGAAGAGTGTACCAACATAACAAAACAAAAAAAAATAAAAACAAAGAAATTCGATTATACTTAACCCGCGAAAATTCAAAATTCGCGATACTTTTTGAACACACCTCGTACATGGACATCAAAAAATTCTTTGCGAAAAGCCCCCCCCCATAGAAAATCCTAGATCCGCCACTGGATATGACGTTTGCAAAACGACATAGCTCCGTCAGAAAAAAGCAACATAATTCCGCCCAAAAAGTGTACTAGGCGGAGATATGCCGCTATGCCCATTCTAGTTCGCTACTTATCATAACGTTTGTCTAGTTAAACACTTTCTAAAATTGTGTGCATTCAAGTTTCCTTCATTATTTCCAAATCTGTAGACTGAAATCTTTATGTTTTATTGTTCATATCTCATTTAGGCTTACGTCGTCGTCGTGAATCTGCTGAAGAGAAATACGTTACGGATCCAACACAATTGAATCTTCGATTTCAAAGACCACGAGCTCGAACTTTTAGCAGGTAAATATCTATATAAATATCTTCTATAGAATGCTATAATAATATGATACTCTTTTGGAACATAGAACACGGGGTATACCAACAACCATATTGGGAAATTTTGACGATCAATCGTCGGATAACAGTGAAAATCAAGTTGAAAAGGATATAGAAGAGGAGAATACAGGCTTCACAGCTGTTTCAAAGCAACTCAATGATATGGATATGGATATGGCATTGAATAAGAATTCAAGAGACACTCTTAACCGCAATGAGATTTCTCCACCGCCGGGTGACCCGAAAATAGAAAACAGTGCACGCTTACGTCGATATAGACATAATGTAGAATAATAAAAGGCTTTAAAAATGGAAAAGCAATAATCTCATGGCATTATAATGGATCAAAAATAGATGATATACTTATGTATTATACTCCCCCGTATTCACAATTAATGGAGATCTTGATTTGCTTGATATGGTTGGAATTTGTAATTTGATATTTTCTGGACTACAAATAATATATAAAATAGGCACAGTTAACGTATCTAGTTGAATGAATTGATGATAAACTGTCATTTATTAAATTAATTCCCAATATCACACACACAACTCTATAGTCGAACAACAAATACCGGTGTCTTAACTAAACAATTTTAAACTACGTTTAAAATTCTAGATACAATTAAAATATAAAAATATAAAAAGAAACCGCGTACATTGATCATGGCAAATATTTGCTGTGATGAATAAAAGTACTACAAACAATCCATAAACAAAAATATATTGTTTATAACGTTTTTTCTATTTATATGTTTAAGTTTAGGGCAATTATGCTGATGCCGTGGTATAGGTAATCAACTTTCTGTGCAGTGCAAAATTCACTCTCTTCAGCTTTCTTTTTTTCTACGATCATGCCAGCACGGGCACATCAATATACCCTTAACATTTTTGCCCACTGTACCTGTCTCTAGGCTCTCGACGCCGAAACACAAAATTGACTTCAGGCTGCCAGCGCGCTAGCCGAAGCATTTGCCTATTGCCAAACTTCACAAGCAACGCATACATAGCACACATACATCGAAACGATGGCTAGCGCAAAGAAATATGCCCATGCTCATCGTTTCGCTGTCGTTGTGCGACTGACTTGATGCCGCTGTTTGCTGTTTCTGGATTGCTCACCAAAGAGAGCTGAACGCTCACTCGTATAACACTTCGTATAACACTTCGCCGGGGGGTCATAATAAACCGAAGACCACTCGGCCGCTACTTTTCGCTGTTTGAGTACTCTATATGTTCGTGGAACTCTATATGTTCGTGGAACAGTGGATTTGTCGCGATGGGAAAGATCCCGATAAAGCATATTGGAAATACTGCAAATGCAGTATAAATCCCAAAATTGATCAGATCCGTGCGCATATGACTACAAAAAAACATGTTTAAAATACGGTGCCTTTTGAGCAAACAAACAAAATTAATTTCAAGCCTACAGTAGCCAATGAATTATGTTGCCAGGAAGCTGCACTGGCAATATTTGTTGCTCAGCACGCTGCCACAAATTCTGTTGGCCACCTATATGAATCAACCACTTTGGCGCCACTGGTTTCAAGTTCTCAAAGATTTGGCAAATAAAAATGTATAAAATTTGTTTAAAATTTAAAGTTTCTATTTATATTTTTTCCCGTTTTCATGTTTGAGCTATTTCTATAATTTTTTGACAGTTGAGCACCGTAAAAGTATTAAATTAACGTATAAATGGTTGAAAAATAATCTGTCCTTTTTTTGTGCTTCTTTTTTTATTTATTTCTTTTTTCTGTCCTTTTTTTTAGCTCATCTGGCCTTTTTTTAGCTCATCTGGCCTTTTTCAGAGCCAAGCTGTTGGCAACACTGATGTGCATGCATATCTGCACACAATGAAATGATCGCTCAGCGCAAAGAATTGCAACCGTGTTCATCATTCGCTGTCGTTGTGCTACTGAGTTGACGCCGCTGTTCGCTTCTCGCGGTTTCTAACGAAGAGAGCCGATCGCTCACTTGTGAAACACTTCGTGTTCTGGGGTCCCTATCTCTGCATTGCATCAAATGAGTAGATTCCGCTGTTTGAGTACTCTATATGTTCGATGCTTAGTGCTGAAACGCACCCAAATCAACAACTCTACACCGTATATCAGGGAATTTATATTTTGATGAAGTGTTCAACAATTTTATTTCACATAATTATATTCCCGACAAAAAAACCTTTCTTAGACGTTTTTTCTCCTTCTATCATTATTACCTCATGCACATGCTTAATGAGCGATTACCTAAGGAAAGTTTAACAAATTTATTAACAGTTTGTCTATAAATGAAAATATCTAATAACTAAAATACTCATTTTAAGCTTGTTGAGTTTAAACTGGAGTCTTCTTCACAGAAGACGCAGAGGGAAGAATTCTGCAAGCACAAGTTTGTTTCATTTATGCAATTCGAATAAATTAGATCTTGCAGAGTTCGCTACAAAAGAAAAGATTATTTAAATTATCGCTCTCATTGAATAAACTTATATTACAACGCGTATTACCTTTATTTTACTAACTTCAGCTCGCAACATTAAAATTTTTGTCGTCTCAGTTTCTATAGTGTCTTTCAAATGATGTACTTGACTCTGAATGTTTTGTAGTCGTAGATCTTGTGATGCCGAAGTGGTTATTGTAGCATGGTGTATATACTTTTGACTTGCTATGCTTGCTGATAAATGGTCTCCATGTTTTTTGAACCGAAGTCCCAATGATGTCTTACGTATCTTTTAGATTATATAAAATAAGATATATGTTTAATATAATATAATATAATTATTATATTATGTACTTACTTGCTTCTGAACAGTGGGGTCAAGATGAATTCTGGATGTTTTTGTTATCAAATCACGCGATAAACTTAGACTTGATGTTGATCCCAATATGCCACTTTCCGATAGAAATTGTTGTGCCTTATCAATATTATTATTACGTCCTTGAAATGATGTTAATTGATTGTTAGATTGTGCTATATCATAGTGATAGTTTTTGGCTAAGTCTGGATTATCATTTGGATTATCTTTGATATGCACATCAACATTTAAAACAGTTAAACACGGCTTTCTGCCCCAGACTGGGTAAGTAGAAGACAAACTCGTTTCTACTTTAGAGTTGATTTCATTCGAATTCATTTGGAAAGATAAAAGGTTTTCTTGCAAAGATAAGTGTTTTGGTTTTTTTTCAGTTCAGTTAATCCATTGATCATTCCATTGTACTTGCAAGGCAAATTGTAGAAAACTAAAATAATGTGTATAAAATTAAAACAAGTAGATAATAAATGTCAAATTTAAATATTAACTGAACTTGTTTTTACATTTGCGACAGTTTTAAAGTAATTTTCGATTGAACTGTAAATAAATACATCAATTTTGTAAGGCTAACGCGTAAACATACATAGCCCAGAGCTGGATTACGATTCGATTTCACAAAATATATCAATGTATCGATATGTTGTTGAACAAAAATAAATATATTTATGATGATTTTCTTGCAGCAAAATATTTACGTTATTTTGATTTGCGTGAAAGGGCAGTGCAATAATATAATTTATCGATATGAATGATATATAATATAGGAATTAATTAATATACTATAGATACTATCGATATGAATGATATATAATATAGGAATTAATTAATATACTATAGATAATAATATTTAAACTCTTGTTTGTTAACAACCAAATGCGTAGCCTCTCTCTAAGTAATTCTTTAAAAGGTTAAAAAACAGTTTTCCGCCAAATAAATGTTCCATCTAAATTTATGATGTATATATATATATATATATATATATATATATATATATAAATAAATATAAATTAATATATATATATATATATATATATATATATATATATATATATATATATATATATATATATATATATATATATATATATATATAAATATATATAAATAAATTTCTCAATTTTTTTACGATTTATCATAAATTAGGTGAACGATTATTTGGGCAGAATTTCTCTACCGCTGTTTCCGAGGCGCGAAGATTTGACAATTGATCCATATAGATTTCAATGAGATAAGACAAAAATGTGTAATAAATATTTTCAATTTTCAGCTTAGTTTAGGAGATATTGCCTTCTATTACATTGCTAACTGCTTCTATTTACCATAAAATTAACCAGCTGAAATTACTAGTGTGACCAGATTTCTTAAAATTCCATCTTACAAAATATTGATTATAAACTAAACGATACAAACTAGAAAGAATTCGTTATCGATTCGGTTGCACCACTAACTTATGCGACCTCTATAATTATTTATTACATACATATATGTGTTTCTGAACTAATTATAATTATAACAGCATAAACAGCAGAAAACATGTCAGAAAAATATTCTTCGGACCTATTGCGTGTTGTTGTTGCACAGATAGCACAAACTATAGGATATAGCAATACGCAAAGTGCACCGGTTGAATTGTTAGAAGACATTTTGCATAGGTTCATCCAAGAATTGGCCCGTAATCTCCATAGTCAAACTGAGCACGGTAAGTTACAAATATTATTCATTTATTTTTACTCTGTTTGATGTTTTGCTCCTTTTAATGTTAGCCAATCGTACTGAGCCCAATCTTAAAGATGTATTTATGAGCCTTAAAATCCTTGGCATTGATGTGTGTGAGTTGCTTGACTATATTGGAAACGTTGAGCCAGTTCCCTTTTATCTTGAAGTACCGAAATATCCAATCAAAAGAGATCCCAGTATGAACTTTCTTAAACCTGGCAGTGCAGAGACGCTAACGAGACCAGTGCATATATTTGAATATCTGCCAGCAATTCTACCTGCAGAAACATATAGGCAAGATCATGAAGTGGGCTCACATTCTCCATTGGGAGACATACAAAACCAGAATCAGAAGAGCTCATCTCAATTGCAAGAAGCCGTTGCTGATTTCATTCCCAGTTGGCGTACACCACAGAATGACACAATGACTCATCTCTTAAATACATCATCTAGAGATAACATGGATAACGATATTCAGGTGGTTCGAGAAATTAGTAGTGTTGTAATGACAACTGGAGGATTCATTTCCCCGGCTATAGAGGGAAAATTACCAGAAGCGTTTGTACCTGATATTATTGGTAAGTAAATATATTAAATACTTGATTCTATAGAATGTGTGTGTGTATAAAAAAACAAAAGGAGACATACGTACATATGTACATATACAATAGTATATACAATAGTAGATATGCGTTGTGTGTTTGACGAAGTGGTTAATAAGCAATGAACACATAGATACCTCAAACAGCGTCAAAGCGGTTTGAGGCTAATTTTTCGATCCAGCCGCCCCAGAGCCCGAAGCATTGAGAGTAGAGACCTCGGCTGCACGCTCGGCTAGGGTGGCTGGCTGTTCGGCTGAGGGTTTTACGGGCCCCTGTGCAATGCTTATCAGGGACTTTGACGCTGTTTGAGGTCTCTATGTGTTCATTGCTTAGTGATTTAACGATGATTATAAGGATATCGATAAATTAAACAGATTAATATCTATTGAAAGTGGGTATTTAAATAAGTGTGATTGCACTCAGCAATGAACATATAGAGACGTCAAACAGCTCTGACGCTGTTCGGGGCTGATTTTCGGACCTGCTGTCCCAGAGAAGAAGCAGAACAGAAGCATTGAGAATAATGACTTCGGCTGAACGCTCGAGCGGGGCAGCTCGCTGTTCGGCTGGGGCAGCTCGCTGTTCGGCTGGGGCAGCTCGCTGTTCGGCTCTCAGTACAAACAGTGCATAGCATCAAAACTGCTTCAGTCGCACAACGACAGCGGAACGATAAGCATGCGCGTACTTCTTTGCGCTGTGCGATCGTTTCCATGTGTGCGTGTATGCATTCACGGCCCGCGTATGTATGTATGCGTTGATTGTGAAGTTTGACAACAGGCAAATGCTTCGGCCACCGCGCTGGAAGCCTGAAGTCAATGGTTATCTTGCAGCGAAAATTTTAAAACTTTTGAAAATATGTGGCTTGTTCTATGAGGATAATTTTATTTAGTAATTACATATTTATGTATTCAGAATTTTTTATTTTAATTCATAAATTTTGTCAATATTGGTAAACTCATATACAAAAAAAATTATAATTGTCACAACTTTTTTTTTGATATTAATTAATTAATTAATTAATTATAATTAATTAATTATGAATTTTCAATCCATCTTCTCAAAAATTAAACATAAATACACATGTTTTCTGATGCTAAAATTATTGCCGCCAAATAACCATTTTCGCTCACTGTAATTTGATCTCTTAGCTCTCGATGACAAAGACAAAAACAAACACACAGTAGATTTCACGCTGGCCAGGCTCGTAGCTAAAAGTGCGCAGGGTGTGCGGTACAGAAGGGCTCTCAACAGTCAGGGGCTCACGGTTACCAAACAAAAAATGTTCTTAATGCGGATATATTTGTACAATTTAATTCCTTTGGTATTAATTAAGGTAATTCAAGTAGGAGTCCCTGATAAGTATTGCACAGGGGCCCGTTAAACCCTCACTACGGCCCTGTGCCTCAGTCTCTAGGCTCTCGACGCCGAAACACAAAATTGACTTCAGGCTGCCAGCGCGCTGGCCGAAGCTTTTGCCTGTTGTCAAACTTCACAACCAACGCATACATTCATACGCGGGCCGTGCATGCATACACGCACACATGGAAACGATCGCACAGCGCAAAGAAGTACGCAAATGCTTATCGTTCCGCTGTCGTTGTGCGACTGAAGCATTTTTGATGCTATGCACTGTTTTTACTGAGAGCCGAACAGCGAGCTACCCCAACCAAACAGCGAGCTGCCCCGGTCGAGCGTTCAGCCGAAGTCATTATTCTCAATGCTTCTGTTCTGCTTCTTCTCTGGGGCACCAGGTCCGAAAAATCAGCCTCAAACAGCGTCAGAGCTGTTTGACGTCTCTATGTGTTCATTGCTTAGTGGTGATTAGCTAATTGAGAGGGTTGCCAGATCTTCATAGAAGATAGATCAGGATCAACAGGCCGGACTGTATAAACATTGTCTGTCAGTCTGTATGAACGCATAACTTCTATGTAGCTAAGTATACGAGTATGTCCTAATCAAAGAGTTGTATCTTTTATATATCGTTTGCAAATCAAATTGAAAATTGATTGTACATGCCATTCAACTGTTATACAACAAAGACAATCTATAGCTCCAGATACGGTCAAATAAAAGTGACATATTTATATATAAATAAAAACTATAAATGTTATATATGTATTTTAATTTTTTAGATAAATTCAAGGGACTAGATGCACCGCCAGCGCCAAAAACTTCTCCGCCCCACATACCGGAAACCATTAAAGATGTCCCAGCAGACGTGCTTATAAATCCAAAAATGATGTTCGAATTAACACCATACGATCGATCAGAGCGTGTTTCCCATGTAGTAGAAAGCACGCCTAGTGAAAATACTTTCTTCAACAATGAGCAATCCATGGACTTAGCCAATGCTGCGTCTTCTGCCTTAACAATCAAAGCCACAAAGCTGGAGAAGAAGAACAAAAAGAAACATTTAATTGGTCAACGAAAGTATCAAACTGTTGAGGATAATAACATGAACAAGGCGCAGGATAAAGCACATCGCAGAGCATTAAAACTGTATCAAAAGATATCGAAGACACAGAACACCACCATAAGTTTTAAGAAATCAATGAAGAATGTGAATCGTGGCATGTTCTCGGGATTGCCAGAGAAACCCAATGAGCGCATGCAGTTGGAGAAGATTATAAAGAAGCAAACCAAGCAGCGGCAGAAGCAAATGAAGAGTCTAAAACATCAACAGCAACAACAAGAAGTGCCTGCGATAATTCCAAATACCGAGACGTCTATACTTGCAGTTGACAATCAAGTTGATATTAGCGAACGCCCTCTCACAGTGCTTGATAGTGCAGATAAACAGATAATAATGCCAGATATGGATCTGATTGATGAAAGAAAACTATCTAGCGAACCAGATCGAAATAAATTGAATATATTCAAGAAGATATCGAAGCAAAAGTCCACTAAAGTTCTATTATCGAATACTGGCTCGAATTTACTGGATAATGCAACTAACAGTGGCTCATCTTTGATTAACTTACCATCTGGTACAACTATAACCCCTGCTCCGTTGTTTAATGCCACAAATAATGTACAGATTGCCTCCTCTAATATGCAGCCTGGCATGATTAAAATGTCTCTATTTTCTGATCCTGTTAGGCTCTTTGAAACAGCAGAGAAACCTAAGAAACGAGGACGTAAACCTGGTGGTAAAAATCAGATCAAACCTCCAGCATTTGCTGCAGTTACGCAAATTCATAATTCTCCAAATAAAATGAATATAACAAATGTTCCTAGTCCATCGCCACAACTGTCTATAGATGCCACGAATATGGAGCCACTAAATTTAACTAATGTTGAGCAATTGAAAGCTGCACAAATACGAAATTTATCCTGCAATGAAGAAGCAAAAACGTTTAATGATATTTTAAAATTACCAAAAGTTAAAGAGAAAAGAGAGAAGAAGAAAGTGAAATCCAAGATCAATGCCTCGCAATCGATTGTTGAACAGTTTGCAGAGAACAAACAGTTGTCGCAATTGACTATTCCAATGGATGAGAGTTTAAAGAGCAGCTCTACCTCAAATAAAGGATTGTTTAGCACTGCGCCGCCAGTAGTGAGTGATGGCTATTTAAGAGGAGGTGGCTTGGCATCTCAAACCGAAACAAACATGATGTATGCAATGAATCAAAGAAATATACTTCCTATGCTACCTATGTTGCATTTTCCTCCACGCCCAGGCTTAATACCTACAGGCATCTTCCCTCCCACAAATCTAACAAGCTTTGGCCAACAAATTTGTAGTACACTACCCAATAATATGATACCTAATCCATTTACAACATTTCCAACTGGAAATAGATCTACTATGAATGCAAATAGGTCGTCACTTACTGAAAATGCTGGTAAGCAAAACTTAGATTATTAATTTTTATATATTTATAGTTTTATATTTTACAGATAATCTGTCATCCCGTGCTTTACAAACTTCTTTACCAGTGCCAGATTTGCATTTGGAACGCGGCTATTGCAATGTAGCTCCCCTCGTGCCTGAATCAATGAAACTAACGACAGCGCTTGGTATCAGCGATGGCAACAAAACGGAATGTACTGATAGTATAACAAAGGATATGAGTATGAGTCACACATTGACTCTCTCTTCCAATGAAATATCGAACAAGCCAAAGAGTCCAGCGATAAAGACATTACCATCAACTGCTACAGGAAATCTGGGTGATCCCATCGAGGTGTCGGATGATTCAAATGATACAGACTTAAATGTAACTAACGCAAATAATGAACCAATCTCTGCTTTGCCACCGCATACATTTGTTTTCAAATCCAGTAAATGTCAAAGTTTTGCAACTGCTGAAACTGAAAAACATGCTGGCGTTCAACCATACTCAGGTTTTACATCGCAGCTATATACGCCCGATGCAAAGCAATTAAAAAAGCTGACAAAACCAACAAGTGCAGCCTTGAAAACAAATCATCATACAGATAGCAATATATTATCTTCACCATTTAATATTAATTATATGGGAAACGATAAGTTTAGCTTGGCTGGTGGCGCCGATCTGATTCCTTTGTCTCGCATTGACAGTGGACAGGCATATTCATCGCAGACAGTACCGTCCACTAGTCTAACGGCAGCATCGACATCTGGCGGCGCCCTACCCAGTTTTACATTATCTCAAACTGAGGAATCGAATTCTGCATCAAATTTTGTTGGATCTGTTAAATATGACGACATTACGATCACGCCAACTAGCAGTATCCCCGTGCATGATCTTAAAATGGACAAACTGCATAAAAAATTAAAAAAGACAAAGGAGGGAAAAGTCAAGAAGAAAAAGGATAAGAAAGATAAAACAAAGAATCGAGACAAGAAGGATGAAAAGAGAATATTAAATAACGATAACAAATCGAAAAGTCCCGATAAGAAACTCAAAAAGAAACGAGAAAAACTGGTAAGCCAATATAAATAAGCATACTATAAAGTTGAAGTTACAGTTCCTACTAGGTGAGGTTATACTGGGTGTGTTAATTAAAGTTGTACGCGTTTTTTTATACACCTGCAGTAGGTATATTCATATGGTATAACCATAAATCAGCATCACTAGGAGAATCCATCCAGTATAGCTGGAAGTTAAATCGATTCTCAAATCGATTAATCGATGTTTTCAATTTTCTCCGATGCATCGATTTAATTTTTGAGAATCGATTCATTCGTAAATTTAAAAATAGTATTAAATTACTACAAGTAAATAATTGAACATTTCTAGTTTAGTATTTTATTCTCGAATCGATTAATCGATGTTTCCAATTTTCTCCGATGCATCGATTTAATCGTAAATTTGAAAATAGAACTAAATTACTACAACTAAATATGCATTTGTTTTTGAAGAATTTTAAGTTGGGTAATTGTTTAATAACAATAATGAGGTCTTCAAAATATTGTATTTTTTTTTCTTTAATTCCAAGCCAAAAACACGGATTTTTTTCTTTAATTTCAATAACCTTTTTATACCCTATGACCATTGAAAATGGTCAAAAAGGGGTATACTATCTTTGTGCAAATGTATGTAACAGGCAGAAGGAGGCGTGGGAGAACCCATAAAGTATATATATTCTTGCTCAGGATCACAAGTCGAGTCGATTGAGCCATGTCTCTGTCCGTCTGTCTGTCTGTCTGTCTGTGTGAATGCACAGATCTCAGTTATTATAAAAGCTAGAGTTACCAAATTTGACAGGAAGACTCCTGTGTACTATAAGCAGATCAAGTTTATTTCAAATGTTAGGTGCCACGCCCACCGCCCCCACAAATCAATAATTTAATTTTTGAACTTAATTTGTAAGCGCTGTATAAAAGATACAACTTTCTGACTTTAACATATACTAAGCTGAATGAAATATTTACGTAGTCTCCAAATTACAATCCGATCGGACAATAATCACAGAAGTTATTTAAGAAAGTATGAGCATAAAACCAAATGCTTCTGTCTGCTAACAAGGGAGGAGGGCGAGCGCGAAGCGCGGGCGCCATCTGTCGGGATTAATTTCAAAGCATGTGCATATGCATATGTGTATAAATTTAACAAATGAAACTACACGGGAACATAGGTCGAAGGGTATCCCACTGTCGCATGCTGCGCGACTGTTGCTTTACTTACTGGTTTTTTGTTGAAATCTATTGACAGGCGGACGAGTTGCAGAACCAGAGTGGGAGTACTGACTATAATAAGCCCGACGCGCATAGCTCTAGTTTGTTTCTGGATGCAATACCAGTTGTAGGAGGAGGAGACCCTTTCCCAGCAGTACATCAAACAACAACATTCACAGAGCATTTAGCGCCAGCCAAACTAGATGTTTCAACTAACCAGGTGCCTAAACTCACACTTAAGCTTGGTGACAAATTAGCGTATGTACCAAAGGAGCTTGATGAAGGAGGAGGAGCAGATCGAAGTTCAGGAATAACAAACTCAATAGACTTGACACCAACACCACCGAGTCAGCTTAAAAGAGAACATTCGCCAGAACTGGCTCGATTTTCGCCTCTTGTTACCGGACCACCAAAGCCAAAACCGAGTAAATGTTCCCTGAAATTAATGACTTATCTAATTATTAATAGTGTACATTATTTCAGGTGAAACGCAGCCAATTAATACCGTCAATCCAAGCCCTCCTTTAAGTTATGTTTCAACAGCTAGTATCACACCACAGTCGGTACCAATGCCAATGCCAACGCCGGTTTCTAATCATGGCGCATCATCATCATCTCCCTGGATACCAGCTACCAGCGGAGTTACTGAGATTGCTTCTCATGTCGCTTCTTCTTCCATGCTGTCAGCAAGTTCTGTTTTACTGCCACAACAATTGATGCAAGCGTCAAAATCCTTTCAAAATATTCATCCATCTGTGCCCCAAATCCAGACCAAAGAAACGCCAGTAATGCCGCCTACTCAAAGTGAGGAACTGAGTCGGCCCTCATCGTATGTAGACGCGGAGGGGTATCGCATTTGGATTTGCCCCGCATGCGGTAAAGTGGATGATGGTTCCGCCATGATTGGATGCGATGGTTGCGATGCCTGGTATCATTGGTAAGCAATCAGTTAATACACCTATATACTATGATATACAATATACTACCTCAATTTTAGGGTCTGTGTTGGTATTACAATTGCTCCCAATGATAATGAGGATTGGTTCTGTCGCGTTTGTGTCGCAAAGAGAAAGCTTCATGGTGTGGATAAGAAGAAAAAACGCAATAAAAAGAAATAAATTAAAGTTGACATGATAAATATTCAATTTCTATCCGATTTATAGAATATATAATCAATTTTTGGCATATTTTAAATGTTTTGATTTCTATTTATAATAGTTAAATAAGCATTAACAAGATTTTTATAACTTGGTACACAGAACACAAATTGTATATAAAAAACTTATGGTATATAAATAATAAATTGTTGCAATCATTTCTATTCGATATTAACTCAAGCTCTGTTATATATATTATATACTCTCTATATACGAGTATATTTTATATTCTAGATATTATAAAATATATTCTATATTCTATACATAAATATGAGTATTTTTGCTAGACGCGAGGTCAAATATTTCGCTTACCCAGTGTGGCCGTTTTAACAAACGATTCCAAAATCGTAGCCTTTTTTTTGGGCGGACTGAAATACTGCTCACACTGTAAATAGAAACAAACAACAATCGACAATAACGACAATGAAAAAATATCACGCAATAAGAAAAATATAAAGATATGCTAAAAGAAAAATAAATACTCAGAGAATTAGCAAGAGAAGGGAGAAGTAAGGAAGAGAGGAGCACAGAGAAAGACAAACGATGTGCGCATAGTGAGAGAGGGCAAACGAGGGCAGCCTCGAGTGTTTTGTTGGGTTCAGCACAACAAATTACACCAGGTGAACAGAGAAAACAGCAGACAGACAGCACTAAGTGAACAGACGAAGATTGAGCGAGAGAGAGAGGGAGTGTGAGTGTGAGTATGAGCGGGCGAGCGCAGAGAGGGTGTCACGTGTCAAACTCGATCAAAACAAAGACAGTGTGAACTGTACTAATTGGTTGAAAATAAAAAGAGCAGAATTGCGCGTCTTCTAATCCACTATCCTTGCGGTCTCTTTGATTTACCTACTCTCAATTATTTTTGCCTGCTGCTGTTGCTGTTCACCTGGTGTAAATTGACTTCGCAACGAAAATCTTCGTAAAATCTCAAGCAGCCTAGCAAAACATGTTGCATACTTGTCGGCTTCTTAATGATTACAAAAAAAAGTTTCATGATCTGGGTAAGCGGCATATGCAGTTATATGTATTTTGGGTCGCTGAATCCGAATCCGACGACATAACCTCACAAAACCTTAAAAGATATAGAATCCTGATCTGAGCATGCGATATATGTTTAATCATATATTTTGCCCTTCTAAGTCCGAATCCGAAGTTAAAATTAACGTAGCACGTCTGAGTTTCGACTTAACCTCAAAAAACTCGAAAACTTTTTGAATCCCCAAAAAATAATGGGGGTCATGATCCGGTCATGCGATATGTTTCTATATGTTTTTAGATCTTCCGAGGTTAAGTCGAAACTCAGACGTGCTACGTTAATTTTAACTTCGGATTCTTACTTAGAAGGACAAAATATATGATTAAACATATATCGCAACTCGGATTCGGATTCACCGACCCAAAATACATATAACTGCATATGCCGCTTACCCAGATCATGAAACTTTTTTATACCCTTCGACCATTGAAAATGGTCAAAAAAGGATATACTAACTTTGTGCAAATGTATGTAACAGGCAGAAGGAGGCGTGGGAGACCCCATAAAGTATATATATTCTTGCTCAGGATCACAAGCCGAGGCGATTGAGCCATGTCTGCTTGTCTGTCTGTCTGTCTGTCTGTGTGAACGCACAGATCTCAGTTATTATAAAAGCTAGAGTTACCAAATTTGGCAGGAAGACTCCTGTGTACTATAAGCTGATCAAGTTTATTTCAAATGTTAGGTGCCAAGCCCACCGCCTCCACAAATCAATAATTTAATTTTTGAACTCAATTTGTAAGCGCTGTATAAAAGATACAACTTTGTGACTTCAACACATACTAAGCTAAATGAAATATCTACGTAGTCTCAAAATTACAATCCGATCGGATAATAATCACAGAAGTTATTTAAGAAAGTATGAGCATAAAACCAAGTGCTTCTGTCAGCTAACAAGGGAGGTGAGCGAGCGCGAAGCGCGAGCGCCATCTGTCGGGATTAAATTCAAATCATGTGCATATGCATATGTGTATGAATTTAACAAATTAAACTACACGGGAACATAGGTCGATGGGTATCCCACTGTCGCGTTTTGTTTTTTTTTGGGTCTGTGTTATTTTTGCTGCATATGTACGATGGTGAATGGAAAGGAATTCCACTCAAATAGTTGTTCAACAGACAAATCGGTGATGGGGGCATATATTTAACCTTTGCCATTTGTTGTTGCTAATTTGCGAACTTGCATTCATTTTTTGCAAAACAGCTACACACACATAACTTTCTAAATAAAATAACACCCTCTCCTGTTCGAAAATTGTAAAGATCAAATTATAAACATTTGATGGAAATTAGTAATTGTATTTAATTTCGTATATATTTAATTCAGTGTTATTATAACATTTTCTTTTATTATTCTTTATGATTGAAATAAAACCACTTGTTTTTATACCCTTCGGCCATTGAAAATGGTCAAAAAAGGGTATACTAACTTTGTGCAAATGTATGTAACAGGCAGAAGGAGGCATGAGAGACCCCATAAAGTATATATATTCTTGCTCACTCATTATAGCTGGCTCGAGGTCAAGGTTCAAAAAATATAATATAATAAAAACAATTTGTTTTAATTTTATTTTTTTTTTCGATATATTTCGGTTACACTTCAACAATAAATAGAGTAGGAGGAAAATTAAAATTAAAATGGTACAAGAAACCGATGGCATCTGGAAGACTAATTAACCACAATTCGAAACATCCATGGACGATGATAATTAATACAGCAAGAGGCTGTATTAAACGAATGTTTGACATTTCTGACAAAATGTACCACAAAGAAATTAAGAAGTAACAAGTAGAAGTAACAACCAGTAAGAAAAGCAACAGTCGCGCAGCACGCGACAGTGGGATACCCTTCGACCTATGTTCCCGTGTAGTTTAATTTGTTTAATTTATACACATATGCATATGCACATGCTTTGAAATTAATCCCGACAGATGGCGCCCGCGCTTCGCGCTCGCCCGCCTCCCTTGTTAGCTGACAGAAGCACTTGGTTTTATGCTCATACTTTCTTAAATAACTTCTGTGATTATTGTCCGATCGGATTGTAATTTGGAGACTACGTAGATATTTCATTCAGCTTAGTATGTATATGTTAAAGTCAGAAAGTTGTATCTTTTATACAGCGCTTACAAATTGAGTTCAAAAATTAAATTATTGATTTGTGGGGGTGGTGGGCGTGGCACCTAACATTTGAAATAAACTTGATCTGCGCCGAGTACATAGGAACCTTCATTCCAAATTTGGTGTCTCTAGCATTTATAATAGCTGAGATCTGTGTGTTCATCTGGTCAGACGGACATCCGGACATCCAGACAGACAGACATGGCTCAATCAACTCGGCTAGTGATCCTGAGCAAGAATATATATACTTTGTGGGGTCTGCCACGCCTCCTTCTGCCTGTTACATACATTTGCACAAAGTTGGTATACCCTTTTTTGACCATTTTCAATGGTCGAAGGGTATAAAAATACTTACGGACAACGACTTTCCAAAACCCTTAATCAATAAACTTATTCAAAAATATCAGGAAACACCGAGGGACAACAAAAATAGACAATTAAAATTATATAAATCTCTCATCTATGTACCTACACTATCCGAAAGAGTAATGAGATCTGACTGTTACAATAGTGCAGAAGTACAAATAGCACATAAACCGTTCCATACACTGAGGCATCTTTATAGTAACACAAAGTCAAAAATAACTACACTAGACAAAAATAATGTGATATATAAAATTCCTTGCAGTGGCAACACTACTGAAACATGCAATGGAGTGTATGTAGGAACGACAAAATTAAAATTAAAAACAAGATTAACGCAACACAAATCTGATTTCAAATTACGCCACCAATGTACAACACAAAAAACAGCTCTCATGACCCACTGTGCAAACAAACACCACTCTCCCAATTTTGACGCAACAACAATACTACAACAAGAACAACACTATGCTAAACGTTACACTCTCGAAATGCTACACATAATTAACACACCAACACAAGATAGATTAAACTACAAAACGAACACAGAAAATTTCGCTCATATATACAGACATTTACTTCCTAAGCTAGTTAGGAACTCCGCGCCCGCAAGAGCAGACATGTCAAATCAATGTATGTTATATAGTATTATTCAGTTTAGTTTTTAGTTTTATAAACATTGTTAAACGTTTTTCCATTTTGTAATTTTGTGTTTTTAGCCCTGAAGACGGTTACCGAAGTGTAACCAAAATATATCGGAAAAATATAAATTAAAACAAATTGTTTTTATTATATTATATTTTTTGAACCTTGACCTCGAGCCAGCTATAATGAGTGTAAAAAATAAAGGTCGCCAAAAATCTATAATATATTCTTGCTCAGGATCACAAGCCGAGTCGATTGAGCCATGTCTGTCTGTCTGTCTGTCTGTCTGTCTGTGTGAACGCACAGATCTCAGTTATTATAAAAGCTAGAGTTACCAAATTTGGTAGGAAGACTCATGTGTACTATAAGCAGATCAAGTTTATTTCAAATGTTAGGTGCGCCGCCCACCGCCCCCACAAATCAATAATTTAATTTTTGAACTTAATTTGTAAGCGCTGTATAAAAGATACAACTTTCTATAACTTTCTAACATATACTAAGCTGAATGAAATATCTACGTAGTCTCCAAATTACAATCCGATCGGACAATAATCACAGAAGTTATTTAAGAAAGTATGAGCATAAAACCAAATGATTCTGTCAGCTAACAAGAGAGGCGGACGAGCGCGAAGCGCGAGCGCCATCTGCTGGGAATAATTGTAAAGCATGTGCATATGCATATGTGTATGAATTTAACAAATTAAACTACACGGGAACATAGGTCGAAGGGTATCCCAATGTCGCGTTCTGTGCGACTGTTGCTTTTCTTACTGGTTTCTTATGTTCTAAGAAAAACATTATTAGAGAATTTTACAAAATAAATAAAGAAACCATGTTTAATGCAGTATTTATTTATACTAGGAAAACAATCAATTTTATTTTTAAATAGGATACAAATGTATCGACTAACTGTGGGCGGATCTTTACTTCACATACTGCTGGCACACACATGATTAACATTATAATAATATTAATTACAGACCACGCTGGAGAACAACGAAACAAGAATCCCAAACAAAAAGAATAGTAAAACAATTGTCTACAGTAAGATCGCTTTGTCCAAACCCTAGACGAAATTCTTTGCAACACTGACAACTAACCTACAATTAATTCACACCTATCCGTCTTATTGCTTTCACGAACATCTTACACATACACAAACAAAAATTGACGATAAAAAACGTAAACTAATTTAGCTTACTGTACCTTTCGAGTACCTTTTACTAAATTCATGTTTATTATCTGGTCGGAAACATGAACTGCATATATAATTATATTGTGAATGAAGTTGGATTACTAAAAACTCCCCATTAAACGTCCTGCTCTCCGTGCCAATCAGACGGTCACACTTAAATCAATTTGTCTATCGATGCTGATAGAAGAGTAAGCGTAAATGTATACATACATACAGCTCTTGGGATGACTGCGCCTTAAAGTACATACATTACCCATAGCATATTATGTATATTTAAACAGTAAGAATGGCTACCTACGGCATGCCGCAGGTCCTATACCCTTGCAGGTTTTGGCTTTAATGTCCTCTGATTATTCCTATACTTGTTATTTCTTGTATAATAATACAATATTTTATAACATTATTTGTGCTTTCGTTAACAGCTTAAATAAAGATAGTCAAGCAAATCTTTACTCAAATGCACATGTTAATGTAATGTACATACATATGTATGTGTAAAGAGTTACTTGACAGACTGTAACTCTAATTGCTGGACATATGCCATTTTTTGTAAGTCAATCTTTTTTTACTGATTATTCCTTGTGCGATCAGTTTGATGAACTTTTGTAAGCATATATAATGCCTAACCTCGACAGCTCTGTTGATGCTGATTCAGAATAGATATCGATAAAATATACCCAAATGTATCGACTAACTGTGGGCGAATCTTTACTTCACATATTGCAAACAGACATGATCAACATTATAATAATATTAGTTACAGACCACACTGTTATCTTTTATAGGGTAGCAGATGTCTCCTAAGGTGCTTTGTAAACTAATGCAAGGGTATGAACAACGTATGTGCAAGTATGTTACCATGACAGGTGTTTGTTCAGCAACAAAAGACTCGTTTACTATTGTTGCAATTGCATGCATATATATTACATATTAATGATCATTTTGTACGTTTTGGAATAATATTAAAGAAAGTCAACAACAAGTCCTGATTAATTAATCAAATTACTAATTTTAAAATGAACAAGCGTTCACAAAACACGTTAATCATATATATTATAAAGGGACTAGTTCGCCACCGTAACTAGATATTTCTGCGATATTCCTGCTTTTCTGTGATAAGTTTCTGTGTAGAATTACAGAGTATATATAGTATTCGTTCAGTGCGTGGTGCTGGAAGTTGAATGTTCGACAATGGATGTTGTTGTTGCTTCAGGCGTGATTTCCTTAGTTCCATTACCAGTGCCAGGGGATATTTTAATTAAGGATGATTCATCAGTTGTACTGCTAGTATTGTTACTACTGAGCGCCATTCTTTGCATTTGACGTATAACTGTAGCAGCATAATACGCTTGCTATAAATATAGATAGATGTTATTTAATTACATTTGAATATTTGAATAATAAGAACTCCATCTAGTTTTTAACGTACTTTCCATCGAGATTTGGCAAAGTTCTTCTTCAGCTGCTCTGAAACGGTGCCGTGAATGTTTTTGCTGCTTGCCTCATTGCCAGATATCCTGTTAAAGTTAAAGTTCTTTATATGACAGTATATATATGTATGTACATATGTGTCAGTACTTACCAGGGATGCGCCAGCGCCTGTTTGCACGAGAAACGCTTATCCACCGTGACGCACATCAAATTTTGAATGAAATGTTTTGCGGACTCGCTTATCTCATCCCAGTACGGTGAATCGAACTCAAATTCACCTTAGAAATCAATAAGAAATCAAGATATTGTAGCATTATATCTATATAAGCTTTATCGCAGTTAACGATTAATCGATGTTAAAAGATAAGTTAAGAAGTTCCGATAGAAAACAGTTAAGGTAATCGTTATAGAATATCGGAATACATTAATACGAAGGAGCTTGGGAAATCGGACGACACGCATTAAAAGAAAAATAATTTAAAAAGGAAATAAAACTACTGAACAACTGAAAACAAATAAGAATTTCGTGCAACAATATTACATTACTATTATGGTTTATATTATCAAGCTGTTATTTACATTACAAATATAGAATGCACTGACCACCTACCATCTTTCCCAACTCTTATTATTATTTGATAATGTTATATGAACCGCCATCTAACAGATCTATTGTACTCCTGCTGAGCCCAAGGCATTTCTTTGTAGGTACTAACATTTAGTGCTTTTCTCTACAGTTTTAAGAAAGGGGTTTCCTACGGTCCAATGCAGGACATATTGCAATTATGGTTTAGGCTTTCAGACCCTGCAAACCATATTGCTTACTATACCTACTTTAGCTTCAGTGGGTCCTCAGTCTACAAAGGTCTATGCATAAGCTAGCAGTAGAAGCAGTGAGGTCTTATTACCTTCTTCATTACTTATAGAAGTTGTAGCTTCGATAGCTGAAGACCTGCTGTATGGGGCTCTGTTCATTTACAGATCTTAGGCTCCTACTTTCTCAAGAATTCTTTGATTGTGCTTCTGCATACGACGCTATCATTGCCTGGTATGTTTTCGTGTTCCGATATCAACCTCAGAGTGAATTCGTTATACATTCTCTGTATAGGTTTTATTTGGTTTTGCAATTGCTGAGTGCCTGCTGCTATCTCTCTTTTCAAACTAACAAACGCCTCTTATTGTGTGAATATACCTTTAAGAATCTGTGCAAATAGATTGGCATCATTTTCATCATAGAATGGAGGATATCCACAGAGAAGTATATAGGATATAACTCCTATACTCCAAACATCAACGGCCTTGCCATATGGTTTTTGTGCCAGCACTTCTGGTGCAACATATCCAGGAGTTCCACAAGCTGTTGCCATAATGCCAGAATCCTCCATTTTCGATAGTCCAAAATCGCTTATCATTATTTTACTATCGTCATCTGGACTGTAGTATAGCAAATTCTCCGGCTACAGTATCAAATAAAAACAATTTAACACTCTTTTTAACACTCAACTCATAATTACCTTGAGATCTCTGTGGACAACACCTTGTTCGTGCATATAATCAACAGCCTCTAGAATTTGTCTGATTAGATGCGATGCATCCTTCTCGGTATATGATCCTTTTTCAACAATACGATCAAACAATTCCCCACCAGTAACTCTGTGTTAATAAAACTATACTTATAAGAACTTAAATACATTTAACATTTAACATACAATTCCATGACAAGATACACCTTTGCCTTGTCCTCATACGTCTCAAGCAGTTGTACTATATTTGGATGAGTTAATCTGGAAGAGAAATTATATCAGAGTGCTCGTACATGCATATACAGTATATAGCTATTTATATTGTTCTAATATATATTAAAGAAATCAAAGATTCATCTGTCCTCGCAAGCTAACACATTTTCCCCCACTTTCATTAGAATTATAGACTAGGCTGTTTTACAAGCAATAATTACCTAATTATGGACATACTAAACTCTTAATTCAGAATTCTGTTTATGATAGGGAATTGGGATTACAACTCACCGCGCTCCATTTGAACTGTTGCCATCAAAATGGTTTGCACTGAACCTACATAGAAAGAAAGCAAATTAAACTAAGAAAGTTTTTCAAAACAAAAAAAAATAAATCATAAACGAAACATCTGTCTGCATTTATATTAATACCAGATTAAAAGGCCCTATTCTAGCGCTTTATCGATTATCGATAATAAATATTGGTATCTAACTATAAGTTGTTGGCATGCATTTATTTTTATTTCAATTAAAAGTTCCTTATAAAATGAAGTATGCAAATCATAAATAAACAAATAAATCAACAAAAATATACGTTAAATCATAAAATCTCAATATCGACAGCACAGATTGTCATTAAAATAGAAAAAATAAAGTGCTAATGGAAATTATTTATCTCTCGGCTCCTACCTACATTTTGCTGAGCTTAATACAATTTGACATATAATTGTATATTATGGTCTAAATCAGATGTTTCAAATAGTTTTTAGAATATATAGTTAATAACATTTTTAACATTTAGCACTTTTATTAACAATTAAGAGTAATCATTAATGAGAAGCCCAAATAGAAACACCTTAGAAATGTATTGAATTTTCCTACTTTTGAATGAACTTTGCACAAGAGCGGAAAAAAGAATGTTAACATAACACACACGTTCCGTTATGGTAATTATTCATACAATTAATATAAGTAAAAACTCACCTTCTCAGTACACGTATTTCATTTTCTAAAGATTCTTCTTTACCCTTTAGTGCCTTCTTATCGATTATCTTCACGGCAAAGTGATCGCCAGGCGCGTCCTTACTTTCGGCCAAGCGCACTTCCGAAAATGCGCCTCTGTAAATGAGAATAATAAATATATATATATCTATATATATAAATAATAAATATTGGTAGCTAAATTTGTGGACAACCATTCTTAGTAGGGTTATACTCACGTTCCGAGGAGTCCATGTAGGTTGTACTTTTCTTCAATTGACACTTGTTTGTTCAATTCCCTCATATCCTTCGATTTGGCCTTTTTGCCGGAGTCCTTTTTGCCAAACAGTGGCATCACTTTAAATTGTTTTCAATCTTCGAAGAATACTACAGTGCAATATAGTTAAAATTAAACCAGACGAATTAATTTCAGATTAGATTTACGTTTCTCGATTCTACGAGCCCCAACCACTATTAATTCGAACAGCATGTGTTTTTGGCAGTGTGCAATGTTCAACACACGATATTTTCAATACTATTACAGATAACGTATGTCAGTGAATTTTGTCTAAAAGAGAATTTTATTCTCTTTACGATGAAAAAAAATTTATTGTATTTCCAACAACAACAAAAATATGATTTATTTATTCAAAAGGTAGACTTAAGAGATAAGAAAAAAATGACCACTATTAATTCGAACGCTTCGCATGTTTACTGTTATCTCAAAAGAAGAACAAAGCAAAAGCATCCAATGTAACGAAATCACTATCTAGTTATAATCTTGAAATAAAAACACAATACAGAATGCAAAAAAAATTAAATTACTGCAAAAAAATTAAAGTTTAGCAACGATGCAACGTGGTAAGCCTATTTGCATAAAAATCAGAGTATTGATTAGAGATTATTATAAATCTGGGAAGACAATTACTGAAATAAGCAAACAATTAAATTTGTCTAAATCGTCCGTGAATGGAGTGATCCAATTGTTTAAAAAAACTGCGAACATTAAAAATAATATTGCAAATAGAGGCCGAACATCGGCAATAACACCACATGACGAAAGGCAACTGGCCGAAACTGTAAGGGCTGATCGTCGCCAATCATTAAGAAATTTGGCTTCAGAGTGGTCGCAGAAAATTGGCAAAACTGTCAAGCGAAAGTGGACGCGACTGCAGTTAAAAAATATTGGATATGGTTTCTATAAAGTATGTATTGTTATTATTTATGTACCATACCCAATAACGTAACTGACTCGTAGGCCAAGGAAAAACCCTTGCTGACGCTTGTCAAAAATAAAAAGCATTTCAAATGGGCTCGGGAAAGGATGTCTTGGACTCAAAGGTAATAGGACAGCATCATATTTAGCGATGAAGCTTAATTTGATGTTAGTGTCGGTGATACGAGAAAACGCGTCATCCGTACAAAGACAGAAACATACCATAAAGACTGCCTTAAAAGGACAGTAAAGTTTCCTGCAAGCACTATGGTATGGGGATGTATATCTGCCAAAGGATTAAGAAAACTGCATTTTATTGAAGGGACGGATAATGCTGAAAAATAAATTAATATTTTGGATGAATGTTTATAGTACTGCCATCAATACCAAAACTGGCAGATTGTAGTGAATTCACTTTTCAGCAGGACGGAGCATCATCGCACACAGCCATAACAACCAAAAATTGGCTGCAATATAAGCATATGGTTTTAGATTGGCCATCAAATAGTCCAGATCTAAGTCCCATAGAAAATTGTTGGTGGCTAATGAAACGAAAGCTTCTAAATGAGCCACAAAGGAGCATTTCTGACCTCCAAATTAAGTTGCAAGAGATACAGGACTTAATTTCCCGAGAACATTGCCAGAATTTTTTAAAACCAATGCCAAAACGTGTTAAATGTGTAATACAGGCCAGAGGTGAGGTTACACAATTCTAATATTAATTAATTTGTTACATTACGCAGCGTTCGAATTAATAGTGGTCATTTTTTTCTTATCTCTCTTAAGTCTACCTTTTGAATAAATTTTTTTTGTCATCGTAAAGAGAATTTCAATTTGATTTTTATTTCTAATTTTTATAATAAAAATCAATTCATAACTCTTACTTTTTGATTTTTATTTAAAAAACAAATATAAAAGTTATAAATTGATTTTTATTTTCAAAAAATCAAATATAATAATTAAAAATCATTTTTAAATTAAAAAATTAGTTTATAACTCTTATTTTGCAATTTTTTTAATACAAATTATAAGCGTTACGGTCTCTGGTTTATAGAAAGCAAATATTCAACTTAAATATTCAATTTAAAACTCTTTATATTTTTTATTTATTACACCACTAGAAACAGAGGACTCGACTCGTGAAAATCCTTATTCAAATGATATGGATTATTATTCAGCAGTTTTAATTTAACAATACGATATTATTGCAGTTAAAGCCAAATAAAAGTGGAACAAAAAATGAGTTCGTTTTAAAATAATCATGTTGACTAGTGTATATACACATACATACATATGTACATATGTATGTACCGAGTTTGATTGTACTGCTACAAATGTACAAAATAACAATAAATTTATACAGTCAAAGGTTACTTCGCAACAGATTAAAAATGTTATGCATGGGCATACATAATACATATACATATATATGTAAGCACTTATAGCATACATATGCATATATGTACATATAAATGCACTTTAAAAAATAAAAGCATTACATATAAATAAATGATTGTATTGCGTGAAAACAAGATCACAGGGGTTATTTAAGTATAGATACTATATTTAAATATAAGGTTATTTGGCTCAATTTGTTTATAATTGTATCGTTAAGTACAAAGAAAATTAAGTGTGTTTACGAATAAGTCACACAGCATGCATACGAGAAGTAAACAATGGTATTTAGATATTTATAGATGTAAGGCAATGTACAATTATAGCATGGGCGATTCGCGCTTTTTAAAACTTTAACAATTTGAGAGTTTTAAAATACATTGATACACTGCACTTTAAACACGGAGAAAACACGTACATACATGAAGCATGCATTAGTTTTCATGTAAACTTCTGCTCACATATGCTTTGTTTAAATTATGTGTATATACATATATGTTTATTGTGTATGTATGTGTGCATAATATATTGCCATATAACGACACCAATATTTGATTGATTTATATTTGTTATAAAGTTATTCATCTGGTTTGTATACACAATTAATTTAAGTACTTCAATGCCAGCACGCACAAATAAAACAAAATAAATACTTACAGACACAAATCACAACTTTTTCTATTGATTATAAAGTTTACAAGGTCTATTAATATTTGCACCGCTATAATTTTTTGAAAAGAGTCTCTTATTGCAAATCCAGTTTATAAATCCACATTAGAAATGCCATGTAGATTTTATTGATTTTTCAAGCCGGGATAGATTTTGCTTGGTATATATCACGAATCAATGTTTGGTCACACTTTTTCACTTTTAGTGAACGAAATATCAAATTGAATTATATTTCATGACCACGAATACAGACCAAAGCGGGCAAGATTGAAGCTGTTCCCGCAGCGCCTAAATTTGACTAATTGATCCTTATGAAATTCAACGAAATAAGCCAAAAATAAATAACATTAAAATATTTCCCTCTTTTTCAAAATTAATGCACCGGGAAACTCTCAAAGTGGCCACTGGCCAGTGTAGAGCTGTAAAATCATCGTCAATAATAACGATAGGAGGCGACCATCGGGAAACCTACCTACCTATTTTTGACCATCGATAAATCGCGTGCACCATTACAATTTTAATGGCAATTTACAATTTTAGGAAAGTTAAATGGCGCTAGTTTAAAAAAATAAATAGAATGGAAAAATGTATTAAGGGTAATTCAATAATAAAAAAAATGGAATAAATTTTAATTAACATAAGTTATCATTTAAAAATAAAGCAAAAACAGCCCAAAGGAGCAAATTGCAGGATTTAAATAAGAGACATAAAAGGGAAAACAGAGAATATTATAAAATAATATTGGGATCCAATTTATATTTAAATTATTGTAAATTT
This sequence comes from Zaprionus capensis, assembly GCA_018903675.1. Taxonomy (NCBI): domain Eukaryota; kingdom Metazoa; phylum Arthropoda; class Insecta; order Diptera; family Drosophilidae; genus Zaprionus; species Zaprionus capensis. Next base: position 811,812 of record JAEIFN010001057.1, on the reverse strand, counting down.
TTGTTTTGCAATATGTTACATGTCAACATATTATTTACGTGCTTTTTAAATTATCAAAAACAAATTTGAATAATTCATTTTTTCGCCGTTAATATCGATATTATCGATGGACTAAAATATCAACATCGATGACGGCAACCCGCAAACTGAACTAACGAACTAAATCCCTGATTACAGTTCATTGGTCTTTGTTCTTTTGATTGTTACGGACTGCTTTTTGTCAGTAGGGCCGCGCCAGCTAGCTCAGCAGCACTTGGGGAGGGGTTCTTCCACCAGCCCTGCAGTCCGCACCAAAATATCGATAATCATCGGTATTTACACAAAAGATGCATCACTGACAAAAGGTAAACAAACCAAAATGCACATAAAATACATATTTTAAGACATTTCAATTTATTTACAGGCACAAACTACTCTACGAGGGACAATTAGACGACAACAACAGCCATTGGTGACAGCCAAGTCACCGCGCACCCACCCAACCATGTGATGCTCCTGCTCTGGAGTTTCGGAGCATCACCGAAGTCGGCGAGCCCGTTCCTGGTCAACTAAGGCCGCCCCATCTCCCCTAAAAAAGGTAACTAGCAACTCATTCCTTTATATGTTGTACATTTATTTACTATCTCCTAATCCTATCATCCTTTCTACCCACGTGGACCTAACATGCAAAAACAACTAACTAACGCAAAATCTTAAAACTAATAACAATTTAAATCTAGAGAATTATAACTAATGGGGCATATTTTGTTCGTGTTTTAGGTCATGGAGATTGAGGAGGCGCCACCAGTCAGGGGAATATATGCCTGCAGGCTAAGACGGGCCTACTACAGCTGTTGTGGCTGCTGCTGCAGATCTGGCCTGCGGGTCTTGATGCAGGATTTGCTGCGTCTGGCTGCGCTGCAGATATGCCTCTCGCGAACGTGCGCCCTGCACAGGAGGTGCGCTAGGGCTCTGGCGGACCGGTAAAATATACGGCTGCTGGCGTGGCACCAGTCAGCCGTGGTACGGGAGTCGTGGCCGGATTGGTGAGACGATATGGGCCCGGGCGGATCCTTCAATGGACCGGACTCACCAGAGTAGGTAGGCGTTCGAGCCGAGGGAGAGGTCTAGGAATCGCTGCGTCTGCACACACACAAAATATCGGTTAATAAATTTAATTATAATTATAAAAAAAATCGAACACACGCACTTTATTATTTTCAGATTTTATCTACGCCGACCGCTCGCTCAAACGCTACTGAGGAGTCGGTCGCCCTTGAGAGAGATGCTGGCGGTTATATTCCTGGGCATTCGGGCATCTGCCAGCGACCGATCTGGCTATTAACAGGCCCAAGGCACTAAGCAATGAACACATAGAGACGTCAAACAGCTCTGACGTTGTTTGACACTGATTTTTCAGACTGCTGCCCCACAGAAGAAGAAGAACGAACAGCTGTTCGGCTCTCAGTACAAACAGTGCATAGCATCAAAACTGCTTCAGTCGCACAACGACAGCGGAACGATAAGCATGCGCGTACTTCTTTGCGCTGTGCGATCGTTTCCATGTATGCGTGTATGTATGCACGGCCCGCGTATGAATGTATGCGGTGCTTGTGAAGTTTGGCAATAGGCAAATGCTTCGGCCAGCGCGCTGGCAGCCTGAAGCAGCGTTGCCAACCCTCCGTCTTTTACGTAGATCTCCGTATTTGAAAGGAGATCTACGTGTCTACGTGTTAAGAGACTTAAACTACGTACTTTAAAAAAAAAATTGCAAAATACCCTAAAAACTAAATTTATGGTTAATGTTACGTACGCGGAGTCATGCTGTGACGCATATATTACATGGTATGTGCGTAGTTATCGATATGTATGCGGTATGCGATATATATTTAAGCGATAATATTTTAGCTGACTCAAGGCCAATATCGGTTCTGCATCATAGCTTATCTAGTCGATATTTTTGCCAAACACAACAAGAATACTTGTCAAAAGACAAGGAGCGGGCTTGAATGTACAATTGTTTCACGAAGTAGCCAACTTCGATCATCAGCATTCATCGCTGACTAACTTGGTGATCGAAGGCAGTTTCATCTCCACACTGCTAGAACTCGTTGGGAATTCTAGTGGTGCCGAGGTGGAAACCAATTCAATAAACCAAGCTTGTCTGTTTGTTGTGTTTGGACTTAATCCTGCATTGAATTCTTCTGCGAGAATTCCTGATTGCAGTTGCACTTAGTTAAAAGGTGCATTAAGCTCTATTGGTGTAGAGCATTGTCCGGTGTGTCTACCGTTATTTTTAATAAGCGTGGCTTACGACCTGCATTTGTTAATAACATTTTAGCTGACTCAAGGTCAATATCGGTTCGATTTCTGCATCATAGCTTATCTAGTCGATATTTTTGCCAAACACAACAAGAATACTTGTCAAAAGACAAAAGCGATATGTACAACGATCGATATAGCAGCGCTAAATTGCAAATACCATATATTGGCAGCGCTTACTTTGTAATTTGTGGAAGAATAAAAATGGACATCGAAAATTTATCAAGTGACAGCGAACAAGATGTGGCAAAAGCAACTCCAACCAAAAAAAGGAAAGTACACTACGATGTAAAGTACTCAGCAGCTTGGGACCGCGAATGGCGACTTCTTCGAAACATAAGTTTTCCCTTTAAAGAGGAGGAAGCGGTACCGCCAGACTTTTTTGGCGTTATATTTCAAATGTTAAAAAGGGAAATTCAACCCAGATGTTTCCGATCTTGACGGAGTTTACTCAAAACTTGCTTATTTTGCCACATAGCAGTGCTAATGTTGAGCGACTATTTTCCGAAATTAATTTAATTAAAACTAATAATAGAAACCAGTTAGAAACGGACACTTTAAAAGGTTTACTTCACACAAAAAGTGGGTTAAAGGAAAATTTAGAGCCTTCTGAAACCATATAAAATACTTTAATAAAAAAATGTATAAGTTTTTTGTAAAACTTATACATTAATGTGTATAAGTAATTTAATAAATGTAATTTTCTTTTTTATAAAGTGAAAAGAAATGAATAACAATGAAGTTCAAAGACAGTTAATTTAAACATTTATTGTTTTATTCATTTTTTTATTGTTTTTAAATTTAAAAAAAAAGTACGTAGATCTACGTATTTCAACAAAATTGTGCTACGGAAAAACACGTAGATTTTGGAGCCAGTCTACGCAATTTTCAAATTTTGACTTGGCAACCCTGGCCTGAAGTCAATTTTGTGTTTCGGCGTCGAGAGCCTATACACAGGAACAGTGGCCAAAAATGGTTATCTTGCAGCGAAAATTTTAAAACTTTTGAAAACATGTGTCTTATTCTATGAGGATAATTTTATTTAGTAATTACATATTTATGTATTCCGAATTTTTTATTTTAATTTATATATTTTGTCAATATTGGTAAACTCATATACAAAAAAAAAATAATTATCACAACTTTTTTTGGTATTATAACTTTGCTCTACAAAATATAATATAATTATCAATTTTCAATCCCTCTTCTCAAAAATTAAACATAAATACACATGTTTTCTGATGCTAAAATTATTGCCGCCAAATAACCATTGTGGCTCACTGTAATTCGGTCTCTTAGCTCTCGATGACAAAAACAAACACACAGTTGATTTCACGCTGGCAAGGCCCTTAGCTAAAAGTGCGTAGGGTGTGCGGTACAAGAAGGGCTCTCAACAGTCAGGGGCTCACGGTTACCAAACATAAAAATGTTATTAATGCGGATATATTTGTAAAATTTAATTCCTTTGGTAAACACAAATATATTAATTAATTAATGTAATTTAAGTAGGAGTCCCTGATAAGTATTGCACAGGGGCCCGTAAAACCCTTACTACGGACCTGTGCCTCAGTCTCTAGGCTCTCGACGCCGAAACACAAAATTGACTTCAGGCTGCCAGCGTGCTGGCCGAAGCATTTGCCTATTGCCAAACTTCACAAGCAACGCATACATTCATACGCGGGCCGTGCATACATACACGCATACATGGAAACGATCGCACAGCGCAAAGAAGTACGCGCATGCTTATCGTTCCGCTGTCGTTGTGCGACTGAAGCAGTTTTGATGCTATGCACTGTTTGTACTGAGAGCCGAACAGCTGTTCTGTTCTTCTTCTTCTGTGGGGCAGCAGTCTGAAAAATCAGTGTCAAACAACGTCAGAGCTGTTTGACGTCTCTATGTGTTCATTGCTTAGTGCCCAAGGTCTCGCTTAGGCTCGCACTGCTTGCTCCGTGAGATGTTGCTCATACCAGGGCAGCTGTGTTCATCGATATACGTCTATCGACACTCGAAATGAACACAGCCGATTCGCAGAATGCAACATGATCTTCTTCGTATTTTGTTCTTTCGACTCTTTAGTTTGTTGGTCAAAATCGTACTCTCTTATTGAATTTTGCCATTCTCTACGCAATTTTACAACTGTCGATCGTTATTTTTAAAATAAATGTTTCAAGGTAAACTGTAAAATTAAGCAAACACAGGTTTGTGTGAGCACACAATTCACATCTAAGTAATTAGAGACACCAAATGTAACATAAAGGTCCTTCTATATATGTATATTCAAATTAAGTTAACTTCAAATGTTGGCTGCTCTCCCTACGCAAATCAATTTTTTAATTGCTGAACTCAATTTGTAAGCGACGTATAAAGTTACAGCTTTCTGAATTAAATATATACTTCTGGAAATTCCAAACCACTTAGTTTTGACAATAAACACAGAAGTTATTCAAGACTGGGCAAAGGGTATCTTACTGTCGGGTATGCGCCCGACTGTTCATCTATCTGCTATCGCCTAATTTAGACCTAACCCAACAATTCCTCTCTATAATAGTTTTAAAGATTCATGAAATTGCTTTCTCATTTGATTTTGACTACGTTAACCACAGGATACGCCGTTGGTCAATAAACATTTTTATTCAAATTTCGATAATGTTACAGTTAGCAGGAGTCGGCAATATCTGTATTCAGGTCTCCTGATTATATATCCCCATTTGTATACACTATGATCTCTGTTCGGAACCCACACCAGCTCCACCTGCGCTGAAGGAGGATCAGCTATTGCTTAAATTTAAATATAGACGTTGTTTTGTTATTTTCACAATAATACTTGTTGAAATAAATATAAAAATTATATATATGTATATTTAAATTACAATTAAGTTGGATTTAATGAAAGGTTAACATATTGTTGTATGTATATATACATTTAAGTATATGATAGCGTGAATATAAATGCATTAATATGTATGTGTGTATATCAAATTAAAAGAATTAAGCCTCATTAAATCAATTATTTGAAATATATTTCTAAATTGTTGTTGTTTAGTTATGAATGTTTGCTTGATTGTTGTACATTTCACTTGTAGCTCTTTTAAGTACAAATATTTATATTTTGGAGTATCTAGTTTATGATTCAAACGATGCTAATAATATTGTTTAAATGTGTCGGGTATTGGGTTTAGTTTTTACTTTATACCCTTGCATTTTGTTGAAATTTGTTGGACATGTTACAAACAAGATACAACTTCAAACAAAGTAGGTTCATTCTTGTATAATTGTATAATCGGTAACGATTGTTAGAATATCAAAAATTAGCCTTTCGTTGTTTTCTTTTTGAATATATATATTTTAAAAATATTGCAAGGACATAATTAAACTAATAACTGAACTCTAAGAACAAAGAATAATAGAGGTTGTAGGTCTGGTAATTTGTCAGTTATTTTGCATCGCAGTCTATGAAATTGTTGCTTTCTAAAGAAGTAGAATCATGGCTTAAGTTTCAGAGTTTTAACAAGTGGAATATCTGAACTGGGCATGACTGTTTATCCTTTTTCGTGTATTTTGATTTTGTTCACACTTTGCATCAGTTCAACTGTTTGCACCCAGAAATATCTATCAACTATTATAAAAGCTAAAGACAAGTTGCTGGAATTTAACTTTGCGTACATAATACGTAAATAAAGTGCATTTCAATTAATGGTTGACTCCAATATGTGCTTAGGATAGTTCTTCGTGCCTATAAACGGACTAAATGAGGTGTTGTACGAGTAAAAAATAGCTTTTTTTTTCTTTTGCATGTCATTCAAAGATGTCAACTATATCATTTAGCCTTTATAGGAACTGTGGTGAACAAGAGTTTTGTTAGATGCTTTATGGAATAAAATGCAATGGATGGTGTTTGATGCTTAAGATTTATCCTGATTAAATGTATAAGGTTTAAAAAGTTACCGAGAGGCTTGACAGTTAGCGATCGAAAGGGAAAGATTTAACGATGATTAAAAAGATATCGATTAATTAAACAGATTAATATCTATTGAAAGTGAATATATGAATATATGTATGAATATATGAGATTGGCTAATTGAGAGGGTTGCCAGATCTCCATAGAACAATCAGTCACAGATCTAATGATGTTCCTTAAATAATATTACTTATAGACACACGTATGTTCGGGAATCTTTGTACTTGTAAAGCTAAAAACTGCAAGGGTATAAAATGTTCGGCAAGCCGAAAGCAAACTTTCTTTTTTGTTTTGTTAAGGATACAATATTGGAAGAATATCTGCTTTAATATATGTGAAATAACGGGGGGTTATAAGCAGACGGACGGAAGGATGTGTTTGTATTTAAAAAAGATTATTTTATTTAATGGGTATACTTTTTACATTCTTTACTTTTTTAATTGCATACTTATAATTTGTTGTGTCTTTTTGTGTGAACTGAAATTGTAATAAATATAAAAACAATTATAGTAAGCAGGCTTGTACCTCTATTGTGTGTGTGTTTTTGTAACGTTTAGTTACAATTACATATATACTACAAATGTTGCTTAGCTTTTAAGGTATTAATATCTCTTTTGTGTTGTGTGTTCATTCAAGTCACGCAATCTTATAATTTGTTGTTGTTTTGCGTTGTTATTGTTAGGTTTTTTGTTATATATATATATATATGTATGTGGTATGTATTTATATGTACATTTGTTGAGTATACTGTCTATATTATTGTATCTAGCTGCCGAGCTTGGTGTAAAATCTTCTTCTGATGTCCCACTAAAGTGATTCCCATATCTGACAGTTGTTGAGCTGTTAACCTTGAGATCTACCAAGAGAGAGTCATTAATCCAAAAGAGAATACAAGATTTTATACAAGGAAATTACCTGTTGAGCGCTCAATAGATTAGCCTCTTTAAAATGCTGACTGTATCTTGACATTTTAATGCTTTCTAGCCACAAATCGGTGCTAACAAATATATTATGACCCCGTTGTGTGTCAAGAATATGTGTACTATCATTCTCTGGAGAGTTTCGTGTTGTCAATAAAGACTGCGGCTGCCTGGCCAAATTATCAAGTGTTGATACAATGCTGGAGAATGTTGGTCGATGCGTTCGTTGCTTTTGCCACGAATCCAACATGAGTTGATATAAAGCCTCTGGACAATCCATAGGAGCAGGTAAACGATAACCCTTCTCAATGCTTTTGATCACATCCTGCAATCAAATTCAATATAAATAATCGTTTTGTATTGAAGAAGATTCAATTATATATTTACCTGATTAGACCAATTCCAATAGGGACGTTCACCATATGACATAACCTCCCACAAAACGACTCCGTAGGACCAAACGTCTGATGCAGATGTGAATTTTCTAAATGCTATTGCTTCAGGTGCTGTCCAGCGTACCGGAATCTTTCCACCCTATATAACATAAACGAAAGTTTTTCGCCAAACATTTTGTTAATGAAAATTTGCTGTAGTCTTTGTAAATGTTTTTTTATCTATCAGCATGCTGCATGCGTGTTCTACTCGCGGACCGGTCAATTGGCCGCCTAGATCGTGCGATTTAACGCCTTTAGACTATTTTGTTGTGGGGCTATGTTAATTCTAATGTCTATAGAGACGCTTCAATTTACGCATTGCAGGACAACATTGAAGCATTTATGCGTGAGAAATGTTGGAAAGAGTTTGCCTAAATTGGACTAAGCGTATGGAGCATTTAAGACGGTCAACATTTGCATGAAATAATCTTCAAACATACAATATATATGCACCGTACTATCGATTCAAATAAACATATCATGAAATTCTCTGAATTTTATGTGTTTCCTTTTGAAAAACTTTCCTATAGCTCTTAAAAAATCACCCTTTACATATATAATTGCGATTACTTTTACAGATATTGCAATCAAACTGAACATATTTATCTTACTCTATGTATATGACATGCTGTCTTAATCGAATCTAATTCGAATTAAATAAAATTAAGCAATATATGGTATACATTAATTATAATGTCATTCAGCACTTACTCGTGTAGTGTAGGCATCACTTGCATTTTCAATTTCACGCGATAAGCCAAAGTCAGCAATTTTACAAATTAGTTGAGCATTAACCAGAACATTACGAGCTGCCAAATCACGATGTACATAATTCATATCACTTAGATAAGACATGCCACTGGCAATGCCGCGAAGCATCACAATTAGCTGTAATGTTTGAAACTTTCCATCATTAACTCTCAAAAATGTATCGAGGCTGCCATTTTCCATATATTCTGTTATAATCATGACTGGGTTTGAGCGAGTTACCACGCCTTGCAGATATATAACATTTGGATGATCAAACTGTCCCATTATTGAAGCCTCTGTTAGAAAATCACAACGTGCTTTTTCCGAAGAACCTTTTGAAAACATAACCACATTAATTATTATAGTCATATACATAAGTAAATCTATAAAATATATATATATATATATACCTGGTTTTAAAGTTTTAATTGCCACGTCAATATCCTGTACAAAGTTTGGAGGAATTTTTAGACGACCGCGACAAACATCTCCAAATTCTCCACCACCTGTTAAACAAAATTAAATGATGTATATACAGTCTGTCAAGTAACTCTTTACACATATGTACATATGTACATTACATTAACAAGTCCATTTGAGTAAAGTGTTACTTGACGGTCTGTATATAAACATATATTTGGGGGTAACGACATAAGTCCGCCGCCATAATTCCGCCGCACCAAAACGTCACAATATCGCGCGATCTTATGACGCTTAAGAACGACATAAGTTCGCCAAGATAAAAACGACATTATTCCGCCGCCGGCGAACTTATGTCGCCCTTAAGCGCCATAAGATCGCGCGAACTTATATCGTTTAAAAATTAATTCTCATTGTTAATTGCATGCGTCACCGATTTTGTTTAAATTTTTTTTACTGATGTGGCTATTTATCATGATTTTAGGTGAAAGAATTATTTGGCGGTCGCTTCTAGTTTTTTTATACCCTTCGACCATTGAAAATGGTCAAAAAAGGGTATACTAACTTTGTGCAAATGTATGTAACAGGCAGAAGGAGGCGTGGCAGACCCCATAAAGTATATATTTTCTTACTCAAGACCACTAGCCGAGTCGATTGAGCCATGTCTGTCTGTCTGTCCGGATGTCCGGATGTCCGTCTGACCAGATGAACACACAGATCTCAGCTATTATAAATGCTAGAGACACCAAATTTGAAATGAAGGTTCCTATGTACTCGGCGCAGATCAAGTTTATTTCAAATGTTAGGTGCCACGCCCACCGCCCCCACAAATCAATAATTTAATTTTTTAACTCAATTTGTAAGCGCTGTATAAAAGATACAACTTTCTGACTTTAACATTTACTAAGCTGAATGAAATATCTACATAGTCTCCAAATTACAATCCGATCGGACAATAATCACAGAAGTTATTTAAGAAAGTATGAGCATAAAACCAAGTGCTTCTGTCAGCTAACAAGGGAGGCGGGGGAGCGCGAAGCGCGAGCGCCATCTGTCGGGATTAATTTCAAGGCATATGCATATGTGTATGAATTTAACAAATTAAACTACACGGGAACATAGGTCGAAGGGTATCCTACTGTCGCGTTTTGCGCGACTGTTGCTTTTCTTACTGGTTTTTAATTGAATTTAGAAAATAATTAAATTTACATGTATTTTGTTGTTGCCTTTTTGTGCAAGGCGCCAGTCTGCCCGAAAAATTTTGTGACGGTACAGTGTCTAATAATACGATTCATTTGAAATGAAAACTGAGCAAGCAAGAAAATTCAAAGTGTTTAGAAAAACAGCGCGCTGCAGGCAAAAAATGTTTGAAAAAATAAAATCGCGCGCGCGATATTTAAAATCATATTGAGCTTTTAAACAACTTCGTTGGCACCAATCTGCCGACCTCCGAGTTCTAGTTGTAGGCGCCGAAATTCTCACCCAATATGCAAATCATAAAATAAAATACATGTAAATTTAATTTATATTAAACTAGAAGCGACCGCCAAATAATTCTTTCACCTAAAAACATGATAAATACAGCCCTATCAGTAAAAACAAAATCGGTGACGCATGCAGCTATTTAACCTTTACCTTAATTTTTAAACGATATAAGTTCGCTCGATCTTATGGGGCTTAAGGGCGACATAAGTTCGCCGGCGGCGGAATAATGTCGTTTTTATCTTGGCGAACTTATGTCGTTCTTAAGCGTCATAAGATCGCGCGAAGGAATTTTTGAACGACATAAGTTTGCGCGATCTTATGACGTTTAGAAACGACATTAATTCGCTGAAAAAAAACGCCATAATTTCGCGGACAAAAAGTACTGGGCGAAATTATGGCGGCGGAATTATGACGCTATGCCATATATTTGCAGTTAGTCAAGAAACACTTTACACAGATGTACATAACATTAACATGTACATACATATGTGTAAAGAGTTTCTTGACTAACTGTATATATGTATATTTAAATGCTATATTATGCCAATTACCGATTATTGCTTCAATTGTTATGTAGTTAGCGTCAATTTCACGCGCAAACTCCCTTATTGCCTGATTGGGGTCTTCATAAGTATGGGGATCAATGTAGCTGCGGCTGTTACCAAATAGAGGTGTCGTCACTAAAAAGCAAGAGCAGGTTAAGATATCATTAAACAAATATATATGTATATAATAATATATATAATATAAACGGTATGGGTCTCTTTTATCACGTTCGACCATTAAAAATAGAATGGTATTGAAAAGGGTTAACTATCTGAGTGTATCTACATATAAAACAAGTCAGTATATGAATACATATCTATATATTCATAGTCAAGCCAATTTAGCCATGTATGTACGTCTATGTAACTGTGTAAATATACACATCTCATCTATAATATAATAGCTAGAGACCTCAAGTGAGGCATAAAGGTTGCAATTGGTGTAGGTAAACTTGAGATAAGAGCTGGAAAGAACATCGACGATGTATCGATACATCGATGTTTTTCAATTTTTGAAAACATCGAAGTTTTTAACATCGATGTATTTCCAGCTCTACTTGAGATGCTAACTGACGTATGAAGGTTTCAACAGATTAAGGTTAGCTTTCCATTCCATTTGTAGTGAGCAAGAACACAGAAATGTTTTGAATTTATAATCAATTTTAACCTTACTTTAAGTGTTGCTATATGTACATATGTATATAAAGAGGTATTTACTGTTAAGTTAAACTCTATTATGTTAAGTCTTATCACTAAGCATCGAACATATAGAGTACTCAAACAGCGGAATCTACTCATTTGATGCAATGCGGAGACTGGGACCCCTGAACACGAAGTGTTTCATGAGTGAGCGATCGGCTCTCTTCGTTAGAAACCGCGAGAAGCGCACATCGGCATCAACTCAGTCGCACAACGACAGCGGAACGATGAGCACGGGTGTATTTCTTTGCGCTCTGCGATCGTTTCAATGTGTGCGTATATGCATGCACAAGCTCGCATATGAATGTATGCTTTGCTTGTGAAGTTTGGCAACAGGCAAATGCTTCGGCCAGCGCGCTGGCAGCCTGAAGTCAATTTTCTGTTTCAGCGTCGAGAGCCAAGAGACTGAGACACAGTGGGCAAAAATGGTTATCTTGCGGCGAAACTTTTATAGCTTCCAAAAATGTGGCTTGATTTATGGCATAATTTTATTTAGTAAATAGATATTGATGTATTCCGAATTTTTTAGTTTTGGCTGATAAATTTTCTCAAATTTAGTAAAAACATAAACAAAAATAAATATAGTTGTTGCACAACTTTTTTTCAATATTATAAATTTGATATACAAATTTGAATAGAAATATGAATATTTAATCTATCTACTCAATAAATTATAAATGCACATGTTTTTAGATGTTAAAAGTTATTGCCGCCAAATAACTATTTTTGCCAACTGTGTCTCAGTCTCTTGGCTCTCGACGCTGAAACAGAAAATTGACTTCAGGCTGCCAGCGCGCTGGCCGAAGCATTTGCCTGTTGCCAAACTTCACAAGCAAAGCATACATTCATATGCGAGCTTGTGCATGCATATACGCACACATTGAAACGATCGCAGAGCGCAAAGAAATACACCCGTGCTCATCGTTCCGCTGTCGTTGTGCGACTGAGTTGATGCCGATGTGCGCTTCTCGCGGTTTCTAACGAAGAGAGCCGATCGCTCACTCATGAAACACTTCGTGTTCAGGGGTCCCGCACAGTGATGCCAAATCATCCCTTTTCGGGACAGATCTGTCCTGTTTTTTACTGCTTCATCCGGAAAAAATGTCAAACATCCCCAACCGGGAAGTCTGTCCTTTTTTTAGTTTTTTGTCCTAAAATCTGTCCTTTTTACTTAATTTTACAATTTTTAAAATTTAATTTTTAATCTTGTATAATTTCAAATTTTGTTTGTTTGCAAACTATGTGGCATCTCTTTTAAGCAAAATGTTATCGATTATGTGTGTAATCGTATGAATATCGGCAATTTTTGCCACATTGCCCAAAAAGCCTAAAGAATACATACAAAGTACGTAAGGAAACAATTTCGCAGGCAACAATTTTGTGTTTTTCCAAAATGCCAAAAGAATTAAGTTACAAACAAAAGTTTCGCGATATCTGACTTGACCAGCCAGAATTTAAAAATTGGTTATAGTGCGACAAAAATGATAAAAACAAAGGTTTTTGCAAATACTGCAAGTGCAATATAAATGCAAAAATTGACAAAATTCGTGCGCACATGGAGACCCAAAAGCACATGCACAACACTAAGTGCTGTGTTCAACTTAATAAAATAAACTTTTTGCCTGTTAAGGCCGATGATGTATGTCGCCAGGAAGCTGCAATTGCTATGTTTATAGCACAGCATTGCGCTATTGAGCCGGTGGCACACCTCGGCGAATTATGCCAAACTTATTTTGGCGCCAAAAACGTATGGCAACGTATGAAACAAACGTTGAGGACGAATGCCTGATTGACGAAACTTTAAAACTATTGAATTAAAAGTAATATAAATAAATAATTAGCAAAAAAGAAATCTGTCCTGTTTTTTCATCCTTTTTTCCAAATTTTCAGCCTTTTTTTATCCTTTTTTTTTTCAATCTGTCCTGTTTTTTCAGAAAAATATTGGCATCACTGGTCCCGCATTGCATCAAATGAGTAGATTCCGCTGTTTGAGTACTCTATATGTTCGATGCTTAGTGGTCTTATGTTGTTAAGTGTGACCTTAGTCGATACACTATTGTAAGTTTATTTAGTTACCGTAAACCCTATCTATAGGATAGTGTTGAATAACGCAAAAGGAGCGGGAAAACTTCACTATCGTTTAAGAGAGCGAAAGGGAACACATTGTTCAAATTAGAAAGAGCGTAATAAATAATTAAAACATTAAATGATTATCTCCACAATACTACACGTATAAGTATTATTTTATAGGCTAACAAAGCTAAATCGATTTTGCTTTTGATGTAGATATTGTTTTACATACACATTCATAGTTTTGGTACATACAATACATATGCATATAAAGTAAGAATACCATATAATAATAGGAAATAATTGTTGTTAATCGTAAATCTATATTAGGCTGCTGAAAAGTACTAAGTCACAGTGTGCTGAAATAAATGTTTATAATAATTATCAAAAAGAAACAATTAAAATAAATCAAATACCATTTAAATGAAGAGTCTTGACAATTGGAGTTGTATCCATGGCATTTACTATAAATAAACGAAAAAATTGAACAACATAATCAAACAAATACAAATTAAATAACATTTAAATTATATTTTCAATTCAATTCTTATTATCTGTTGGGGCAAGTAATAAGCACACTTAAATGCTTCCAGTTATTATTAAATCCAACTCAAATTTAAGTAAACAAAATATGTTCTTCAAAGGATTCTTTAAATTAGTAATACTTTAAGACCTGTCTCCAGATAGACTAAAACTAAATTTTAGGCAGAAAATCCATACAAAATCAAAGCCAGCTGACTAAATTTTAGCTAACGAAATATTTTTTCAATCTCCAGCACGTAATAAATATCGTAACAGAAATATCGATCATTTTTAGTAATGAAACTCAAAAAAGATATTGAGGCAAGCGAACCAAATAAAAATCAATTGTTTCGCTTACGAAATATACGCTTTCAATACAACGACAGAAGCAATATACAACATATGTATATATGTACATATGTATATACATATGTGAAATATATATATATATTATATATAACCACTAAGCATCGAACATATAGAGTACTCAAACAGCGGAATCCAAGAGAGATCCAAGAGACTGAGAGAGACACAGTAGGCAAGCATTTGGCGGCAATAACTTTTAACATCTGAAAACATGTGCATTTATAATTTATTGAGTAGATAGATTAAATATTCATATTTCTATTCTAATTTCTATATCAAATTTATAATATTGAAAAAAAGTTGTGCAACAACTATAATTTTTTTTGTTTATGTTTGTACTAAATTCGACAAAATTTATCAGCCAAAACTAAAAAATTCGGAATACATCAATATCTATTTACTAAATAAAATTATGCCATAAATCAAGCCACATATTTTCGAAGCTATAAAAGTTTCGCCGCAAGATAACCATTTCTGCCCACTGTGTCTCGGTCTCTTGGCTCTCGACGCCGAAACACACATTGAAACGATCGCAGAGCGCAAAGAAATATGCCCGTGCTCATCGTTCGGCTGTCGTTGTGCGACTGACTTGATGCCGATGTGCGCTTCTCGCGGTTTCTAACGAAGAGAGCCGATCGCTCACTCATGAAACACTTCGTGTTAAGGGGTCCTAGTCTCCGCATAGCATCAAATGAGTAGATTCCGCTGTTTAAGTACTCTATATGTTCGATGCTTAGTGATATAACCACTAAGCATCGAACATATAGAGTACTCAAACAGCGATATAACCACTAAGCATCGAACATATAGAGTACTCAAACAGCGGAATTTACTCATTTGATGCAATGCGGAGACTGGGACCCCTGAACACGAAGTGTTTCATGAGTGAGCGATCGGCTCTCTTCGTTAGAAACCGCGAGAAGCGCACATCGGCATCAACTCAGTCGCACAACGACAGCGGAACGATGAGCACGGGTGTATTTCTTTGCGCTCTGCGATCGTTTCAATGTGTGCGTATATGCATGCACAAGCTCGCATATGAATGTATGCTTTGCTTGTGAAGTTTGGCAACAGGCAAATGCTTCGGCCAGCGCGCTGGCAGCCTGAAGTCAATTTTCTGTTTCAGCGTCGAGAGCCAAGAGACTGAGACACAGTGGGCAAAAATGGTTATCTTGCGGCGAAACTTTTATAGCTTCCAAAAATGTGGCTTGATTTATGGCATAATTTTATTCAGTAAATAGATATTGATGTATTCCGAATTTTTTAGTTTTGGCTGATAAATTTTCTCAAATTTAGTAGAAACATAAACAAAAAAAATATAGTTATTGCACAACTTTTTTTCAATATTATAAATTTGATATAGAAATTAGAATAGAAATATGAATATTTAATCTATCTACTCAATAAATTATAAATGCACATGTTTTTAGATGTTAAAAGTTATTGCCGCCAAATAACTATTTTTGCCCACTGTGTCTCAGTCTATTGGCTCTCGACGCCGAAACAGAAAATTGACTTCAGGCTGCCAGCGCGCTGGCCGAAGCAATTGCCTATTGCCAAACTTCACATGCAACGCATACATTTACTTGCGTGCATGTGCATACATAGCACACATACATTGAAACGATGGCTAGAGCAAAGAAATATACCCGTGCTCATCGTTCCGCTGTCGTTGTGCGACTGACTTGATGCCGATGTGCGCTTCTCGCGGTTTCTAACGAAGAAAGCCGATCGCTCACTCTTGAAACACTTCGTGTTCAGGGGTCCCAGTCTCTGCATTGCATCAGATGAGTAGATTCCGCTGTTTGAGTACTCTATATGTTCGATGCTTAGTGGTATAATGTATGTATGTATACAAAGTTGGCCATAGTTATTGTTGTGGATTGTTTGTTTTTATTTGCAGTGTAAGCAGTATTTTATATTTTAGCCCGCCCCAAAAAAAAGGGATTTAATTCTGGCAAAGCAAAGTATGTTAAAACGGTCACACTGGGTGCCGAAATAATGTACAAAATTAAGACATTAATTTTAGTTTATCTGGACACAGGGCTTTGGCACTAAGCATCGAACATATAGAGTACGCAAACAGCGGAAATTACTGGCCCAATGGTTTTCGGTTTATTATGACCCAGGACCCGAAGTGCTTCACGAGTTAGCGATCGGCTCCCTTTGGTGAGCAATCCAGAACCAGCGAACAGCGGCATCAACTCAGTCTCACAATGACAGCGAAACATCGTTTCAATGTATGTGTGCTATATATGCACAAGCTCGCATATGAATGTATGCGTTGCTTGTGAAGTTTGAATATTTATGTATTCAGAATTTTGTATTTTAATTCACAAATTTTGTCAATATTGGTAAACTCATATACAAAAAAAATTATAATTGTCACAACTTGTTTTTGATATTATAATTTTACCTTACAAAATATAATATAATTATGAGTAATAAATCTATCTTCTCAAAAATTTTACTAAATACACAAGTTTTCTGATGCTAAAATGAATGCCGCCAAATAACCATTTTGGCTCACTGTATTTCGGACAAAAACGAACACACAGTTGATTTCACGCTGGTGAGGCCCGTAGCTATGAGTGTGTGATGCAGAAGGACTCTCAACTAGGAGTCACCGATAAGTATTGGACAGGGGCCCGTAAAACCCTCGTTACGGCCCTGTGCCTCAGTCTCTAGGCTCTCGACGCCGAAACACAAAAATGACTTTAGGCTTCCGGTGCGCTGCCCGAAGCATTTGCCTGTTGTCAAAGTTCACAAACAACGCATACATTTGAGTATATGCGCGTTTGGGCATACATGGCATACACACATTGAAACGATGGCTAGAGCAAAGAAATATACCCATGCTTATTGCTTCGCTGCCGTTGTGCGACTGAGTTGATGCCGCTGTTCGCAGTACTTTCCGTTGTTAAAGTACTCTGTATGTTCAATACTTAGTGCCTTTGAGAGTTATACACAAACCTATTTTATACATATTTATATTATATACAGACTGAACACTATAAAATATGCGCCGATGTTTGTCATATCAAAAAAAAAATTGCAATAATTGTTAAATATATAATTTCGGCACGCCGAACCTTACCCTACACATATGTATGTATATTTAAATGTAAAAGGGAATGTTACTGTATGCAATTATAGAAATATTATTTTTATTTATATTAGAGAAAAAAGTATTTAATTCGAAGAACTTACTATATGTCACAACGAGTCCTTATATATGTATATATGGGGAAGGGATACAAACAGAATTATTGCATATAAATATGGTTTTCAACATTTTGAAGGTGGAAACAAGAAATATGTGTTACTTCCTCCGACATGCCGAAGTTTTTATACCAGAGCTCGCAAATAACAGTTGACCGTTTCTTGCAGTCACCTGTTTTTTGCGCACCACTTGCGCAAAAAGTCAGACAAGAACCGTTCACCACTTTCTGTTGAACGAACGGCTGTGCTCAACCAAACACCAATTTCGTGTTTCCCTTTTGCTCTGCTTATTCGCTGACCGTTTTGCAACGAGCGAAGAAAATAAAAGTCTTTTGCATTTGCATTTGTGTATGTATATGCGAATGATCACTCTATTTGTAAATCACACTTGCTTTTGTGGATTCGGTGCGTTTGGAGTGTTTTAATTTTTGTGCCAAAAATGGGTAGCGATCAAAACAAAAAAGTGCACTTTTTTTCAATTTAATGCAGAAGACAATAAGTCTAAGTGTTTGCGGTGTGAAGTTAGCAGGCTCTCACGTAACAAATTTAAAACGGCATTTAATTGCGGGACATCTAATGTTGACGAACAGGTCTAGTTACCCTTCGACCATCGAAGTTGTCAAAAACGGGTATACTAACTCTATGAAAATGTATGTAACAGGCCATGTGTCATGTCATTCTGTATGAACGTACAGATCGAAGCTCTAACTAAAGCTAGAGACAGCAAATTTGGCTTCGCGGATCAAGTTTATTTCAAATGATGACCTTCCACTCAAATCAATTCGATTTGCATAAAATTTACAACTTTCTGTCTTAGGCATATACATACTTAGCTGACTATAGTATATATCTCTCCTTCAAATTTAAAACTAGACTATAAATAGAGAAGTTATACAAGTAACCCTAGTTAGCGTGCCTGCATATGGCGGCAGAAGGCTTGGTTTTTTATAATTGTTAGTGTATATTCAAGATTTCACTTTCAAACTATGTTAACTTAATATTTGGGTCGCCCGACTGTGTCTTTGGTCTGTTTCGATTTGATGGAGATGCCAGCTAAAAATCGTTGAATACATCAAAATATACAAATTGCTATGGCTTTGTCACTATTAACTATACAAATCCACCCCAAGTAATAAATAGTGAGATAAAATTACCTTCATTACTGGCATAATCCATTGGCAAAGGCAGATGATGAGCGGACTTCTTGTCAAGATCATCATGATGTTTTGATCTCATGAAATAGACAGTTGCAACAATAAAAATGACCAAAAAAGACACTCCAGTCACAATAGCTCCAGCAATGAATCGTATTTGTATTGAATCTTCATAGACTATAATAAACAATTCAATTAATTAAATAAATAAACAAATTGCACTTCAATTACCTGACCCAACATTTTGATGAGTTTGCGCATACACCATATTACTATATGATCCAAATCCGTTGATTGTTTTACAGCGCACTTGAAATCCATACTCAGTATTCTCCAACAGATCAATAATATTTACTTTTGTCTCTTTTGTGTGTATAGATGTTTTATTTATGGCATCCAAGTCCGATTTAGGGAACCAACGTACTTCATATAGCTCGATGGGAGTATCTGTCTGCAATGGCTTATCCCAGACAAGTTCAATGCCTTTGCTGGATATATCAACGACACGTAAATTCAATACGGTTGAAAACATAACTGATTCAGTGGTAAAAACAATTTCAGCATAACTGGTTTTAATTTCATTAAGATTTAATTGTTGCCCATTAATTGTTGCTGAATGCGAAAAGTTTCTTAAATGATTATCGCTGTTCGTATATGTTTCATTCGAGTAATTTCCATTATCTATTAAATATGATATGCCATTTGTGGCATGTATCTGTATTGTATAAGTTGTGACTGGTTCGAGGTTTGTGAGTGTGATTTTCGTTTCATTAAATGTATCTGCTGCTGGATTGTACACCACATTAGCACTGCACATACTGCAGCGTATCTTATAAACAATATCGCTTTGATACTTCTCCACGCCATTGACCAATGGCGTTAGATCTTTTGTTGGCGCACTCCAAGAGAGTATAGCACTAGTTTGATCAACAAACAGTAAAGTAAGATTCATTGGAGCATCTGGTAGCTTATAACAGGGCATGTGGTTGCCATCCACAGGATGTCTATAGAATCCTTCAATACATTTGCATATTGCAGAACCAGTTTTGGATGCATTCGAATTAGGTGGACAAGGCAAACATTTGTTAACTTCATTTGATCGAAACGTACCAGCCACACATTCTACAATAAACAACTTGATTAAATGATATGTATATATATATATATATTAGAGTTCTTACCCGTGCAGGTATTATTCACATGATTAGGTTCAAAGCCAGCCTTGCAACGGCATCCACCCGACAGTATTGTCCATTTGCCGTCACCTTTGCATAGATACGTTGGTGGCTCATAGGGCACAGCATTCTCTACACACGTTCCGTTTTGTTTTTCAATTATTGTGATCTCTCGGCCTGTGGGCATCTCATCGAAATGTGCAAAATTCTCGGTAACCGCTGGACAAGTTATATAGTATACTTTGACGGCCAATACACTGATACAGGCACCCTGATCGCGGAAGGCAAAGTAAACGCCCTTTTTGTTCACTGCAATACTCTTTACTTCTGTATTAATATCCACATCAGAGTTTTGATTGAAACGACCTTCACCGGCTGCTATGCGAGCGATTAGTTTGTAACTGTCTGTCTGCCATGGAGGCGGCTCTCTAGTGGCTGCATCGAACTCGTAAAACAGTAAACTAAATGTTTCTTTGCAAGAAAGAGCATTTCCTAAAGGATTATATATATAAATATATATAAACTGATCAGTAACTTTATTTTGCACAGTTTAAAATAACAAAATTTACCTGGAAACAATGAACAATCTCGTATTGTAAACTGAATTTCAATATAAAGCCGGTTAGCAGGTCCACGGTCGATAAATGGTGACCAAAGCCAGTTATTAACATTATGATATGCAACATCACAAACAACATAACTGCGCCAGTTAATTCCTTTCACAAAATCTGTGAACGACTCCTCTACCCACTGATCCGAATGAGAAGAAGATAGAACAAGAACTCAAAATACTTTAGAACAGTTGATGATAATATATAATAGGTTTTTCAAGTTAAACATCTGTCTGGCTGTCTGTTACTTGTTAGGAATTTCAGAGATTTAAACTAAATATGTCTGTGAGAGAGTTTAATTTTTTGTAATCGCTTACTGTCGCGAAACGGATAAGTTGGTTATCGATATTTAGTTAAGTAATTTGTCACCGATAGAGGGCACTGCACTTAGATTTAGTATTTTATTGTATGCGATTTTATCGTTGTTGTAATTGGTCGCACCGATTTAACTAAGAATTAAGCTATGCTTGGCACTTCAGATAAGTTGGTCTGGCGATATCCAAGAGTGAGGGAAGACAAACTGCGCTATGTAGACTTAGCACTAAATTTAAGGTTAAAGTCTTGTAATGCCTTGCAAAATGTATTTTCTATTTTCCTATAGATTAAAACATCATCATTCAGCCCTGCATTTGTTCGTGGTCAATAATCCCTGTATATTATCGGTGGCACGACACTTACAAATCGACTTTTTAATTAAATTATTGATTTGCAAGGCGGTGGTGGGCGTTACAATCTACATTTGAAATAAACTTGTATACAGAAAGTTTCAAGCCCAATTTGGTGTATGTGGCCTTTACTATAGCTAAGATCTGTGTATTCACAGTCAGTCGGACATCCGGACATGGCTCAATCGACTTGGCTAATTATCCTAATTAAGAATATACAGTGTTGTTGTTAATAGAAACAGCACTTGCAGCTGGACAAACAACTAAATTGATTATTATGTACAAACACACAAACTGTATGGTACTTTAATATACGACCTGTTTTGGATCGATTTAACTTTTAATACTTTGGGAATCTTGTTATAATGTGCGTGAGCTGGAATAAATAAAAGAAACAAGCCAATCCAATACTTCCAGTTAAGTTTAGCTAAAAATGACCGAATTTATGTTAAAATTTTGTTCAATTAGCCTGTAATATAAAGAAAAGATCACGGAGGTTACTGTCCACCTTTATAGCGAAATATTGTTATAGTTATGCCTTATTTTTTGGTTTAAAAACATCCAATTCCTTACTTTTAATACTCCTCACAAGTGCTCTATCAGATTTAAGTATGGAAATGGGTCAAATGGCTCTAGTTTATAAGGGTTTTGATCTTGCACCCATTTCTTAGGCATATTTGAGGCATGTTTGGGGCTCATAACACTGTATGAACTCACATTTTACCGCCTTTTATTCCTCGCCTTCAATTCAATCAATCAATAAACACAGAAGTTAGTCAAGAAAGTAGGGGCAAAAGTTTAAAACGTATCCCACAGTCGCTTGCCGCTCCTGTTTATTTATTTATTTCAGTGAATTCTAAACTAAATAAATCCCTAATAATTCCCTAGTTTGCCTTCATTATGTTTGTTATTATACTTTTTCCGCTTCGAGGTAAGTTTAATAAAATTTGTATATATAAATAAGTTTATGTTCCTACACAATCATTAGACCCCAGGGTTTAAGTAGATAACGAAGCTGATTAGGAATCCAGGGAGAATCCTCACGGAGCTAAAAGAAGTCTGTCGCTAACTAGATAAGGTCGATAAGTCGCAGTTCCTTAAAATAACTGAACTGGACAGTGAACCAAGCAAGCAGTACAATAGATCTACAAGGTCGCAGTACATCATCTTCCCATCAACAAATGATAATAATAATAATGTTATGGAATGTTATCAATTATAAACTTACGCCTGGAGTCTGAGCCTGAGGGCCATATGGATACCTTGTCCATTCTAAAGTCGCTTCTCTAGTTGTGTCCAATAAAACGACTGTAATATAAATTTCATATATATATTGTTTAAGTATGTTTAATTTGTAAATTTGATATATATTTACCTTGATCGGCATTTGCAAGTTCAAAGCACGTTGCATTACAAAATATAATTGCTAATATCAAATTAATAATTGATGATGATCGTGGTCGCAATTTTTGCTGATGCATGTGGGGCCCTGTATGTGTTTGTTTGTAAGCCGCCTTTGCAGTGGAAGAAAGACTATTTATACCATCCTTCATAGTTTGAATTCGGAATAAGATCCAATGCTTTAATAGCATTTTGTGTTTTATGTTTCTTTCACAGAAGCATTTTAACAAACTTAGTCCTTAATAAATGAGATTATTCCCCAGTTGTGCATTCATTAGGATCAGCATAAGACGAAATTGCTTGCGTTAGCAATGAAGATCTGAGGAGGGGATATATAAAAAGGACTTAACTGTAAGTAAAATTGTCATTACTATTATAATTACATTATTAATACATTGTTAATACATCTATTTACACTTTAAAGTTGAAAAATTTTCAATATTTATTAGATACTTGACCGTGCATTATACCCTCCCTTGCAGAGGTTATATTAGGACACATCTCCGACCCCATAGAGTATATATATTTCTTAATCAGCATTAGCAGAGGAAGCGACTTTGCCCTGTCCGTCTGTCCATGGCTCCGTCTATCTTGATGAAACTTGGTGCACATGCTTGTTATTGCTGCACGCTGTATATAAGTCGGAACAAGCCGGATCGGAACAATATATCGTATAGCTGCCATACACTACTATCAGCCGATATTTTTTAATTTGCCAAGATACCAAATTAATCAACCAAATTAACTACATCGCAGTTTTTCTATATATATAATATGCATATAAAATGTTATTAAAATTGCAACACTATAACATATAACTGGCAATCAATCAATGGAACAATCGGCCGAAATGAGGTTTTTTGTATAAAGAAATAACTTATCAGTGCCACTCAAAGTTATACATAATGTTGTGTACCATTATATATTATTATAAGAACGATCGGAGAACATAGCAACCTGCAAAGGGTATAGAGCCTTCGGCATAGTGAAGTTATCATTCGTTTTTTTTATATATGTATGTATGTATTTAGCTGGGGTGCATGTTGTACATGGATGGGTAGATACACATGTATGTATATTACATTCAATTAAATAAGTCCTACAGTGATAAATATGTACGCACTCATATTCTATATTGTATTTATTTACACACTGTGTGATTTTTCACTCATATTTAGCAGTTTTCATACTGAATATATATACATTGCCAAGCATTGTATTTACTTTGTTATATTATGTACTCAAACAATTTTTTCAACACACTTTCATAATTGGTAGGCGGCAAACACACACACATTCATCCTTTTGTAAATAGTATTTAATTTAAGGTGTTAAAAGACATAGTCTTTAATAGCATACCCAATATTAACTTCTCAAATAAAACATCTTACTTTAATAGCTTTATTTTTATTAGATACACAAGTGTACATATTTTCGATAAACACAAGGGCTGCATTTATGATAATTATCATTCAAGTATTTTCGATAAGCACGAGAGCTGCATTTATGGTATTTATTATTTAAGTTATTATGATTTAAGTTTACCAACACTCAAAGCACTGAGCATCGAACCACTAAGCATTAAACCACTAAGCATCGAACATATAGAGTACTCAAACAGCGAAAAGTAGTGGCCCAGTGGTCTTCGGTTTATTATGACCCCCCGGCCCGAAGTGTTTCATGAGTGAGCGTTCGGCTCTCTTTGGAGAGTAATCCAGAAACAGCAAACAGCGATGCTTAGTGCAGCAATCACTAAGCATCGAACATATAGAGTACTCAAACAGCGGAATCTACTCATTTGATGCAACGCGGAGACTGGGACCCCTGAACACGAAGTGTTTCATGAGTGAGCGATCGGCTCTCTTCGTTAGAAACCGCGAGAAGCGCACATCGGCATCAACTCAGTCGCACAACGACAGCGGAACGATGAGCACGGGTGTATTTCTTTGCGCTCTGCGATCGTTTCAATGTGTGCGTATTAGTGCTGCAAAATAATCGATATTTGGCAGAATCGATTTTTCCGATCTTTTAGGGGGAAAATATCGATTATATCGATTAATCGAAAATCAATAATACTATTTTTAAATAGTTAGTACAGTATAATGTACTTAACTGCCTCGACTACTTGTTACACTTTTTTGATGCAGATGGCTTAAAATGCAGCTCACTTTAGTGAAATGTACTAAAAAGCGAAGGGAAAAAAAGAAGCTTGTATCTTGCGCATGCAGGTAATTGTTGAGCACATTACACTGTAGTTAAAATAAACGTGAAAACGAAAACGTGAGTCCAAACATAACTTTTATTTCAATTAACCAACTATAAACTATAGCACAATCTTAAACTATTGATCAAATCCAGTTAGATCATTATTAATTATAAGGAGAAATTAATTATTAATATGTTACGGACTGCTTTTTGTCTGTAGGGCCGCGCCAGCTAGCTCAGCAGCACTTGGGGAGGGGTTTTTCCTCCAGCCCTGCAGTCCGCACCAAAATATCGATAATCATCGGTATTTACACAAAAGACGCATCACTGACAAAAGGTAAACAAACGAAAATGAACATAAAATACATATTTTAAGACATTTTAATTTATTTACAGGCACAAACTACTCTACAAGGGACAAACAAGATGACAACAACAGCCATTGGTGACAGCCAAGTCACCGCGCACCCACCCAACCATGTGATGCTCCTGCCCAGGAGTTTCGGAGCATCACCCAAGTCGGCGAGCCCGTTCCTGGCCAACTAAAGCCGCCCCATCTCCCCTAGAAAAGGTACTTAGCACTCCATTTCTTTATATTCTTTCACATTTATTTACAATTTCCTATTCCTATCATCTTCCTACCCACGTGGACCTAACATGCAAAACAACTAACTAACGCAAAATTTTAGAACTAATAACAATTTAAATCTAGAGAATTATAACTAATGGGACATTTTTTGTTGTTTTAGGTCATGCAGACGTTGATTCAGCCACCAGGCAGGAGGATGTATATGCCTGCTGGCAACTGAGACGGGCCTACAGTAGCAGAGCGGGATTGTTGCTGATGTTTGTGGCTGCTGCTAGATGCAGATCTGGCCTGCTGGCCAAAATGCCGGATTTGCTGCGTCGCGCTGCAGATTTGCCGTCGGCGAATGTGCGTACTGCACTGGCGGGACAACTTATTTAAAGGGGCCCTGGCGGATCCCTACAAGGACCGGACTCACCAGGGCAATTAGGTGTTGAGCCGAGAGATGATTGGTCCAGGAATTTCTGCTTTTATTATTCTGCAGATTTTGACTGCGCCGACCGCTCGCTCGATTTCTACTGCGGAATCGGCCGCCCTTGAAAGAGATGCTGGCGGTCATATGCCTGGGCCTTCGGCATCTAACCGACAGTTCAAACGGCGCTTGCTCAAAACGGGAACATTGGGTCGCCGACCGATCTGGCTGTTAACGTAGGAGGTTCCTACGCTGAGCACCAGATGGTGTTGGTCCGACGTCCCGCTTAAGTTCGCACTGCTTGATCTGCCAGTAGATTTGCTATACCAGGGCAGCTGTGTTCATCGATACCTGCCTATCGACACTCGGTATGAACACAGCTGATTCGCAGAATGCAACAGCACCCACTATTTCAAGCGGCGCGATCAATCCCGCAGAGCGACGAAATAAATGGGGCATTCTGCATATGCTGGGCCGGCACAAATCTTGCCAAGCAGTCCAACAGGCGCTCAACGCGGGGCCCCACTTGCTCACCCTGGATTAACCGAGAGTTGGCTGTGTCGGTACATACGGTAAGTGTCTCCTTGTTGTTTCTTGTTCTATTGTCTTATTGTTGGTGTTTCTTGCGTTCACTGTCCTGCACCAGATGTAGGGAATAAGGAGGCGGCTTGACTTTGCGACTTGATGATGGTAAGTGTTTCATATCCAGAATTTTTGACGACCACTAATCATTCTTTCATCTTCATCTTTCAGCTTTGTCGTATCGCTCGTCCCATAGTCGCCTTTTGCGTTGCCCGTAGACGCCTTCATTGCTGCCCAACTTCTGGCCATAATGTTCTTGGCGTTCTTGGTCCACTCCCGCCATTTCCTACTCCGAGTCGATAAAGATTTCCCCGTGTCCAGATGGCTGCGACTAGATTTGTCACGAGTCCAGTCTTTGGCCACACCATTCTCATTCGGTGGCGGATAACCACCCAGAAGGACGTCTCCACTCACCCCAGGGAAACTCCATTTTTCGGATTGGCCGTCATTGCTAATCTCGCCTATCATGGAATGCATTTTGTCGGCACTCTTTACCGATTGCATCCACGATTTTGTCACTGGCGTAGAGGCATCTACGGGACGCATCCAGATGTTGTTTTCTGTCGCAGTACGGTCGTCGAAGCACCTGTTCCACTGTTTGAAAGCGTGGTGAGTTTTCCCTTCTTTGTGAACATTCTCGGATTCAGCATTCGTTTTTTCAGGGTTCTGCGCTGCCTCCAGACTTGATGGGCCGTTCTGGATGTGTGCTAACACTGAACCGAAGGTGATGCTCAAAGACTCGTCTACGCAGTTGCGGTCAATCAGTGGCCACTGGCAATAATCCGGGTTCTCCATCTCGGTACGTTGGTCCTGACGGGCATTAGCTGCATAATCTTCGCTTCCTTCTTTATGAACGGCAGGCCTTATAACGTCGTTGATGTGCTGCATCATCTCAAGGAAGTTTCGACGAAGTTCTTGCTTAAATTCACTGAGCTCTACGTATAACGATTTGCGGTATGTTTCTGCCGCCTGAGCCACTGCCAAGTTGATGGCTGATCTGGTCACAGAGTCCAAATACGGCATTTCGTTTCGTGGTGCAGGAAACTCATACGGTTCAATCTGTTGTGTGTTCCTCGTTGGCTCTGGAGAGGATTCGTTCAGGAACTGGCTGACATAGCTTGATCGGGTCCACGCTCCAACTTCCGCCGACTGCAGAGAACTGTTTGCACCCTCTCCATAAATGGAAAACTCTGCATCATGCGACCCTGGCACTGGCCCTCTGGACCACAGGTAATGACCACCAGCATACCCTTCCTCAGTCATTTTACTAATTTCTTATCTATTTTTTTCTCAAAGGTCTGCCTAACATAATACATCGTGAGTGTTTCTAAATAATTGTGTGTGTGCACGCGCTTATTTACAAATGTGACTATAATATAAATTTAATAAATAATAATACAAACAAAATTAAATATAGATATAAATATACATATGTGAATGTCACTATTTATAAGTTTAAATTAAGAATATCGAAATAAATAAATGTAAATTTTAAATGAATCCTTTTGAATTAAAGTCATACAAAAGAAATAAATGTATGTATGTATATATAAAATAAATTGTATGCAAAAAATATAAATAAATAAATAAATAATGTCAAAACTGACTTCTTTTAAACGATCAATATAGAGTAAGGGAGATGACACGGCTAGTGCCGGTGGACTCGCAATCCGACTCTGCGCTTATGGTCATTGTTGTGTAATCAAACAAAACACGCTGCCGTTCGTCAACTGGTCAAACTGTCACACAAGTTGACAGTTGCCAGTTAAGGACGCGGCTGGTGTTCGATCTGCCCTGCTTTCACTGGGAATGCATCCCTTCAGCCCGTGAGGCGGTGCAGCGCGTATAGCTCTAAGCTTTTACGGGTCACCAGACCCTCATTCAGCCACATTGGCCGAACTGAAGGTACTGGACGCCCAGCGAAGGCAGGCGATCTACTACGTTAAACAAAAACGGGGAAAAAGGGTTACATTTACATGCAACACATTCGGATATTGGACATGGCCCAGGACAAGTCCGCGGCACAGTGTTTTCACCACCACTGGTAGAACACGACTCGCGGCCTGCCTGGCAACATGCCTCAACATCCAAATACCTCTTACTTACTGATGTTTCTCAGTCCACAACTCCCTGCGCAAACGTGAATATGAACATTCAACATGCCGCAGTTTGTTAAAATCTGAGTCACATTAGCAAGGCTACAGCGAGGCGTCTAAATACCGCTGACTATCGATTTTAGCAAAGATTTCGGCACAGGATTAACTGGCCTACATCTTTGCTCCTTTTTGAAATTGGGCGCCATTATGTTACGGACTGCTTTTTGTCTGTAGGGCCGCGCCAGCTAGCTCAGCAGCACTTGGGGAGGGGGTTTTTCCTCCAGCCCTGCAGTCCGCACCAAAATATCGATAATCATCGGTATTTACACAAAAGACGCATCACTGACAAAAGGTAAACAAACGAAAATGAACATAAAATACATATTTTAAGACATTTTAATTTATTTACAGGCACAAACTACTCTACAAGGGACAAACAAGATGACAACAACAGCCATTGGTGACAGCCAAGTCACCGCGCACCCACCCAACCATGTGATGCTCCTGCCCAGGAGTTTCGGAGCATCACCCAAGTCGGCGAGCCCGTTCCTGGCCAACTAAAGCCGCCCCATCTCCCCTAGAAAAGGTACTTAGCACTCCATTTCTTTATATTCTTTCACATTTATTTACAATTTCCTATTCCTATCATCTTCCTACCCACGTGGACCTAACATGCAAAACAACTAACTAACGCAAAATTTTAGAACTAATAACAATTTAAATCTAGAGAATTATAACTAATGGGACATTTTTTGTTGTTTTAGGTCATGCAGACGTTGATTCAGCCACCAGGCAGGAGGATGTATATGCCTGCTGGCAACTGAGACGGGCCTACAGTAGCAGAGCGGGATTGTTGCTGATGTTTGTGGCTGCTGCTAGATGCAGATCTGGCCTGCTGGCCAAAATGCCGGATTTGCTGCGTCGCGCTGCAGATTTGCCGTCGGCGAATGTGCGTACTGCACTGGCGGGACAACTTATTTAAAGGGGCCCTGGCGGATCCCTACAAGGACCGGACTCACCAGGGCAATTAGGTGTTGAGCCGAGAGATGATTGGTCCAGGAATTTCTGCTTTTATTATTCTGCAGATTTTGACTGCGCCGACCGCTCGCTCGATTTCTACTGCGGAATCGGCCGCCCTTGAAAGAGATGCTGGCGGTCATATGCCTGGGCCTTCGGCATCTAACCGACAGTTCAAACGGCGCTTGCTCAAAACGGGAACATTGGGTCGCCGACCGATCTGGCTGTTAACGTAGGAGGTTCCTACGCTGAGCACCAGATGGTGTTGGTCCGACGTCCCGCTTAAGTTCGCACTGCTTGATCTGCCAGTAGATTTGCTATACCAGGGCAGCTGTGTTCATCGATACCTGCCTATCGACACTCGGTATGAACACAGCTGATTCGCAGAATGCAACAAATAATAAACAAAACATTTCCTTCTTGAAATAACATTGAGATCATATGTTACATGTGACTAGGGCAAAACCCATTGGTTTTTGCTCATGAAAACCAGCTTATCCAACGTTTCGGGCTTTAAGGAAGCTCGCTTTTTACTTGGTATTTCTCCAGCTTTGCTGAACATTCGTTCGCTATCCACAGACGTTGCCGGTATATACAAATATTTTTTCGCCAACGCTCGGAGTCCCACGTCGTCGGAAACCTTAAAAAATTGAATCGTAAAAAAATGATATTCAACATAACAACAGCTTTCAAGCAATAATTACCTTCCAATACACTAAAGGGTCATGGTTTTCTTCAAGATTATTACTTATATAGTACTGTCTTATGCTTGTCAAGGAATCAACCCTGTCATTCTGCATTTTTTCTTCAACATCAACAACTGCCGCACCTGAAATACTCACAAGTTGTAAATGCATTTCTTTTAAATAAAATTAATCAAAGAAACTCACGTTTTCTGTCAAGAAACTTATCCATCCTCTAAGATATGCCTGTAAGCCATTCTAATCAAACTAAAACAATCCAATTATCAAAAATATGTAAACTATTTGTATAATTTGTAAAACACTTTTACTTACCCAGCCAACGCGAATGCATAGTGTGAGTTGATTTACTCGATTAATCGATTTTCTGAAAAATGCATCGATGCTTTTCTCAAATGTCAAAAAATCGATTAAATCGATTCTGCTTCGATTCTTTTGCAGCACTAGTGCGTATATGCATGCACAAGCTCGCATATGAATGTATGCTTTGCTTGTGAAGTTTGGCAACAGGCAAATGCTTCGGCCAGCGCGCTGGCAGCCTGAAGTCAATTTTCTGTTTCAGCGTCGAGAGCCAAGAGACTGAGACACAGTGGGCAAAAATAGTTATTTGGCGGCAATAACTTTTAACATCTAAAAACATGTGCATTTATAATTTATTGAGTAGATAGATTAAATATTCACATTTCTATTTAAATTTGTATATCAAATTTATAATATTGAAAAAAAGTTGTGCAACAACTATATTTATTTTTGTTTATTTTTACTAAATTTGAGAAAATTTATCAGCCAAAACTAAAAAATTCGGAATACATCAATATCTATTTACTAAATAAAATTATGCCATAAATCAAGCCACATTTTTGGAAGCTATAAAAGTTTCGCCGCAAGATAACCATTTTTGCCCACTGTGTCTCGGTCTCTTGGCTCTCGACGCCGAAACAGAAAATTGACTTCAGGCTGCCAGCGCGCTGGCCGAAGCATTTGCCTGTTGCCAAACTTCACAAGCAAAGCATACATTCATATGTGAGCTTGTGCATGCATATACGCACACATTGAAACGATCGCAGAGCGCAAAGAAATACACCCATGCTCATCGTTCCGCTGTCGTTGTGCGACTGAGTTGATGCCGATGTGCGCTTCTCGCGGTTTCTAACGAAGAGAGCCGATCGCTCACTCATGAAACACTTCGTGTTCAGGGGTCCCAGTCTCCGCATTGCATCAAATGAGTAGATTCCGCTGTTTGAGTACTCTATATGTTCGATGCTTAGTGGCAGCAGTGTATTCAGTTAACAGTGTATTCAGTATTTTTTTCTGTCGTCTGGAATATCCAGGACACAAATGGGTTGGTGTCGTGGGATTGCACAGCATTGCAAGCAGTTCACTGCTTACTGAGGAAAATCTTGGTAGCGTACTACTAGCTTTGCAGGCAGATGTCGCTGTACTAGCATAGCTGTGCAATTGCACAGAATTGCAAGCAGTTCACCGCTTACTAAAAAACAATCTTGTTAGCATACTACTAGCTTTGCCGGTAGATGTCGCTGTGTTTGAAGAGCTGTGCGTATCGATAAGTGGCTATCGACACATCTGGTAACGGCAGAGCTCGTGCCTGAGCACTGCTATATTGACTCGGTTGTTGATGCTGATTATTAAATAAATATAAATTTTATTTGAATATAAGAATTTTCTTTATAAATTTATGTACTGAATTTGTTTTATTTTTAATATAATTTATTACGAACACAATGTGGATATTTTACTATTATAATAGAGTAATAATAATATTACATACATACACATATATTTTTATATTGTATTTCATAAATATTTGATTTTTTTTGTAATATATTAATCTACCTCGATGAGGGTTATTAATATATAATATATAATGTATTATATTTTGGTTCTTATATTTAATTCAGAAACATTCATAAAATATTCGTTGTAAACACTATAACCGCCATCTACTTCTTTTTTTGTGTAAAAGATTATATTCTGTATAAAAAAATATTTCTTGATACGATTACGAGTAAAGCATGTGTATTAAAAGTAATAAACAATTAAAAATTAATTTAATAAATAATATTATTAATTTCACATGGATTAAAATATAATACATTTTCAATTTAAATTATAATTACAAATGAATCATTATTATTTATCTGCAGTTTAATAATTTTTCTTATTTTTATGATTTCTCTTCTTTTTTTTTGTTTGTAAGTTCAAATTAAAAAATTAAAAATGCTTTCTACACTCGAATTAGTTTCATTCATAAAAATAATAAATATAAGTTTAAAATGATTAACAACTATAATCTTAAGAATCATTTTATATATTGGGGTTTCTCATACATATATATCTGTCTTTTATTTAAGTCTCACTCATATTTTCCTTTGTTCTCTAGAATCATAAAAAATAAATAAAATCCTTAGATAGAAATGTATAAAATATAGTATCTTAGACTCTCTTAAAATTAGACAATATTCATTATGAGAATTCTGTATTTTATTTATTCATTTCTTGTGCTGATTATATTTTTTTTTTTACCGATAAATTGAATTATATAATACAAAATATGATTAAATAAATAACTAATCTGATATTCTGAGCACAATGTTGTTATTTTTTTGTTTTTGGTTTGGACTATATAAATATGTAAGTCTTTTTATTCACATAGTATAGCGATATATATATATATTTTAGCTGTATTTATTTATTCAATTATATATATATATATATATATATATGTATATATGTATATATATATATAGAAATGATATTTAATTTTGAAATATAATATTTGTGTCATATGATATTTCAAAAATTAAATAACATTTCTTTTAAATACTGTATAAATATATTTATATTCATATACATATATGCAAGTATGCATGTGTATATATAGATAAACATTTGATATTTATATTCATTATTCATTTGTATATATGTATATCTAGATTTATGTATGTATATATACATATATATATATATATATATATACATATATATATATATATATATATATATATATACATATATATGTATGCATGTTTTAGTATATATGTCACTTAAATTAACTAATCTTATTTATCAGTCAACTTATCAATATATATATTTTAAAAACAATATAAACTATCTTTTTTTTCTTTAAATAAAATAGAACAGAGTTAAACTTAAACATTACGAAAGCCCATTTATTCTATACTAATGTATTAATATTTTTTAGTATCCTCTCCTTTCACTGGTTAAACAAATATTGATATATATGTGTGTGTGTGAGAATTTAAATAAAAGTTGGTTTTATGTCAGAGCGATAAGAGCCAGAATATGATCGGCAGCAAAGTGTTGCCTACTTTTATGAGTGAAAAGGAACTTAAATAAAACTGTTGCCTGCAATTAAATATGCAGTCAAAAAAATGTTGCCTACTTTAATGTGTAAAGATTAATTTCAATAAAACAATGCCAAAAATAACAAATAGAATATATGATTTGATTAAAAATCGAGAAGATAAAATGTAAAACGGGATCAATTCGATTAATAAAATAAAAAATAAATTCTTTCTTTTTACAATAACTATGACAACTATAATAAGTGATTTAATATATTATTTTTTAACGAATCTCTTTTGAAAATATATTTCGAATATTGTATTAAAATATACATACTATGTAATTATTCCATTATGGAATGTTGCATTTATCAATTTATAATGTATATATACTATTTTCCAAACCCAACACGTTCAGTTTTCGTTTAATTCGTGCAATAAATAAACATATGTTTATGTATGGGGGTGCATCAATTATTCTAACCTGCACCATACACAGTGTGTGTCTTATTTGTTCGTTGGTATAGAATTTACAAAGGTTTTATACCTATATACTTAATAAACTTGGGTAGTTCAATTCGATTGCATATACTATGTAAAAAACACATAAGCATAGACATTACAATGTATGTAACAGGCATACACAGGGATATCTCTGGACTACGACTTCTTGAGCATAGATATTTGTATTTTTGATCAGCATCAACAACTGGCGAACTTTCCATTATCCGTACATTTTAATTTAATTATTTGGGTAATTAATAAATTGGGTAATTAATTTAATCAGTCGACTCAAATATAAAAACATAGTTTAATTGAAATTGCAAGCAAATTAAATGCATATTATAAATAAATTGAAACAAAGTACAAATACAACAAAGATAATTGAATTTATGGTATATTCAATAAAATCCTGAACCTATTTTTATAATTCTGTTCTTTTTTACTTTTATCAATTAATTTTGGTTGTTTTTGGTCTATATCTCTTAAACTGAAAGATAGATATATTTTGTTATATCTTCTGCAAACTTGTAGGCATCGAATCGAAGAAATAAAATGCAGAGCAAACTTACCCAACAGAATTGCACCTTTATCCAGAAATGTTGCAAGGGATAGTTGCCTTTATTAATAAAATTTGGTACCTCACTTTGAAGATGCACTACTAAGTTTTTGAAACAAAAATATAATTAATTTGTATACCCTTACAGGGGGTATATAAACGTTGGCTACACATTTGCAACGGACGTAAGGAGGCATCTGCCACTATCTATAAAGGATAAACACAAGGTAAATAAATCGGAACAAGAATAAATCGGATCTATGTATCGCATTGCTGCTATACAAACTATCGCTTAACTTAACTTATCAGTACAAATTCTGCATTGAACAATAAACTATGAAACAAAATATGACAACTATAAGCTATAGCTTTTATATATGAATAATCCAGTTAGAAATATTATAAATGTTGTATACGAATACATGAACATTGTTATAATATTGAATACCAATCTATATATATAACTAGCATAGGAACAATGGTGGAGATAAAAGCCAAAACCTGCAAGGGTATTAGACCTTCGACATGCCGAAAGTATTCCTTACTTATTAACTTAATACCATATAATTACAATGCTCTATCAATAATTCAAAAATAGGTTCAAATAAATAATTATCAATAGGTTCAATATTGCTGATTAATGAGTTGAAGTAGTTTTAAAAAGTATAACACACTTGCAGCGCTATAAAAACTTAATAATAATAAAATTGTAACTTAATATAAATACTTTGGTAAATGCTCTGGTAAAGTATGTAGAAGTCTACTATAAAATAGTTGAAATTAACGCGAACACCTAGTCAGCCAAACAGACATGGACTTGGTTCATCGATCTTGATCAAGAATAAATACTTTGTGCGGCGTATTCCACATCATTTGCTGCCTTTTACGAGTACATATATTTGCATCCTTTTTGAATAGTGGAAGAGTATAAAAAAGTTTCTATGTCAAAAATATACATTCCTTAGTTAAAAATGAAGGGTATTTAACAGCTGTAAATGCCTTTTTGCAGTTTCCTAGAATGGAAACCTTCTGACAATAGTTTAGATACAGCTGTTAGTCTTTGTCACCTTTGCTAGCTTTCTCTACTTTTTTGGTATGCATATAATGTGGCGGCAAAATTGCACTAGAATCGAACTACTATAACATAAAGCTGAAATTGCAATGATGAGCAAAACTAGGGATATTTCTGAAAGCCTATATTGATTGATAGCGCAGTAACGCATTTAGCAGTAGCCCATTGAATAGCCAGTAGCATCAGGTCATGCTATTAGTTCAAGGTCTAAAACAGTGTATCAACCTACAAAGTCTCTGCCACAGACGAAAAGTTACGGTACTGCGACCCGTGTTGGTCTTTTGTATTGTAAAGTCTCTTCTACAGGAGAAAAGGGTATGGTACTGCGACCTGTCTGGGTCTTTTGTACTGCAAAGTCTCTCCCTAGTCTGAGAAAAGACGAGCTTTCGCAGTAGAGTTAACAAACTGCAAAGATGTCAGTAGATGACCTCGTTAGCCATACTCAAGGCTAGGCAGTTGCAGAGAATGTGATTGGTAGTTTCATCGACCTACACTGAGGTAGCCAACAAGTAGTTGCAAATCTTTGTTAGGAAAGAAAGCTGGAAAGCTGTGATTAAGCTACTTGACCCACCCTGAGACTACCTGCTTCTGAATAGCCAGTAGCATTAGGTCATACTATCAGTTCAAGGTCTAAAACAGTGTATCAACCTACACCATAAAAAAGGGTTCAGTTGCAAGCAACAAAGCAAACGAGCCTGCGGTTAGAAGGATAACTACAGTAAGTCAAGTAACACCTTACACTTATATATGTACATGTTAATGTTCTGTACATATGTGTAAAGTGTTTCTTGACATACTGTATAAGCTAAAGCTTTCATATCAACAAACAGTCGAAAATGAATACAATTTGCAGGTTTAGCTTTCTTTATATAAACTTAAAAAACTGCAGCGTGGAACCCTTAAGTATGCTACGCATGGAAGTCAGACGAAAGTCAATCGAACTAAAATGAAATGTTATATTCAATATGAATTCAAATATGAAGTTGCAGACATCTCTGTCAGACTTAAATGTAATATAAATTCATTGAAGATAGTGCTTGAAGGTTCTCTAGGTTGCCATGGAAGTCATCCATTAAAGGATAAATTAAATGCCTATGTGTAGTATTCTCTTTAGTTAGCAACTCCATGTTGATATGCAGGACGAATACTGGCAAGTTGAAACGGTTCAAGAGGTGATAAAGCAACACAGAGAAAAGTGTGTGCTAACTTTAAAAGACACTGTGGAAAACTATTATCATTATACCCTTCGACCATTGAAAATGGTCAAAAAGGGTATACTAACTTTGTGCAAATGTATGTAACAGGCAGAAGGAGGCGTCGGAGACCCCATAAAGTATATATATTCTTGCTCAGGATCACAAGCCGAGTCGATTGAGCCATGTCTGTCTGTCTGTCTGTCTGTCTGTCTGTCTGTCTGTCTGTCTGTCCGTCTGTCTGTGTGAACGCACAGATCTCAGCTATTATAAAAGCTAGAGTTACCAAATTTGGCAGGAAGACTCCTGTGTACTATAAGCAGATGAAGTTTATTTCAAATGTTAGGTGCCACGCCCACCGCCCCCGTAAATCAATAATTTAATTTTTGAACTCAATTTGTAAGCGGCATATGAAAGATAAAACCTTATAATTTGCCATAAACTAAGCTGATTAAAATATCTACGTATTCACCAAATTACAATCCGATCGGACAATAAACACAGAAGTTATTTAAGAAAGTATGAGCATAAAACCAAGTGCTTGTGTCAGCTAACAAGGGAGGCGTGGGAACTCAAAACACGAGCGCCATCTGTTGGAAATAATTATAAAGCATGTGCATATGCATATGTGTATAAATTTAACAAATTAAACTACACGGGAATATAGGTCGAAGGGTATCCCACTGTCGCGTGCTGCGCGACTGTTGCTTTTCATACTGGTTTTTAGGCTAGAATAATTTAGAACTGTCGTAGGTCAACATGATTGCTTTTAAAGATAGACTTAAGTGATTTAGGCTATAATACGCATAGCATGATAGACAATTGAGTGGCAAATGGGGCATAGGGATTCAAGGGAGACGCAGATCTGGTTGGCACAGTCCATGCAGAACATATTGTGACCACATGGAACCAATGCGGTGGTAACTTCCCTCTCATTGCACACACAACATTCGCGATGCATAGCATGCAATTTATCTGCAGTTGTTGTTGTGCGTAGTTGTAGTTGTTGCAGCTGATTAAGTGGTTGGATTTCTTCCGGATTATGCAGCTTGTTCATTATTTTTGGAACATCTTTATGTTCGCCGAGGAGGGAGTCTGTGGGACTAATCGATGCAGTCGGTGAGCAGTTGGATGCAGTTATATGTGTTGTTATATTAACGGCTGTTGTTGTTGATGGCAGATTCCAAATGCTGGGCGAGTCGCCGATGCCTTCATCAATGTCAATTGAATCGTTCAAATTTTTCCATATATTCATCAGCTCTGGTGGCGTATTGACGCTATTATTTGTGCTCTTTGTAGAAGCTGTGAGAGGAAGAGAATGAGCAGGAAGGAACATGTTAATATATGATGATGAAAAGATGTGAGAGATGAGAATTTATTTGTAGGAGATACGGAGTTACGGACAAAACTGCATTGAATTTGAAGAGTGAACTGCTAGGAATTGATAGCATTAGGAACTGCAGAAGTAACAATTTTGGTGCGACTGTCAATATGGTTAGTAGTATTATCACAAGTAGTAGTATCAGTACAGTCAATATCGTTAGTAAGATAAACAGTGCCTTTTGTAAACGTATTTTAATGCGAATTGATGTATGTATTTGAATTTGGGATTATCATGTATAGTAATCCTCGTAGTATAGGCATTAAATTTACTACTATCATCACGACCTTTGGTCGCTTGTCTGTTTATTTGAGTAGGAAGTATAACAATGGTTGGCATATCAATTATCTTGGTACTCCAAAAATAAGCCGTACTCATATGGGAACTTCTCTTAAGTGTATTTAACGTATGCTGATTATGTGCAAACTCAGACGAACCTATAGATTCAGTGCCATTCTCACTGCTTTGTCCACTGTTGCCTGTACGTAGTGCAATATGTGCCTCAATCTGCTTGCGTGCTGTCTCAACGTTGTCCGGCAAGCCGGTAACCTCAAAGATTGGCTCCTTCTCCCGTGACGGTGTCACTATATATGTTTGTGTCTCCTGCTGAATGTGCTTGATGGTGGCGCCCTTCGGTCCCACAACTAGGCCGACAACTCTGTACGGCACACGAACCTGTATGGTGATCTGTCCAGGCAGACACGGCGGCCCAGACTGTGTGCGTGCCACAATTCCACCTAATGTAGCTGGATTTATAGACGTCCCACTGAACATCGCATTGGAGCCGTCCACCGATGGCTTACGTGATGCTCTAATAAGACTAAAGTGATCTGCCGCTGAGAGAATTTCTCGCTTTGCCTTATTTACATCCTCTTTGCGTCCGGTTACCACAAATACTGGCTCTTCTCCCCGCACCGGAGTCTTGATGTAAGTATTTGTCTTCGCTCTCAGTGCCTTTATTTTACATCCTAATACAAAAAGAAGAAGAAAACAACTTGTGAGTTATACATACATACAGGTTATTAAAACTATAAATTCTGTGCATCGAATTCATAAAATGATAAGAAATACTTTTAGTTAAAAAATAAATGATCAACTTTGCATTTTATTGTATATTGTGGAATGATGCACCAAAATTATAACACACCTTTTTTCAGACAGATATGTTCTTTATTTCGATTCGATTTTCGGTGTCCCTACTTTTCGATTCGATTCG
The DNA here is from genome assembly GCA_018903675.1 of Zaprionus capensis. Lineage (NCBI taxonomy): Eukaryota > Metazoa > Arthropoda > Insecta > Diptera > Drosophilidae > Zaprionus > Zaprionus capensis. The sequence continues at coordinate 772,267 of JAEIFN010001057.1, read as the reverse complement.
ATTTACAACCACAAAACCACTAAGCAATGAACACATAGATTTTTCGGACCAGCTGCCCCAGAGAAGAAGCAGAACAGAAACATTGAGAATAAAGACTTCTGCTGAACGCTCGACCGGGGCAGCTCGCTGTTCGGCTGGGGCAGCTCTCTGTTCGGCTCTCAGTACAAACAGTGCATAGCATCAAAACTGCTTCAGTCGCACAACGACAGCGGAACGATAAGCATGCGCGTACTTCTTTGCGCTGTGCGATCGTTTCCATGTGTGCGTGTATGCATGCACGGCCTGCGTATGAATGTATGCGTTGCTTGTGAAGACAACAGGCAAATGCTTCGGCCACCGCGCTGGCAGCCTGAAGTCAATTTTGTGTTTCGGCGTCGGGAGCCTAGAGACAGGTACAGTGGTTATCTTGCGGCGAAAATGTTAAAACTGTCGAAAACATGTGGCTTGTTCTATGAGGATAATTTTTTTTAGTAATTACATATTTATGTATTCAGAATTTTTTATTTTAATTCATAAATTTTGTCAATATTGGTAAACTCATATACAAAAAAAATTATAATTATCACAACTTTTTTTGATATTATAATTTGGCTCTACAAAATATAATATAATTATCAATTTTCAATCCATCTCCTCAAAAATTAAACATAAATACACATGTTTTCTGATGCTTAAATGATTGCCGCCAAATAACCATTTTGGCTCACTGTAATTCGGTCTCTTAGCTCTCGATGACAAACACAAAAACAAACACACAGTTGATTTCACGCTGGCCAGGCCCGTAGCTAAAAGTGCGCAAGGTGTGCGGTACAGAAGGCTCACGGTTACCAAACGTTAAACCCTCAATACGGCCCTGTGCCTCAGTCTCTAGGCTCTCGACGCCGAAACACAAAATTGACTTCAGGCTGCCAGCGCGCTGGCCGAAGCATTTGCCTGTTGTCAAACTTCACAACCAACGCATACATTCATACGCGGGCCGTGCATGCATACACGCACACATGGAAACGATCGCACAGCGCAAAGAAGTACGCTCATGCTTATCGTTCCGCTGTCGTACTGAGAGCCGAACAGCGAGCTGCCCCAGCCGAACAGCGACCTGCCCCGGTCGAGCGTTCAGCCGAAGTCATTATTCTCAATGCTTCTGTTCTGCTTCTTCTCTGGGGCAGCAGGTCCGAAAAATCAGCCTCAAACACCGTCAGAGCTGTTTGACGTCTCTATGTGTTCATTGCTTAGTGATATTAATCTGTTTAATTTATCGATATCCTTTTAATCATCGTTAAATCCTTCTCTTTCGATCGCTAACTATCAACACACACACAACACGTGGCGCGCCGTTACTTTTTAAACCTTATACATTTAATCAGAAAAAATCTTAAGCATCAAACACCATCAATTACATTTGATGCCATAAAGCGTCTAAAAAAGCTCCTGTTCACCACAACCTATTGTCCTGTTTGTCTTAATCTATCCTATTTGTTATTAATTTGTAAACTTACCCTGTCGGCCAACGATTTCAGCGACATGTTCTGAGCTTGGCACTGGTACACATTCGGTCATATTCTGTGACTTTTTAGTACGGTCTTCAAGGTTTGAGGATGGCATTAGAAGTCCCGATGCATTAGTAGTGCTGGGTAACGCTGTTAATGTTGGTAAATTACTTATTGACATATCAGCCCTACCGTAGACGGCTGTTACAATGGTATTATGCGATGATCCCATCTCGTAGCCACTCTGTGTAGACATTGGATGAGTCTGAGTGTAGCTGCCGTTGTTGTTTTGATGCTGCTGGTTATCATTTAAGCCGACGAGAGATAGTTCCAATGCTAACTGCAGAGTACGCGGGTCTTCGATCATTTGATTATGGGACAGGTGAGGTTTTTGGTTAATTATTATATCTGTCATGTTAGTATAAGAAGCATTTATAAAGTCCAAACTAGACATATTTTAAGAACATTTGTTTTAGTTTCTTGTTTTTTTTCCGGTTGCTATATGTTATCTATTGCATTGTATACAAATGTTTACAGAGACTTTCTGTAGTTTAATATATATGAATAGAAATAGTTTACAGATATCGGCAATGATTAGACATGTATGTATGTAAGATTAAACATTGTTATTATTATTATTAATTTTTATATGAGCGATGAAGTATGCGATATTATAGATTAACATACAATGAGAAACTCACTGTTAAAGAGATTCAACACTCGACTTGTATTCGTTTTGGATTCATATATATCTTCAGTTTATAAACATAATATTTGTACATATAGTACTTTAGTTCATCCCTACATTTAACTGCATGTATTTTGTTCTCATTAAATCGGACTCTGCAAATAGAAAAGTAATAAATTGCATTTAATATACAGACTTTAATTCATAACGAGACGAACAGATTTGTGGGGCCAATGGGCGTGACACGCAATATTTAAGACTTGATCTGCTGCATGCATTTGGTCAGTCTGACACTTATAACAGCTAAGGGATCTGTATGTACAGACAGACAGACAATGATCCTCAGCAATGCAATGCCTCCTTCGGCCTGTTACATAGATTTGCACAAAGTTAATACCCCCTTTGTTGACTTTTAATAAACCAAACGAAATGTGCAACAGTTCATACGTTCATATGTTTGTTTGCATCATTTAACGGTTAACCGTACATCCATACATACATACATATAGTGCATTCGTACAAACATATGTAAATATGTATGTACATTCTAGATGAATTTATAGAACAGCACAGTACACTAAACTATATGTTTGAAATATGTGTCTTATGTGTTTTTAATATAAATTTAATTTAATTATAATTAAAATTAAATTATCTGAATTTATTGTAATTAAGTTACATAGTTTAATTTTGGCTCCTTAGTAGCCGCTCTTAGCCGCGTTACTTATCAGTACTTCTTACTACTTCTCTTCTACCCTGTAACAACCCCTAAATTTAACTTAATCCTGTGTCACTCACCCTTTACAAGCCCTCTCAAATTTGTATGTATATGTACATGTATATGTGTGCAGAAAGAGTTATTTTCATAATATTTAATATTTCCTACAGCGTCGATTCTTAAATATATTACTGACCATTAACACACCAATAAGTACACCAAGTACCAATGTACACAAAATGCACATGTACACAGAATACTTACAAAGATATTCACATGTACATACACACATACATATGTATGTAGGCATGTTGTACATAAATTCCAGCGGTAGGCCCGCGGACACGCCTCTATTTGGGCCAATAATAAAATAGATATGTATCAACTTCACTTACTAAATTTCACTTTCTGGTGTGTACGCAAACAATCAAATTTATATATTTTTCGCAATTTTTCAAATTTTGTACAAATAAAATTACAATACTTAGTACTTTTGCCGGCACCGGTATTTAAGAATGTTTAATACTTAGACACACTTAACAGTCAATGTTAAGCACACAGATACACAATGCACTTAACAGTTCACTGTAAAGCTGGTGGTATTTCTCCAGACAGCATAGTTCAGTGTGGCCAGAATTTTTTACATAAAATACCATTGTTATCAATAAGAAATTCAGGAAAAATATCACTATGAATACTAAGCATCGAACATATACCATAGAGTACTCAAAAAGCGGATTTTACTCATTTTATGCTATGGCAAGATAATTAATAATTTTACTTAATATATATGTGTGAATTGTCCATTTATATCCCAATTTAAAACCTATAATGTTTGGAAACCGGGGGCCCCTGGCAGTTAAAAGCACTTGTGCACCGCACACAGCTAGCTACGGGCCTGGTTAGCATGAAATTAACTGTGTCTCTGTTTTTGTCTTTGAGTACTCGTATATGTTCAATGCTTAATTTCATAGCACTACAGCTGTGAAAACATTGGTGATAGAATCGATAATATTAATAATTTTTTAACCATCGATAATATCGCGTGCACCATCACTTTTTATGCACGCACCCATAGAAGGTAGAAGGGTATAATAACTTTGTGCCAATCGAAAATGTATTTAACAGGCAGAAAGAGGACTGGCAGACCCCGCCGACTATATATATTATAAGTATATACTGATTTCGATGATAACGCTAACTACAGTTAGCCGGCGCGCCTGCATGGGCTGAACTAATAAATAAAAAGGGCACAAAGGGGATATTGGATTTTCCCCGTATGACTTAACAAAATAAAAGAACTATGAACTATAAAAAACTGATTTCGAAGCACCTTCCTAAAAGTATGCAACACAAAATACGAGCACACTCGACTGAAGTCAGACAGACAAACTATGGGTAGTGGGTATAATAAATCCGATGGATAAATTTGACACCATAAATAAGGGTGTATCAAAAGTAAATGATTTGCATAAATACGACTTAATATGAGTTATCATTTTACAGATAAAGGCATAAACATCGCATAACGGAAGAGAAAAAGTTAAAAATAAGCGGAAACGGAAAAAATCAAAAACAAGAGTTTTGTACTCAGCTCTTTATAAAATAATATTGGGTTCGTATTTAGTATTATAAATAAATTTTTGCAAATTTTTGTTTTCAAATAAGTAATATTTAAAATTATCTAAAACAAAACTTTCGAATAATCCATTTTTCAGCCGATAATATCGATGGATGATGCTATAAATATTTAAAAACCTCGATGGTGGCAACTATCGATTGATTTCACAGCTCTATATAACGATTACACAGGCTCACAAAAAAACCAGTAAGAAAAGCAACAGTCGCGCAGCACGCGACAGTGGGATACCCTTCGACCTATGTTCCCGTGTAGTTAATTTGTTAAATTCATACACATTTGCATATGCATATGCTTTGAAATTAATCCCGACAAATGGAGCTCGCGCTTCGCGCTCGCCCGCCTTGTTAGCTGACAGAAGCACTTGGTTTAATGCTCATACTTTCTTAAATAACTTCTGTGATTATTGTCCGATCGGATTGTAATTTGGAGACTACGTAGATATTTCATTCAGCTTAGTATATGTTAAAGTCAGAAAGTTGTATCTTTTATACAGCGCTTACAAATTAAGTTCAGAAATTAAATTATTGATTTGTGGAAGCGGTGGGCGTGACACCTAACATTTGAAATAAACTTGATCTGCGCCGAGTGCATAGGAATCTTCATTCCAAATTTGGTGTCTCTAGCATTAATAATAGCTGAGATCTGTGTGTTCATCTGGTCAGACGGACATCCGGACATCCGGACAGACAGACAGACATGGCTCAATCGACTCGGCTAGTGATCTTGAGTAAGAATATATATACTTTATGGGGTCTGCCACGCCTCCTTCTGCCTGTTACATACATTTGCACAAAGTTAGTATACCCGTTTTTGACCATTTTCAATGGTCGAAGGGTATAAAAAAAGTTTCATGATCTGGGTAAGCGGCATATGCAATTATATGTATTTTGGGTCGCTGAATCCGAATCCGAGGTCAGAATTTCGCCATCACGTCTGGACTTCGACATAACCTCACAAAACTGAAAAACCTTAAAATATCCCCCATAAGATATAGAATCGTGATCTAGGCATGCGATATATGTTTTAACATGTATTTTGTCCTTCTAAGTCCGAATCCGAAGTCAAAATTAACATAGCACGTCTGAATTTCGATTTAACCTCAAAAAACTCGAAAAATTTTTGAAGCCCCAAAAAATAATGGGGAGTCTTGATCGGGTCATGCGATATATGTTTCTATATGTTTTTGGACCTTCCGAATCCGAATCCGAGAAAAACTAGCCTATCATGTCAGAATTTTAACCTAACCTAAAAAATTTTTTAAAAACTTCCAAAATTTTTGACTTTTTTTAATATTGTATTAGGGTGTATTCAAATTTAATATAAAATTAGCTTTCTTTTTGAATATACCCCCTTTTGAGCATTATTTTATCAGTATTCGGAATAGGTTCATATGAGTACTGATTTATTACTTCAAAACTGTATTTTAACTTATAAAATCATAAACTCAATACGTAATTCCACATATTAGCACAAATGCAGTAATAAATTATCAAAAAAATTTTAAATTTTGGAAATTTTTCAAAAAATTTTTTAGGTTAGGTTGAATTTCAGACGTGTTTGACTGATTTTGACATTGGATTCGGATTCGGAAGGTCTAAAAACATATAGAAACATATATCGCATGACCCGATCAAGACTCCCCATTATTTTTTGGGGCTTCAAAAATTTTTCGAGTTTTTTGAGGTTAAATCGAAATTCAGACGTGCTATGTTAATTTTGACTTCGGATTCGGACTTAGAAGGACAAAATACATGTTAAAACATATATCGCATGCTCAGATCAGGATTCTATATTTTTTGGGGGATATTTTAAGGTTTTTGAGTTTTGTGAGGTTATGTCGAAGTCCAGACGTGATGGCGAAATTCTGACCTCGGATTCGGATTCAGCGACCCAAAATACATATAACTGTATATGCCGCTTACCCAGATCATGAAACTTTTTTTTTTTGTGGGCCTGTGTTATTAATAAATTCTCGATAGGCACAATGAAAATAACTAATACTTCAGTTATTAATGGAACAAAAAGGGGTACTAACTTTGTAGAAACGTATGTAACAGACAGATGGATGTGAGTACATAGAGAACATATATTTAGTGCACTAGAATATATAAAAAAAAGTTAAACTGTATGAAGTTGCAATAAAAAAAAGCTGATTGTATGCAGGTTCCGATATTTAAAGCAGTAAGAAAAGCAACAGTCGCGCAGCACGCGACAGTGGGATACCCTTTTGTTATGACCTATGTATGTATGTTCCTATGTATGTACACATATACAAATGCACATGTCTTGAAATTAATCCCGACAGATGGCGCTCGCGCTTCGCGCTCGCCCGCCTCCCTTGTTAGCTGACAGAAGCACTTGGTTTTATGTTCATACTTTCTTAAATAACTTCTGTGTTTATTGTCCGATCTGATTATAATTTGGAGACTACGTAGATATTTCATTCAGCTTAGTATACGTTAAAGTCAGAAAGTTGTATCTTTTATACAGCGCTTACAAATTGAGTTCAAAAATTAATTTATTGATTTGCGGGGGCGGTGGGCGTGGCACCTAACATTTGAAATAAACTTGATCTGCGCCGAGTACATAGGAAACTTCATTCCAAATTTGGTGTCTCTAGCATTTATAATAGCTGAGATCTGTGTGTTTATCTGGTCAGACGGACATCCAGACAGATAGACATTTGCACAAAGTTGGTATACCCTTTTTTGACCATTTTCAATGGTCGAAGGGTATAAAAAAGCTAGAGGAATATTTTCGATTTTGTCCCGTTAAAAATCCAGAGTTGACGGGAAAAAAGCTAGATTGTCAGCACTGCATAAGAGAGTAATTTACATTTTAATTTCATTTTTTTGTTTATATTTGTAGAACTTAAGTGTCTAGTTTAACAATGGGAAGTGTGTTTTAATATAGTTTACAGTTATATATATTTATTTAAATATAATGGAAGTGTTTTTGTTTATTATTTATTTAAATTTGCAAGTGTGCAGAACACTCAAGAACATGTAAAGTCAATTTGGCGTTGTGGGGTAAGGTCTGAGAATTACTACTATATATGTATATAATAGTTGCTGCTATATATAATATTGTATATGCTTGTGTATTATTTTGATTTCTGTGGTAATTTAAAAGACTTTTAAAAAGTCGTTTTGGATATTGCTTTAAAAAAATTGTTAGGAATCAGTTATTATTTTACAGTTACAATTTATTTTGGATATTGATTTAACTATTATTCGAATTATAATAATGAATACAAAATTTGTATTTATATTTAATTTTAGAGTTTAAGTTTTGAATGGTTACCATAATTAAGATTATTATATTTTAAATACTTAATATTAATTACTTAATCGGTTTTGAAACCCGGAATTTTCAAATATATTTATACGTACATACGGTATTATCTCTATAATCTACGGGTGAATGCCAACATTTATTTATTATTATACCCTTGCAGAGGGTAATATATATAAGGAGACATCTCCGTACTTAAATAGTATATATGTCTATATATATCCTGACCCAACAGTAGAGTCCGATCTAGTTGTTGTTTATTGTTGTTGCTGTGGTTGCACCTGATGTTGAAGCTGACGCTTCTCCCGCGCTCGTTCAATATGTCGCCTGCGTTCTTCTTTCGTCCAGTATCTTGAAAGTTTCAGATCCGCCATAACATCATCGTCCTGTTTTATTTTCTCAACGTTCCTTCTAATTTCAACTTGATTAACATGACTTCTTGCAGGTCGCTTAACAATATAGCGAGAGCCATCGGGACGCCGCTTTACTTTCCACACCATTGGAATTTCTTCGGCATTATCGTGATTCACAAAAACAGAACTTGATGTTGCTCCCGACATTCTTTTGTTGGCGGCCTAATAACATAATAATATAATAACATATTATTGTAATATTATATTAAGTTAAAGACAATGTAACACTGTAACTATCGATAAGAAACGGCCACTCGATATATTGTCATCGACCGTGTACGATCGAGGAAGTGCGATCATTCTCTCTCGAGAGGTGGAAATAAATCGATGTTCACTGAATCGATTTATTTTAAAAAATTCAAAATTCAAATCGATTTAAATCGAAAATTTGAACTATAAGAAAAAAAACGTTCATCGAATGAAGAGGTGATCGCCAAAACTGAGGTCTATTTTGAGACAAAGCACAAATCGTACTACAAATATGGTATCGAGAAGTTGGAGCAACGCTTTAATCAGTGTATCAACCTTGAAGAGGGAACAATGTTGAATAAACAAAAAGAATGTTAGAACTGTGATGATACTAGATAAAAGAAACTCCATCATGATCTGATTTGGTTTTTCTGGGTTTTCCCCAATGCTTTCCAACAAATGTTGGATCGGTTCGTATAAAATTACATTTCAATTAATTTCTTTTTTTCCTCATTGAAGGTTTTACTTTTAATTTAAAATTATTCTTAGTTTAATGTATCAATTTAAAATTAACAAACAATTATGATTACACAGGCCAACAAAAAAAAAAAAGTTTCATGATCTGGGTCGCTGAATCCGAATCCGAGGTCAGAATTTCGCCATCACGTCTGGACTTCGTCATAACCTCACAAAACTGAAAAACCTTAAAATATCCTCTAAAAGATATAGAATCCTGATCTGAGCATGCGATATATGTTTTATCATTTATTTTGTCCTTCTAAGTCCGAATCCGAAGTCAAAATTTACGTAGCACGTCTGAGTTTCAAGTTAACCTCAAAAAACTCGAAAAATTTTTGAAACCCAAAAAAATAATGGGGGTCATGATCGGGTCATGCGATATATGTTCCTATATGTTTTTAGACCTTCTAAATCCGAATCCAATGTCAAAACTAGCCAATCACGTGTGAATTTCAACCTAACCTAAAAAAATTTTGAAAAACTTTCAAAATTTTGAAGTTTTCTTTAATATTGAATTAGGGTATATCCCCTTTTGAGCATTATTTTATCAGTATTCGGAATAGGTTCATATGAATAATGATTTTTTGCTTCAAATCTGTATTTTTACTAATAAAAAACATAAATTAAATACGTGATTCTACATATTTGCACAAATGCAATAATAACTTATCAAAAAAATTTAAAATTTTGAAAGTTTTTCAACATTTTTTTAGGTTAGGTTGAAATTCAGACGTGATTGGCTAGTTTTGACATTGGATTCGGATTTAGAAGGTCTAAATAGACATATAGGAACATATATCGCATGACCCGATCATGACCCCCATTATTTTTTTGGGTTTCAAAAATTTTTCGAGTTTTTTGAGGTTAACTCGAAACTCAGACGTGCTACGTAAATTTTTACTTCGGATTCGGACTTAGAAGGACAAAATACATGTTAAAACATGCGTGCCCAGATCATGATTCTATATCTTTTGGGGGATATCCAAAGGTTTTTCAGTTTTTTGAGGTTAGGTCGAAATCCAGACGTGATGGAGAATTTCTGACCCCGGATTCGGATTTAGCGACCCAAAATACATATAACTGCATATGCCGCATACCCAGATCATGACAATTTTTTTTTTTTTGGGGTTGTGTTATTAATTCTTTATTACTTTTAAACAGTCGACTGAACATAGTTTTACTATAAATTAAATTAAAAACTTATCATTTTTTACAAAACAACAAAATCAACAAAAAGAACATAAGGTTAGCCATGATTTTGCTTTAAGCCAGAACTCGAGTAGGTTCTGTAGGTTCCCATGAGATGTGTTAAGCCTTCAAACTTTTTTTTATTTGTATACCCTGCGGGAATTGAGAAGGGTCTAATGTATGCATTAGGCAGAAGAAGGCCTGGCAAATTCGCAGATCAACACACAAGTTATTCAAGTCAAACAAATAGGCGGCAGAAGGCTTTGTCTTTGCAGATGTTAGTGTATTTGTTTTATAAAACTATAGACTGTAGCGTTTTATATAAAATATATGATGTTACTAACCTCTTTGCTGCTAACAAAGTGATAGCGACTCAAGTTCGGTGCATTAAATTGTGGACATTGAGCCTGTTGTTCCTCCACTAATTTAGCTCGCAACTGCTTCGATTCCGGTTTGACAGCAGCACTAGCCGTGCTGGGGTGCACTGCATCGCATGTGACTTTGTTTTGAACAGGAGTATTATCTAAAAATAAGTATAAAGATATTAAATACAATTGAAAGCAAAACCAGTAAGAAAAGCAACAGTCGCGCAGCACGCGACAGTGGGATACCCTTCGACCTATGTATGTATGTACACATATCCATATGCACATGCTTTGAAATGAATCCCGACAGATGGCGCTCGCGCTTCGCGCTCGCCCGCCTCCCTTGTTAGCTGACAGAAGCACTAGGTTTTATGTTTATACTTTCTTAAACAACTTCTGTGTTTATTGTCCGATCGGATTGTAATTTGGAGACTACGTAGATATTTCATTCAGCTTAGTAAATGTTAAAGTCAACCAGTAAGAAAAGCAACAGTCGCGCAGCACGCGACAGTGGGATACCCTTCGACCGATGTTCCCGTGTAGTTTAATTTGTTAAATTCATACACATATGCGTATGCACATGCTTTACAATTATTCCTAACAGATGGCGCTCGCGCTCGCCCGCCGGTCTTGTTAGCTGACAGAAGCATTTGGTTTTATGCTCATAGTTTCTTAAATAACTTCTGTGTTTATTGTCCGATCGGATTGCAATTTGGAGACTACGTAGATAATTCATTCAGCTTAATATATGTTAAAGTCAGAAAGTTGTAGCTTCTATAAAGCGCTTACAAATTGAGCTAAAAAATTAAATGATTGATTTACGGAGGCGGTGGGCGTGGCATCTAACATTTGAAATAAACTTGATCAGCTTATAGTACACAGGAGTCTTCCTGCCAAATTTGGTAACTCTAGCTTTTATAATAGCTGAGATCTGTGCGTTCACACAGACAGACGGACAGACAGACAGACAGACAGACATGGCTCAATCGACTCGGATTGTGATCCTGAGCAAGAATATATATACTTTATGGGGTGTCCCACGCCTCCTTCTGCCTGTTACATACATTTGCACAAAGTTAGTATACCCTTTTTTGACCATTTTCAATGGTCGAAGGGTATAAAAAGAAGATATTACTTCACTAACATACATATAAGAACGTACAATCTTAGCACCTAGGTTATGGGCCAGAATAATACTTACCTTGTGCATAAATGTGATTCAATGCAGAGCTTGAAGTTGGATAGAGTATACGACTGTTTACCGGGCTGATTAAGAACGTTTCTTTGGATGTTTGAGTTTTGGGTGTTGTTATTGTTGTAAATGTTTCATTGTCTAGATTTAAGTTTTGTCGTGGCGATGCACTGTTGTTTGATCCACCAGTGTTATAGGCACTTGACGAATTTTCCACTTCTTCATGCAGCTGATTATGATTTAGATTGTGATTTTGATTATTAGTAATATCCGTATCTAGATTATTATGACCAGCTCCTCCACTGCTGCTCGATCGACTCGTGTTTGTTGTTATGGCGCTACGTAAGGTACAAACCCGATTCGTTGATAATCGTTGTTGTATATGCTTGTTATATGCGCTCGGACGGCTAGCTAAGGTGTGAGCAGTTCTCGATGTGATCTGCTGATGTTTAATGCCAAGCCATTGAGCCACACGTTGGGTTTGCTGTTGCATTTTGAATACATCAGCCGAGGAACAGGCTGTTATATAGTTTGAGCTTTGATATGGTGAACAGTAAAGTGGTTCCGATTCCGAATCTTCGGGTATCGTTTCATATATATGCTCGCTATCATCATAATCATACTGCTGATTGCTATTGGCTGGATTAATCGGAGGGACGCGTGTTACAGCCGCCAACTGACACGAAACTGACTCTGACTGTGCCTTTAGAATAGATTTACTTTTATTAACTTCAGCCAAAGTTTCTGGAGGTGGTTTTGTTTCTATGTGAGATTTATTAGCGGCTGGCAACGCATGCTGTTGGGCTAAAAGAACCTTCTCAAGTTTGTCAACAACATTGGTGTAATCATCCGTAAGAAATCTATTGGCATATACGAAATTACTATCAATATCATCATCCTCGTCATCATCTTCATCGTCGTCGTCATCGTCATCATCATTTTCATCTTCTTCATCCTTTGGGGGTATAACAAAAGTGCGGTTTAATCAAATGAATATATTTATTCGAATTACTTATATTACATACCGGATAAAGTATACGACTAACTAACAATGTTAGAGGTGCCCCGTTCTCTGTGATCATTGTTTCGGCGTGCCTTTTGCTCTTGATGTCGATGCCATTTATACGCAGCACCTGATCGCCACGTCTCAGACGACCATCTTTCTCAGCAATGCTTTCTGCTTGAATTTCACTTATAAATACATTCTCTTCCAAATTCGGTTCATTATCTGCATCTTCTGTTGTGGATATCACAGGTTTAAAACCTTCAACGTATTCCTTGAAGAACTCATTGCCGCATACAGTTATTCCCAATGGTTCACTTGGAGATGAATCTTCCTTAATAAGCGTTATTTCCTGCAAAATAAATAAAAGTCATGGTTTAAAGTGGTACGTTTTATATGTCTTTATAATGATTGAAGATTGAGAGGGGGATCAACGCGGTATATAATGCACGTTGATACAATAAATGTATATATGTACAAATAGTCAATGGATTTTATTAACCTATCCCAGTTAATATAACGGTACATTCTAAACAAGAACGGCAGCCATAGCTTTAATAGTTTCTATACCCTTGCAGTTTTGTATATCCTCCGTTCGTTCCAATACTAGTTTTATAGAATGGTGCAGAATTTAATGGTAATCTGTATATTCAATATTTTGTCTCACTTTCATTAAGTTAAGTTATCTCTAAAATCAGAGCTGCTTTTGATACTTAAACTTTCATTCGGCCGATTGTTCCTACGGTAGTGATTTAATTTTGATGAAATTCTAAAAATTAAAGTATAATTTATATAATTATATATAATTTATATAATTATACTTAAATTTTTGGAATATAATTAAAAATAATTATAAATATAATTATATATACTATAATTTTTAGAAAAATCAAAATTAAATCACTACCGTTAATATATTATAATTATAACTAGAAATTATAAAATTATGATTATAAAAATTATATATTTATATAGTCCGTTTTATATAATATAGAAATATAAATATGTTCGACAATTAATAAAAATTGACCGATAGTTTGTATGGCAACTACACAATAATCTGTTCAATCACTGACACATGGATACACGAATACACGTACGATTCCCTTGGTGATGGCGAATATACAGTGTTGCAAAAAATAATAGCAAGTTGCTATTAGCAACAGCACTTGCAGCTGGACGAAAAAGTTAATTGTACATTATGTACACACACTATAAACATGAAATTGACAACACATAGAAGGCTGATAACTTTGCGTTGACTTTTGGCACTTTGGGAATCTTGCTTTAAAGGAAATAACGCCGTGTTTGACCTGTAAAAAACTATGAAGGAAGGTATTAATAGTTAAATTATATTACCTCAATGTCAATCTCCGGCTCCAAACAATGCTCAAATAAATGATGTTCCTGTTCTATGAAATGGTCGGCTATTGTTTGCACTATATTCTCATTGCGACGATTATCTGGCACATGCAGCTGGTAGTCTTCAATGGTTTGTGTTTCCTTTGAATGTGCATTTAGGGGAATATCAATATCATCGAGAGCTGGGACATTGTGATCGGAATTAATGAATGCACGTAAAGTTAATACTATTTTACTTTTTTTTTGCGATGCATACGCACTATTGGAATTAGAATTAATATTTGTTGAGGCACAGGTTTCTTTAGCATTCAATATTTCAATGTTTTCTTGAAATTTTCCACAAGTTGCAGCTTCTTCAGACGGATTAATACCACGCACATCATTTGTATTTTCTGTGGGAGTTTTCTTTCGAAATAATTCAACTATCAGATTTTCTTTAGCTTGCAGGAACATTTGAACCGCTTCACAATTTGATAACGATGTGATGTCGCTACCATTTAACTACAATTAAAAAAAATTCAATTGAAATTATTTACAAACTATATTTTGTTTATTTTCATTCATTTTAAGAGTGGGTAAGGTGCAATAGATTTGATACTGCATCAAAAATATCTACATACATATGTACATACTTTTATTCATATCGAAATTTTTCATGTAGCAAAAAATGTAAGCATTCCAACACATTAACAACCCATAGAAAACTCATATTTTAATGTGTTTTATTATGTGAATCTGCGATGTAAACAAACCTTTAGTACAACATAGTCCAACTCAATAACACTAACACAGTTATTCGAGCACATTTTTATAGCAAGTTACATATTATAATTTTGTATTCAGTAAATTACATGCACACAAACACAACACAGAGATGCAGACATTAGTGATGGACACATCGGTATAAATCGATGGTGTCCATGCAATACTCATATCGATGATTCTTTGGCATTAACGATAAATTACAATGCACACATTCCTAAAATTTATATTTTATTTAATTTTTTGATTTCCTATATTCTTCTTTTTGGCGGTCTTTGTGTAATTTGTGTTTATTGTAAATTTTTATACCCTTCGACCATTGAAAATGGTCAAAAAAGGGTATACTAACTTTGTGCAAATGTATGTAACAGGCAGAAGGAGGCGTGGCAGACCCCACAAAGTATATATATTCTTGCTCAGGATCACTAGCCGAGTTGATTGAGCCATGTCTGTCTGTCTGGATGTCCGGATGTCCAGATGAACACACAGATCTCAGCTATTATAAATGCTAGAGACACCAAATTTGGAATGAAGGTTCCTATGTACTCGGCGCAGATCAAGTTTATTTCAAATTTTAGGTGCCACGCCCACCGCCCCCACAAATCAATAATTTAATTTTTGAACTCAATTTGTAAGCGCTGTATAAAAGATACAACTTTCTGACTTTAACATATACTAAGCTGAATGAAATATCTACGTAGTCTCCAAATTACAATCCGATCGGACAATAATCACAGAAGTTATTTAAGAAAGTATGAGCGAAGCACTTGGTGTTATGTCAGCTAACAAGAGAGGCGGGCGAGCGCGAAGCGCGAGCGCCATCTGTCGGGATTAATTTCAAAGCATGTGCATATGCATATGTGTATGAATTTAACAAATTAAACTACACGGGAACATAGGTCGAAGGGTATCCCACTGTCGCGTTTTGCGCGACTGTTGCTTTTCTTACTGGTTTTTAATCAATTTTAAATAAAAGTTTTCAAATGTGGTTTTTAAACAATCTATAACAAATAATCAGACTTTTTGAAACAAATTCGATAAATTGTCGACATTTAATGAATATATCTTATCATTTAATGAATATATCTTATCTCTTGTTATGTGTTACTTTTCAGTGAAAAGTAGTTGTATTTTTGGCTGTTTTTAGCTTGTTTTTTTTAAGAATAAATCCTTTCTCTTTATTCTTTATTATTACATTACGGTCCGTATATGGAGTAATTAGTTTAATGATGTGGGAAAATTTCCTGATCAGGCAAAACCGCACAGTGGCCCTGCCAACTACGAAAATGGCATTCGAAGTCAAATTTGATACGTAGTTAATAATGGATAAGACGATGTAAAGAATAAAATAATATGTGTAATTATTTAGAAGTTAAATTATATATAGGATTGTTTGTAAATACATATTTAATATAATATTTTTGTACACATGTGATGTAGTAGATGTGTATCTGTATCTTAAATAATTTATATTTGAACCATATTTATTTTCTGGTTAGGAACAACTGCATCCCTCAACGGACATATTTGGTATAACACTCAACACCAAGTTTTGATTATCGTCAAAATACAGCAAGCTTAAGGAACTCATTTTTGTTGGGGAACAACATGGCGTTGCTGACGTTGTTAGGGCCGCCAAATGAGTATGCGGATACTGCTCTAAGTAGCCAACTCTACAGTCACCACTGCAAAAGTATGCATCAAATGAAGTAGGCGCAACAACAAAATGCCAACCAAAGCTGGTAAAATTGACCTTGAGAGGGTATCGACAGCACCGCATGTCGTGGTCACTCTCTGTACAGTCCATAAATACGCTGCGTTTTCGCCGATGCTTTTTCTGTGTCCCTATTTCAATGTGAACCGTCTGTAGAAAGAGAGAAAACAATATGAGTTGCAAGTAATAAGAGTAAGTAGAGTAGAATATATTTACCAACGATTTCTTTGAATTGTTATCCGATGTAACTACCAAGGGCTGCATCCATGGTTCGACACCTTGAATAAAGATGTCTTGAGTTTGAGTTGATTTATCTGCCGTAAATAGTGTAGTTTCAGTTAGGAACAGCGGCTTTAAATCAACATTCACCCACTGTCCCTGACCAGATGGAATCTTATGACGAAATTCAAACATTTTCGCCTTGTGTGTATAATTTGTGCTATTTGTTCGCCGTATCGCCCGATGTACAGACACAATTATATCTTTGTTCGGATAATTGGCTATTTGTCGAATGATCCTAGGTTGATTAACACGTATCCAGTCCAATCCGCGCAGATACAAATGAAGTGTAACATATGATATCTCCGAATAGCTCAAGTCAAACTTAAACCGTAAAATGTCTATCTTGTGATTATGTCGTAAATGAGACTCTTTGGAAGAAATAAAAAAGGGTTTAATTAATATTTATTTAAATACAATTTAAAAACAGTAAAGAAATTTAAAGAAGGCTATAAAATATTCAAAAAGGTGTTTTAAAATGAAGCAAAGGGTGTTTGATGTTTAATATTTATTCGGATTAAAATTTATAAGGTTTAAAAAGTAACGGAGCGGCACGTGTTGTGTGTGTGTTGACAGTTAGTGATTGAAAGAGAAGGATTAAACGATGATTAAAGGATATCGATAACATCAACAGATTAATATCTATTGAAAGTGCATGTTTAAATAAGTGTGATTGTGAATATTTAAATAAGTGTGATTTATGTGTACATTCTTTAAGTTCAGTAAGTTCAACTACATATATAAAGGGATGATGGAAAAGAGTTTTGGTAGACGCTTTATGCAATGAAATGAAATGGATGGTGTTGGATGCTTAATATTTGTTCTGATTAAATGTATAAGGTTTAAAAAGTTACGAAGCGGCACGTGTTGTATGTGTTGACAGTTAGCGATTGATAGAGAATGATTTTACGATGATTGAAAGGATATCGATAAGCACATGAATATCTATTGAAAGTGAGTATTTAAATAAGTGTGATTGGCCAACTGAGAGGGTTGCCAGATCTGCATAAGAGTTTAATAATTATAAAGAGCTAGTTCACTTACGTTCTGGAAATATATAAATGCTGCTGATATGTGAAAGAATGCTTTCGTATTCCCCATCATGATTGAGGTTTGAAAATCCATAATTATTTGTTTTGCCAACATTTAGTTTTTTATCATATACGCCGGGATCATCACCTTGCATTTCAGCGAACAATTTCTCACTGGATAATGTTGGTTCCGTAATGCTCTTTATCGTCGGTTCATTGTGTATTTCATCAGAAGCATATAGGTCTGTGCGCGGTGGTGGTGGTGGTGTATCACTTGATGGATTATTATTATCATGATTGATAGGAGCTGAATACAAAGGCGATGATGCATTATAGTTTTTATAAAAGTTTTCCAATATATTCTGTGGCACTGTTATTGGCTTTGTTATATTTGGAAGTTTCTTCAGATTTAGACGCAGTAGTATGTGCATCTTGATTGATTCCAAGCTATCTTTTTTAGCCTTTTCCCGCAGCTGACGTTGGAGCACATTGTCAGCTCTCATTAGGCTATTTCGATTAAGACTGACACCAGCGCCGGGTATCTCCGCTATAAACTTTTTATAATGCGTTGAATTTAGTATTTGATTATTATAAGTATTTGATATTGTTTCATTCATGGTTGCTTCTGTTAAATGTTCAGTTCGTGTTAACGTTGCAGAATATGTAAGGTTTGTGTTGCCTGTGCTTTTTAAAGTCGATACAACTTCGCTCACATCATCAGCAGCAGTTCTCAATAATTGCTGACTCATCACAGCCTGGACGGTTGCTAAGAGTATAAGCATCGAAGTTATATATTGTGCACCCACATAACAATTTCCAGATTTTCTTGTTCTATGTATCGTCTTTGTTTGGCGGAGTGGCTCACACAATCCTAAAGGAACATTTGCTGACAAATTCTGATCTGAGTTGGCGTGGAGACTGATTATATAATTAACCGATGTTTGTTGTTGTTGTGGCTTCCTTGATCTTTGCTCTTTG
Source organism: Zaprionus capensis (assembly GCA_018903675.1). Classification (NCBI taxonomy): domain Eukaryota; kingdom Metazoa; phylum Arthropoda; class Insecta; order Diptera; family Drosophilidae; genus Zaprionus; species Zaprionus capensis. The sequence continues at coordinate 753,443 of JAEIFN010001057.1, read as the reverse complement.
AGCAACTTACTAATTTTGTTGTTATGTGAAGCCATTATTTATTATATTCGTACAAATCGTGCCTAAAAAGAATATAAAGAATTCATTATTCTTAACACAAATAAGTTTCATATATAAAAGACATAAAACAGTTGCTTTTTTACAATTTTTTTAAAATAAATAAATAATATACACAAAACACATTAGAATACATATACATATATTAAAAACCAGTATGAAAAGCAACAGTCGAGTAGAGTTGCAGAAACATCGATGTTTGCTGAGGTTTTTCATATAAAACATAGATTTTTATCGATGTTTCTGCACCTCTACAGTCGAGCCACACGCGACAGTGATATACCCTGCGACCTTTGTTCCGGTGTACATACACATATACATATGTACATACTTTCAAATTATACTCGACAGATGGCGCTGTCACTTCCCTGCCTATGGCTTTATTATTTATAATGTATCAAATGTTTGTGACATTACGAACTATCAAGCAGAAGAACTGAAGTAAAGTGAGTTCCGATAGATATCGATAACTATCAGGCTGTGTTATCTAACTAATAGATGGCTAACATGGATGCCACATGCCTTTCTGGTTGACTGACACAAGCACTTAGAGTTGTGCTCATACTTTCTTAAATAACTTTTGTGTTTATTGTTGGATCGGATTTGCAGGAAATATAGTTATAATAGTCAGCCACATTATGTTGATGTTAGAAAGTTGTAACTTTTATACTTTGCTTACAAATCGACCTAAAAAAAAATTTAATTATTGATTTACGTTGGAGGTGGCGTGGCAGCTAACATTTGAAATAAACATTAGCTGTGGACAGTTCACCTAAACCTGCATGCCAAATTTGAAGTCTCGGGCTTTTCTAATAGCTGTGATCTTGACGTTCAAACAGACGCATATGGAACAATCGACGCGACTAGTCATGCTGAGTAAGTGTATTTATACTTTGTGTTGTCTGCCACGCCTACTTCTGCATTTGCACAATTTTTGACCATTTTCAATGTTCCGGGTATGCCCAATAGTAACATACCCTGCCCTGCGTCTGTTACAGTTAAACTAACAATTCCAAAGACAAAGTCTTCTTTAGACACGAGCACAGCAGTTAGGGTAAGGTAAGTTAAATAACTTGTGTGTTTACTGTCTGATATGCTTGAAATGAGGAGGCTATATAGTTATTATAGTCAGTTAAGAATACTAGATGTTAGAAAGTGCTATCTTTCATAGGTTTGCTTACGAATTTAATTGAGAAAGCGAGTGTGGTAAATGTGGCATCCAAATCAGCAGGTAAACTTGATCTACTTTGATTTGTTGTCTGTAACTCTTATAATAGCTGGGATTCAGACAGCAGGAGCTGGCTCAATTGACTCCTGAACAAGAATATTTTCTTCATATATATACTTTGCATGGTCTGCCACGCCTTCATACATGCGCACAAAGTGAATATACCCTGTGTGTTGACAATTAACAATGCACGTAGGGTATAAATTATATAGACATCATTTGTTTCGTTATTAAATATTTGAATTGATGTATAATGTATTTGGACTTTGTGAATCTTGCTTCTCTTATTGTTATTATTAATTCTTTATCTCTGTTATTGCAATTTCCAAACACGATGAATAAAAATGCGCAAATATGTATTCGTTTCACTGCACGCGTGTTTATAAAAGAATTATATTTTATACACATGTACATATATGTATATATATTTGTGTGTATGCATGTACTTCATATATATATGTATGTATGTATGTAAATGTCGCTCGCAAGCTCTTGCTAAGTTGATCACTCCCACTCTATTGTATTCAATTAAAACCATTTATAAACATAATCAATTTTTGTGCTCTTGAACTTCAGTTCAGTGTAGAAAGTGCAGTATTGACTATATATACATATATATAATATAAACATGCATACATACAGCAATTTGAGTGTAAACATACATATATATATATATATATACATTCATTATACTATCATTTATATGTATATATATCGTTAGTAAAATATATTAGCGCAGAGAAAACAATTTAAAGATAATACAATTTGCACATATACATATATAAATGAATATATATGTATGCATGTAAGTTCAGTTGGGATTTTAAATACATGTCTGTATGTATGTATTAATTCTATTTTCAATATTTAGCAATTGTATGTATGCTATAAATATTTACTGCCTGTTATTTGGTAGAAAACATACTCTTATACATATTTATGAACATGCATGCATAGATAGACAGATACAGATACACATCTATGAGATACATTTATGTATGTACATAATTAATTAATTCGCACATGTGTCAATTTTTTCACTTGGTTTACATTTTTGTATTGCAACGAATCGCGTTTCTTTGAAGGTGGCATCGACAGCAGCAACAAACAGCAGCAGAGAGTATAAAGCGACATACAACAGAGCCTGAGCGTGCCATAGAACTAACTGACGGAGACAGAGACGGAGACGATCTCGCATCCATTCTTCCATTCACATCTACAGAGATATAAACAAGAAGCTGCTGCTGCTGCTGCGCTGAGGATGAGTGTGCTCTGCTGTGGCTGTGACTGTCTCTGCTCACTCTACTCTGCTGTACTCTGATGTGTGGATTCTGTAAAAATGAATAAAGGGTATATTAACTTGTGTATATACTCAGTAAACATATGCATTTATAATCATGATACCAGACGAGGTTCCGAGGTGTCCAATTTAAATTATGACTTCAGTATCTTCAGTTGTGTATATGTATACTCAGTAAACATATGTATTCTTGTTCATAATCAACAGTCGAGTTGAAGTATCCATCCTGATCTGAATATGTTTTTCAACGTTTTCCCCAATCTTTTACAATAAATATTGAATCGGCTGATTCCGGTTTAATACTATTAATAAATAAAATATATTATATTAATATAGCTGGCTCGAGCCAGCTACCAAGATGATAAAAAACAAAGGTCGCCAAAAACACTATAATTATATTAATATATATGTATAGAAAAAGGTTCATATAGAAAGTTAAGACTTGCATACTTGGCCTAATAAACAGCCGCGAATCAACGATATTACACATACATTTACATACACATACATATTACACGCATTTCTACAAAGTAATTACACCCAATTTTTTAAATTAACTGTTAAGTTGATTGTTTTTATTTTCGTTCAAATTGTACATCCGCTTAGCTTAACGAACGTTAGCAGAGACCACAACCACTCTTCCAATTGCCTGGTGGCAACGTAATTAGACCACAACCACGCTTCCAATTGACTGGTGGCAACGTTATGAATTAAATAAATATGCATTTATCATTGATCTGGCAGCACCATTCAAAAAAAGACGTTAATTACAAAATTAATATTTTGTGATGTGAACATAATAATATCTTATATAATATTGACAATAATAACGGTAAAGGTTAAATATGTTATATTTAGGGGTATATTAATGAAGAATTTAGTTGAAAGAATTATTTCTCAGAGGCTTCTAGTTTTTTTTTAAATTGCATTTTAAACTTTAATAACTAACCCTTACCATAATAACATATGATATGAACATAATAATAATATATAATATAATAGAAATATAATCACATATTTTCATATGGAATATATTTCTAAATTTAACTAATCTAGGCATATTTAACATTTACTCATAACACATATTGAAATATTTTAATGCAAAATCAAAGTGCTAAAGGTCGGTTCTGCACATTTCTAGTACATTTTTAATACGTTTTGTTTTGATTTTTTTTTATCGCGTGCGACATTGAAGGATATGAATAAGGTCAACGAAAATACGCAATGGCGAATAGGAGGAGTCTGCTAAAACAGTAAGTTCACAATAAAAACATTGTTCTCGACTTTGATTGTATTAATTATTTTAGTAATTTTGAATAATCATATCAGAATAATATCTAGTTTCATGTTTTTTGCAATTTTTTTTGCATAAAAATGTCGCATTCGACATGTGAAAGTTACCCATACATAAAGCACTTACCCATAAGATAAAATTGCAGTGGAAGAGTATTATATGATGTAATTTTTGCCAGCCGAAATTGTATGTAACAGTTAAACGGAAGAGTGGCACACGCTATGACGTATATGTATATATTTTTAATAATCAACAATCGAGTCGATATAGAAGCATAGTTCCAGCTTTTACAATCATTAAATAATAATTACAAACACTTTCATTTCAACAGTACTTTATTCGTTGTTATATTCTTACATAAGCCAACGATCAGAGACGGACAAATATCAATTAATCGCAACATATTCAATTAATTTAAACGATATTTTCAACAATAGTTTTGATGCGTTCCTCAACAAGGAGTACGTTGGAACTAGTGGGACACCTACTTAAAAGGATTGACTCAATCAAAAGAATTGAACCTTATTCAGTGCAGTGCACTGTTAAAACAAGAGAAGTAGATAACCCCTTAACACCCCCTTCTGGAAACCAAGAGGCACTCTTCTATTTGTACCATTTAAATCTTTTATTTACTTCCCATACTCTTCACATTAAAATATAATATCGTATTTAAGATCGAAGGGTTCTATAGCACAATAACGGAATAATTAAACACGTTTCTTTTATGATATATATGTATATGTAATTTGCATGGGTATTACAGCTTGTTGAAAGATTTCCCGCTTACTAAAATGATAGACACACGAACTTCAATCAAGCAAGTATGTTATATGTATGTGTATATACATTGATATGTTGTGTTGTACATGTGGAGATGTGGCAGACCAAGTCCTTACCACAAACTCGGTTAAGCTTGGCACGTATTTACCCTCTGCTTCTGATATACATACATACATACTTTACTCCCCTTAGTTTGTATACGCATACATACATACATATGTGGATTTGCTCTTTCCAAGTTTTATTTATTACGACAATGTTTATGTGGGTGTTTGGTTTGCGGTTGCTAAACGCGAATCTTCACACAAGTTATCTGATTTTAATGATTTAAAGCAATAATAGGTATTTAGTATAACACTAGTAGATTCCAATTCGATTTAAAGTGATGTATGTATATTATTACGATGTGTACATATGTATGTACTCGTATGTACATACAGTCTATCAACTTGATAGACTTGATAGTATCAAGTAGCTCTTAACACTTACACGTATGTATATATGTATGTACATTACAGTAACATGTACATTTGAGTAAAGAGTAACTTGACTATCTGTATATATGTAAATGCCATCACGCATTTGTCAAGGAGTTTCCAACGCATTTAAGGAGAAATCTCGAACCCTATAAAGTATACATATATATTGAGAATCATAAAAAATTAAATATACAAAGAATACTCACAGACAATTTTAATAAATTCTGACCACTAAAAGCTATATACTAGAAATAGTTTAAATATAATATAAGCTAAAGATAAGGTAACACTGTAACTATCGATAAGAAACGGTCACTCGATATATTGTCATCGACCATGCACGATCGAGGAAGTGCAATTACTCTCTCGAGAAAGCGCCAGACGAATAGACGTGGAAGAATAAAAAAGAATTAATAATTTTTACAACATATGTATATAAAGAATAAGCACATACATACAATGTTATTCTTTCTGCTTTTTATACCCTGCGACCATTGAAAATTGCCAAAAATCAACCAGGGATGTAGCGACGGTCTCGGGGGCCCTTGTGTTTAACTTTTCGGGGCCACTCTTGCAGATGCCTTGCTTTAAAATATAGTATGTCGGTTAGTTTATAAAAAATTGAACAAAAATGAGAATCAAAATACTAATTACATCGACTCTTCTCGATTTTATATTGTTAAAATCATCAACATTTTTAAAGAAATCTATACTATTTCGCGCCCTGTTATACACGATTGATAATATTGCCAATCCATTCCATTGTACTTGCCCTATTGTGCTTGACAATCATTATATATACATATATATATTATAACCATTATCCAAAAAGCAAAAGGAAATTATAACTTGTTAGAGGAAAATGTATGTAACAGGCATTTGGATATATAGACCCCACAAAGTAATACATACATATATTCTTCTACAGTATAAATATATGGTATGTCCGTTTAAACGTTAAGAAAATTAACTATTTTTTAAGACACAACAGTACATATGTATATTCTTTTTATACCCTTCGACCATTGAAAATGGTCAAAAAAGGGTATACTAACTTTGTGCAAATGTATGTAACAGGCAGAAGGAGGCGTGACAGACCCCATAAAGTATATATATATTCTTACTCCGAATCACTAACCGAGTCGATTGAGCTATGTCCGTCTGTTTGTCCGGATGTCCGTCTGACCAGATGAACACACTGGTCTCAGCTATTATAAATGCTAGAGACACGAAATTTGGAATGAAGGTTCGGCGCGGATCAAGTTTATTTCAAATTTTGGGTACCACGGTCGGGAATAATTTTAAAGCATGTGCATATGTATATGTGTACATATATAGGAACATAGGTCGAAGGGTATCCCAATGTCGCGTGTCACGCGACTGTTGCTTTAACGTTAATATTATTAACTTTTATTATAACTAAACACACTGAGCACCATATAAAGCTTTTTGTATACAATAGCGTTGCCTACTTGTTCCATTTTTTGCAGTTGCTCAGGGTATGCGGTGCACAAAGGCCGCCGCCTGCCTGGGGCCCCTTTGCACCGCATACCTTGAACATGCCTCGCTAACTTTATGTAAATGTAGGTTACATACGGAAGAAGGCATGTGAGTCTCTATAAAGTATAAATATATCGTCTTGCTCAGGGTCAGTAGCCGCGTATTTGACTTGTGCTAAAAAAAATAAATCTTTGTGTCCAAAGATCCGATCAGCGCGTGCAGAGGGAGAAAGCAAAAGGCGGTAGAAGTTTCTTTATTGTACCAAACATCAAAACAAGAACAAAGCAAAATAAAGAAATAAAATGATGAAGTCTCAAGAAATAATACTAGTAAAACCATAATTGCTCGTTTTCACACGAGAATCGATAGCTGGGTCTTTCCCCTCTATCCTCTGCTTTGTTCCTGGGGGTTGAACACACAGAGGTTCTAAAGACGTTGATCTTCAATATATATTTTACCAATGGAAATCACTTTTGTGCAAGATCACGCTGATTTCCATCACAACATGCTGTGCCATTACCCGTATTACGGCTTCACTCACTCACTACCCAAAAGTTATAATCACAATGCTTTAAGTTTTTGTTTGGAACAACAACATACTGAATGCTGAACAAAGGAGTGAAACAAAGATCAGAATTGAAGAAATTCCAAATTCAAATGGTCATTTACGTTTACGTATAATATTGATATTTTGGTTTAGCTAAAAATAATGAAAAAAACTAAAAGCTTATAGTTTTCCATATAGACTGGGCAAAAAAAAAAAAAAAAAAACAAGAAAACGTAACAAGAATTGAGGAAAACCTAGTAAAACCCTAGTAAAATCAAAACGGTAGATTAGTTTTTAGGCTAAAGTTTTAAGTGATTAAGGTTAGACAGTTTGACAGAAAAGAGTTGAAAACTCTAGACAGTCTATTGTAGTCAGCAAAGAGAACTCGGAGAGGGTCAAACTAAGTATAGTTAGTACGACAAAATTCCAAGGATAGTAGGATAAAATTACGAGTAACTCTAGAAGGAATAGAGAAATTGAGTTGCTTAAGCTGAGTATGGGAATCTATAACGTATTTTATAATATAATAAGACACTTAGCTAAAGAAGCACGATTAAATTGTAGAACTCAACCAGAATAAGGTGGTAAATCTACAGCCGAACTACATGAAAGAAAGAGTACAATCTGCTTTTTAAAAGACTCATTATATCTTGGTGAATCTATCTATACTAGTATTGATTTATTTATTTATTTAAATCTTTGTTTCTGGTATTTATTTATTTGAATCTATGTACAGATCTGGTATTTATTTACTTGAACAAATAAGAGAAGTGTAAAGCAACTATTGTCGTATAAGGTGCTCGAATTTCTTGGCCCAAGTACTCGAAATGCCTCATTGACAATTTGTGTAATGTGAAGATCTAATTTCAATTTATGATTTGAAATAATTTAAATTAAAAAATAAAATTTGCCTTAATTTAAAAACCATACCTAGATCATTCACCTCAAATATACTTATAAGCGGGCTTAATTTAGGAGTAAAATTGACATAACTTTGCACTTCAAACATTTAAGATGCAGCATAGTATGGATGAACCAAGCAAAACACAACACAACATCTGTTTAAAGGAGGTAACTTATAGAATAACCGTGTGTCAAACAGAGTTTTTTGTCAACATTATACATAAGAATGTTAGCGTAAAGGAGTATTGAAGGAAAATCGTTAATAAAAAGGAGGAACCTGAACCTTTTAGTAAGTTACTAAAATCGGCTTTGATAGACAGTATTTAAAGAGAACTGTAAGTTAAAAATTCGAAAATCCACTAAAGGATCTATTGAGAAAACTTAATCAAATTGAACTTATGAATCAAGAGATCATCCTAAAGTAAAATTGGAGTAAGATTGGAAGCTGTAGATCTTGCCTTTATAAACCCATGATAATGGAGTGAAATTAATGATTTACACATAAAAATTAACTAGGCCGTGAAATTATTTTTAAAAAACTTAGGTAGAATTTGGAGAGAGAATTTTGATATATATTAGACCTATAGTTCTTCACATCATGGTTAGAATCAAAAATCATTTATGAAGTGGAATGAAAAATGAATTATTTCAATACTTTACTCTATAGTTTTTTTTAAAATGATTTATAATGAGACCGTCCTCCGCAAATCAGAATTATATAGCTTTCTATTTAAATACATAATACGTTTAAAATCTTTACTTTGCACTAAAATTGTCGATTGGAAACGATTGTTCAGAACGTGTACGGAATATTTAAAGATAATGCAAAATTCGGAGTACCGAAGGCTAAAAGTTCTTATTTCTTCCACTCAGTTGAGTTTTGCAAAAAGCAACATGTACTCTTTCCACAGATTGCTTTGCTTATCTGCTTATCCTCCTCACTTACTGCACTGCGCGCCAGTGCAAATTAAAATAAACGATGGAAAACAAGTAAGAAAGTTTAAGACGGCCATGCCGAAGGTTTTATGCCCTAACTGTAAGGGTGGATAAGAGAAAAAAAGTAGACATTTTATTATACAGTTACCCGCTTTCTTAGCTTTAATAACTTCTATGTTAATGTGTTGCATAAAAATTATACTTGGTATTCCTTTGTTATCGATTTAGGGGGCTGAAAGGGTGCAAAATAAACTTGATATGCGTTTATTATGGTACATATAAACCTGCTTACGTTTATTGTAACATCAAATTATAGATGGATACATTCCTTCATTCTTGTAGTACTTTTTAGGCCATGGATTTTAAAAAAATTCATGGACTATTGTGTTTGTCGGAACGGAAATGTGCGTAACAGGCAGAAGGAGGCATCTCCGACCCCATAAACTATATATATTATGAATCAGTATCAGTAGCCGAGTCGATTGAGCCATGTCTGTCTGTCCGTCTGTCTGTCTGTATGAACACCTGGATCTCGGAAACTATAAGAGCTAGAGTCATCAAATTTTGTGACAACATACGTATATATTGCAGTGTCTCAAAGTTTTTTTGAAATTTGGACACGCCCCTTCCCGCCTCAGAAAATCAGTAATAACTATTTAAAAACTATTTAAAAACTACAATATTAGCTCAACAACCAAAGTTGTATATCTTACATGACAAATACCTTGCCACGGACGTTATGTGAAAATTTCATTTAAATCGGACTATAAATAAGTGAGATATGATAAGAATTAAACTCACTTTGAACATACATACTTAAGCATACCTAATTTACGCAAGCACACCGAAGTTCAAATCTAGCGTCAGACACACAGCATTTTACTAAACTTTTTATTTGCATTGTATGGTAACAGAATTGGTTCACAATGCAGCTTTGCCGATGAGCCAAGGAGTGAGGCAATAGCCGAATGGTTAGAGTGGCGGACGGCAAATTCAAAAGACTGTGAGAGAGTGCGTGTGTTCAACCCCCGGCGGGTGCGAATATTCATTTATTAATTATTTCTTATTTTATTTTATCTTGTTTATTTATTTTATTCTAATAAACTAAAAGAAAAGTTTATTCTAATAAACTAAAAGAAAAGCAAATAAAATTATTTAATTACATTTAAATAAAATTTGCAATTAGAATGCTAGAAAATAACAGAGATCATGCCCTTGTAAAGTTATGAATGTGCGAGTGGGACGCCTATACATACATGACTGCATATCCACATGTATGTATTGGCGTCCCACTTCAACACACATTGTTGCACGATTGTATATACATAAATATGTACAATTAGTTTTGCAGTTGGTGTTGTGTACCGACGAAAGAAAACTAAGTTCTAATTACATATATTGCGTAACTAAAACTTTAAAATCGCCTACCGCCGCCGCCTCTCTTTAATGTTTTTGAGCTTTTAATTTATTTAAAAAAAATTATGAAATACAAAAGAATTTCACATGTTGATCGCGGCAGAAATCGAACTTCGAACACGCTCAATATCATTGGCCGCCTTAGAGTCCGGGACATAGTCCACTCAGCTACTGAACATCTCCCGCAGTTGTCGAAAATGGTGAGACATTAGATAAAACGACAAGACGCAATATGCATTCTTAGTTCGTGCCAAAAAAATCAAGAAGAAGCACATGTAATGAATTTTGGTACGCGCTAGAAATGCATACCTACGAGTATACCTATTGCCTACGGTATTCTATGATAATCCATGGCCTTATACAGTCAGCTCCTGACTGTAGCGTTTGTATTTTTTTATATTTATTTATTTATTTAAAGTCAGCTATAGCAGTCGACTGTTTATGAATTACAATTAAAATTAAAACTTTAATAATTAAAAATTAAGGCAAATTTTATTATTACATTTTAATTAATTCAAATTTAAACTGGTGTAAACAATAATTAACTAATCCAGCATTTATTGCCAGGGATTGAGGAAAACCCAGAAAACCCCAATCAGATCAGGTAAGTTAGGTATTAGTAGAGTTAATAATTATTAAAATTTAAAGGTTAGAAATTTTGACATTTTACTCAGCTTTTCAGTGCTGCAACTTATAATATATCGCGTTGCATTTATGAGCTTATCAATAACTATCGTAACTACGATACCAAAGCGTTCAACAATCACACATATTGATATTCCAGCTCTAGCTCTAGCTATCCAGACACACTGAAATTACTATACTCGTATTGATTCGGCAGTTGATTCTGATTAAGAATATGTATAGTTTGTTACATATAACGGGTGCGCCAACGGAAACGGGTCAATAGAAAAGTCGAATAACTTTGAGAGTTTTCAATACATTCAAAAAAATTTTTTTTTATTATCAAGATGACCTTTTTACAATTTGTTTGAGCTATTTCCCAAAAAAACATCGATCAAATGACCCCCTTTATTTCGAATACAAAAGCCGGCTCTTTTTTTCGCATTTTTCATCACATTCACAAGCATCTCGGGCGTGATAACTGCCATTTCAGCTCGAATATTATCTTTTAGATCTTCTAAGGTCTTCAGCTAGTTGGTATAAACTTTGCTCTTCAAAAATCCCCACAAAAAGAAATCTGGTGGTGTTAAATCTGGGGACCTTGGCGGCCAGTCAATATCACCGTTTTTGGATACAACACGTCCCGGAAATTTCCGACGCAGATAGTCTATTGTTGCAGTTGCTGTATGGCATATAGCACCATCCTGTTGGATCGATAACTGACAATACTGGCCAGGAGTTTGCAACGTAGCTTAGGAGACATCACCGATTCTATAAAGTATACATATTTAAAACAGTTTCAACAAACTTAGTGCATATGCTTAATATTATAAATTATATACATTTAAAATTTATTAGAATCGAACCAATATAACATATAGATGCAAAGGGGATGCTAAGGGGAGATAAAACCTGCACGGGTATAAAACCTTCGTGGACTTTCGTTCTGGTTTAATATATATTTGATGTATGGAGATCTGGCAGCCCCTTTCAATTTGCTAATCACACTTATTCAAATATTCACTTTCAATAGATATTAATCTGTTCAATTTATCGATATCCTTTTAATTATTGTTAAATCCTTCTCTATCGATCGCTAACTGTCAACATACACATAACATGTGCAGCTCTGTAAGTTTTTAAACCTTAGACATTTTAATCAAAATGAATCTTAAGAATTAAACACCATCCATTCGCGATACTTTTTGAACACACCTCGCAGTTGCCATAGGAACAGAGGATAAGGGGAGATAAAAACCTGCACGGGTATAAAGCCTTCGACATGATGAAGGTGCCCTTTCGTTTTGGTTTAATATATATTTGATGTTATAATCTATATACAATATCTATTTGGTGTCTTTGTATCTTGTTCATAATTTAATCTACGTATTGTTTAATCTACTTGCTTTTTTAATATCGTATTAAATAATTGTAATATCATCACATATCAATATCATCAAGCGATTGCAAATTTAGAGGGTTATGATGGGTAAAGCAGAGCTCTATAATCTATCAGCATGGTTCTTTTTAATTACGTATGTATACATGCATGTATTTATGCTCGTTCTGCTTGCACACCCCCTGTTTTTTGGTGCTGTGGCAATAATAACAAACAAGTCCAGTTAAGATTTACAGGAGGTTGAGCTTTTGTTAAGTGATAGTCCTTAAGCGAGAGGTGTGTGCATGAAGTATGAGAGGAGGAGGTAATGCTCGGTAATAATTGAAGCATATTCGCATTGGTCGGAGTGGAGTGGAGTGGCTTTGCCCATTGTGCTTTGTTTAGTGGCGAACAGTGGGTATCTTTTGCCCTTTCTCCTATTTCGTTTACTCCTCTCATATATGTGTTTTAGGTTGTTTGTATTTGGTTGGTTGGTCAAATGCTTCGTTACTCATCGCCCATCTATCCATCGTTTGTCTCCCCATGTCGCTCTGCTCTCCTGTTTTGGGTTCTTACGGTGCTTTAATTGTTTAATGGCTCGTTAGTTGTACTCCCAGTGGGGAGTAAGAACCCAAACACGTTGAAAGACCATACTGGACTGAATTTTCAAGTGTGATAATTGCAGCATTTTATTATGGATTAAGCAAATTTGCTGTAAATTATATCAGCGTGTTATATATAAGGAAATTCAATTTCTAATGAAATTTTACAACATATTGTTAACATTTGAAGGTGGTGGGTTTGCTCTACCTTCGGATATAGTAAAAGGCAGGCTCCCACAGCACCAAAAAGGTGCGGTACTGCGAGCAGCATCGGTCTTTGCTACCTGAATGTTATACCTAGCCTGACACAAAGCTATGCTGCTGCCCAAATGAAACTGAAACAAAGTAGAACCTTAGTTGAGTATATGATAAGCGCAGGAACTGCAGTATCATTTATGTACAAATGTTTCTTATACATACTAAATCTGGACATTTGCAAAGTATGTATATGCTCGCTAGTTCCATCATCTTGTTTGCAGACTCTACACTCTGTATGCGAAGATAGACACTTTTGATCTAGCTGGTACATTATGGAGTTAAAAATCCCTGCTGGACATACCTTTGGTTTAACAACAACTGACAACAATAATGACGCAACTAAAGTGTTTGTACTTCAGAGCAAAAGCTAAATAAATAATATTGGGTTGACCAAAAATGGCCGGTGATTTTGCATACATTTTTTGAAAATTTTTTTGAACGGCTTATGACTGTTATTATATTCTATCTTTCGTCAGTTATCAGCTGGCACTTTTAGGTTGCTTTAAAAAAAAGGGTGCGTAATTTTTTTTATATATATTTATTTGTTTGTCGGCAATTTTAATATGGAGTCCACAAAGGATCATTTTCGTCATACTTTACTTTATTATTTCCGTAAAGGAAAAATGCAGCTCAGGTTGCTAAAAAGTTACGTGATATGTATGGTGACAAAGCCTTTAAAGAAACACAGTGTCAAAGTTTGTTTGTCAAATTCCGTTTGGGAGATTTTTTACTCAAAGACAAGCCACGCCAAATACAAGTAAAAATCTGTATAAGTTTGTAGGCATAATCTAAGCATAACATAACCTACACATAACTTACACGCGCAGCACTTACACTTTCGCTTCAGCGTCGGCTGAGGCAGAGTTAAGAGAGAGTCTAAATAATGGGGCACTGCGTCAATATTCTTATCGCTTACGCGCAAGGCTTCACAGCAAATTTTGAGCCATAACCATAAGCATATCAAGCACTCGCATGCGCTGTGTGTAACTTAAGTAACAACAAAAACAATAAGTTCAAGTTTGCAAAAGCGTCTTGAAGCGTCAGCGGACTGACTTTAATAACCAAGTCCAAGCATTGCCAGAACGGTTGCCCGGTTATCAAATTGAAAAATGTAACCACGCCACGTGCGAATACATTGCGAATGGCACGCCCAGTTGAATGCTTAGTTTAGTTTTCAGTACAGTAAAGAAAATTGTAAGTAGAAGAACTGCTTCATTTGACCTTATACTAACTGCAACAGCAGTAGAAGGCGTGGCGGCACTTACAAACTATGCTTAGTCTTGCTCAGGAGTCGATTTAGCTAGCTTCGTCTTAGTTCTTAGCTATTCTATAAGCTAGAGACACAAACAATAATAATAATAAGTAACTTACTGCATGGAAGCTCTTCCTTTTTTTTAGTTCAGACTTCCGATAAGTTTTAAGATAATCTCGATTTGGAATATAAATACTTTTTTGGTGCGAAAGCGTCACCCCCCAGCATTTCCATTGAGGGTAGAAGGAGGCGGATCCGGCCTTGGACTTAGCGTTCAATAGAAGCGGAAAAATCTTTTCCAGCCGCCACGTGGCGGAAGAAGACCAGAGAGCGGCGCAGCCTGGGCTCGAGAGATTTACTTTTATGTGTCTTATATTGCTGCCGCCCTCTTGCTCCGTTTTGGTCTACACTTTTTGTTATTATTCACACACATCTGATTTAATCTTTATAAATTAAAATTCCAACTTTGCCAAGAAAGAAAGGGTGTGTCAGAAGGAAATAAGAGTGATGAAAAATAGAATTGCTGCAAATACCTTTAGTTAAATTACAAATTAGTAGAACTTACATATTTATCAATTCTTGAGTAACGATATCTGAATAT
Source organism: Zaprionus capensis (assembly GCA_018903675.1). Taxonomy (NCBI): domain Eukaryota; kingdom Metazoa; phylum Arthropoda; class Insecta; order Diptera; family Drosophilidae; genus Zaprionus; species Zaprionus capensis. The sequence continues at coordinate 738,288 of JAEIFN010001057.1, read as the reverse complement.
ACAAGTTTAAAAATAGCAAATACCTACAATAAAATGGTGTTCCCTTGATTCTACTGCATTAATGTTACCGGACTATTTGTTTTACTATCTATCTTTATTCTGATTCATCTATAAGAAAGAGATGTTTGATTGTGATGGGAGTAAATTTACATACATGCGACTTTCTTTTTAGGCCATGGATTTTAAAAAAATTCATGGACTATTGTGTTTGTCGGAACGGAAATGTGCGTAACAGGCAGAAGGAGGCATCTCCGACCCCATAAACTATATATATTATGAATCAGTATCAGTAGCCGAGTCGATTGAGCCATGTCTGTCTGTCCGTCTGTCCGTCTGTCCGTCCGAATGAACACCTGGATCTCGGAAACTATAAGAGCTAGAGTCATGAAATTTTGTGACAACATACGTATATATTGCAGTGTCTCAAAGTTTTTTTGAAATTTGGACACGCCCCTTCCCGCCTTAGAAAATCAGTAATAACTATTTAAAAACTACAATATTAGCTCAACAACCAAAGTTGCATATCTTACATGACAAATACCCTGCCACGGACGTTATGTGAAAATTTCATTTAAATCGGACTATAAATAAGTGAGATATGATACGAATTAAACTCACTAACAAATCTAGCGTCAGACACACAGCATTTTATTAAACTTTTTGTTTGCATTGTATGGTAACAGAATTAGTTCACAATGCAACTTTGCCGATGGGCCAAGGAGTGAGGCAATAGCCGAGTGGTTAGAGTGGCGGACGGCTGCGAGAGAGTGCGTGAGTTCAACTCCCGGTTGAGGCGGGTAGGAATTTTTTTTTTTTATTAATTGTTTTGTTTATTTTATTTTAATTTGTTTTTTTTTTTTATTTTATTCTAATAAACTAAAAGAAAAGTTACTGTCAAACAAATTAAATTATTTAATTAAATTTCATTTGTAATGGCCTCCCCGTGGTGTTCCCTGGGTACTGATTATATTTGATAATCGGTAGCGAATTCGAGCGGCGATTCCATACCGTTAAAATTTTTATTACGGTATAATATGATAATCCATGGCCTTGTACAGTCAGCACCTGACTGTAGCGTTCAACTGGTTATACCCTTCGACCATTGAAAATGGTCAAAAAAGGGTATACTAACTTTGTGCAAATGTATGTAACAGGCAGAAGGAGGCGTGGCAGACCCCACAAAGTATATATATTCTTGCTCAGGATCACTAGCCGAGTCGATTGAGCCATGTCTGTCTGTCTGGATGTCCGGATGTCCAGATGAACACACAGATCTCAGTTATTATAAGAGCTATAGACACCAAATTTGGAATGAAGGTTCCTATGTACTCGGCGCAGATCAAGTTTATTTCAAATGTTAGGTGCCACGCCCACCGCCCCACAAATCAATAATTTAATTTTTGAACTCAATTTGTTAGCGCTGTATAAAAGATACAACTTTCTGACTTTAACATATACTAAGCTGAATGAAATTTCTACGTAGTCTTCAAATTACAATCCGATCGGACAATAATCACAGAAGTTATTTAAGAAAGTATGAGCATAAAACTAAGTGCTTCTGTCAGCTAACAAGGCGGGCGAGCGCGAAGCGCGAGCGCCATCTGTCGGGATTAATTTCAAAGCATATGCATATTAATTAATTAAACTACACGGGAACATAGGTCGAAGGGTACCCCACTGTCGCCATTATGTCATCATCATTATTGATACTGTACAGTTCTTACAAACCGGACTTTTTATTTATTTAATAGGCCAATTATTAAGTTAAACTTAATAATAAGTGTGGAAGAAACAATGGCTGCTGTGGCCTTCATACATTTTTAAAATTTAACGTGTGGTGTTTATCGTTTACTTAAGGCTAAATGTTACAATTTGTTGTTATTATTGTTTGTTTATGTTAAGTTTGTTTTACAAAATTGATTAAATTGTATAATTGTGATTTTAATTATTAATTATGAATTTGTTTGATGTTATTTACAGAGAGGTCTGCTATGAGTTCGAGTGGGGGTTAGTGTTTTTATACCCTTCGACCATTGAAAATGGTCAAAAAAGGGTATACTAACTTTGTGCAAATGTATGTAACAGGCAGAAGGAGGCGTGGGAGACCCCATAAAGTATATATATTCTTGCTCATGATCACAAGCCGAGTCGATTGAGCCATGTCTGTCTGTCTGTCTGTCTGTCCGTCTGTCCGTCTGTCTGACTGTGTGAACGCACAGATCTCAGCTATTATAAAAGCTAGAGTTACCAAATTTGGCAGGAAGACCCTTGTGTACTATAAGCTGATCAAGTTTATTTCAAATGTTAGGTGCCACGCCCACCGCCCCACAAATCAATAATTTAATTTTTGAACTCAATTTGTTAGCGCTGTATAAAAGATACAACTTTCTGACTTTAACATATACTAAGCTGAATGAAATATCTACGTAGTCTCCAAATTACAATCCGATCGGACAATAATCACAGAAGTTATTTAAGAAAGTATGAGCATAAAACCAAGTGCTTCTGCCAGCTAACAAGGCAGGTGAGTGAGCGCGAAGCGCGAGCGCCATCTGTCGGGATTAGTTTTAAAGCATGTGCATATGCATTAAACTACACGGGTACATAGGTCGAAGGGTATCCCACTGTCGCGTTTTGCGCGACTGTTGCTCTCGTTTTAAATATTTTGTTTCTTAGGTGTGATAATGTAAAGCAAAAATTATAAATGTTTTATGTTTGTATTGGAATAATTACATTATGAGTATGTTGATGAAGTATTATTAAAGTAGTGTTGGTGGCTTAGTCCTGTATGTCCTAAACTGAGCCTTAAAAAATTAATTTGGTCTAATCGGAAAAAGTTGCCTTGAGTGTATAAAAGTAGTATAAAATTAGTCTTTTATGTGTATGAATTTTTGATTAAGGTTTTTTGTACCGTTCATTACATTTTGAAATATTTGCGTTTTGTTCAATACGAAAGTTGTTTTTTAAATCGCACTTTTTCCTTTAGTATTAATAACAATATTAATATGTACATTAGTTCTTTACGCTATAGATTAACACGATCTGTAGTGACATAGTAACTATGGTATTGTAGTTACGTTAGTTATCGATTAGTTCATAAATTTAACGCGATATATTATTATGAGTTGCAGCACTGAAAAGCTGAGTATGAAAAGTACTACAAGAATAAAAGAATGTGTATACAATTTCTCCATCTATAATTTGAAGTTACAATAAACGTAAACAGGTTTATATGTAATAGTAACCATCGGCGTAATTGTATGTATGCAATGCCAAATATCAAAAGACTTGTATTTAATAGTCTTTTGATTAAAAGACTTGTATTTAATAGTCTTTTGATCAAAAGACTTGTATTTAATAGTCTTTTGATATTTATGATTGGGTACATACAATTACGCCGATGGTTAGTGGTACTGGTATAGAAAATAGAACTCCAAAACAGACGAACGCTAAGAATTCCCCATGTCCAGGCACGCGCTACAGGGCACTCTGGGCACACTAAGATGACTGGAATAACTTGTGTGTTTATTGTCCAAAGGGATTTAAATTTGGAGGAGAGGTAGATATTTTAATCTGCAAAGTATATGACATGATAAAAATCAATTATTGATTTACATAGGCGCTGGGCGTGCAACACAATATTTGTAATAAACAAGAACTGCGTTAAACTGTCATTAAACAATAAAGTACCATTATAAAATAAACTAGCTTCATATACAGTGTGTCAACTAATTCTTTGCAAAAGCAAAAATGCAATGAATGTTCACGTTTAAAGTAGTTTTTCATTAACATAATCAGTGTTTTTTTTTTAATTTTTGTTTTTACTATATTATGATATAAGTTAGAGAATTTTGAACTTATAAGCATTAACAAAAACATAAAATTCAAACATATGTATATGAACATAGCGAAAGCTAACAAAAAAAAAAAAAAAAGGCAAAAACAGCTGTCAGGTAACGCATCGAAAAGAGAAATGAAACTCAGTAACAGTACTGCAAATTCCACCAAAACTTTGTATGTTCTCTTTTATTATGTCTATCCTTCTTTTGCTATTTTGCATTACTTAAGTGCACATTGCAAGATATTTTAACGCATTTAAAGATGCCTGAAAAACGAGTTGATCAAAATTTAAAATAATTAGTTTATTTTAATTATTATAAGGGGAAAACAGCAAAGGAGTTGTCGGAAATGTTTGATATTAAGCTTAGAACTATTTATTATTATTATTATTTATAATAACTCTTTAGACATAAGACGAAGATTAATTTTGATTTAATTTATAAGGTTTAAAAAGTTACGGCGTGGCACGTGTTGTGTGTGTGTTAGCGATTGAAAGAGAAGAATTAAACGATGATTAAAAGAATATCGATAAATTAAACAGATTAATATCTATTGAAAGTGAGTATTTAAATAAGTGTGATTGGCAAATTGGGAGTGTTGCGAGATCAGCATTTAATCCTTTACAATTTTCATACCAATTTCTAAGACTAATGCCATAAACTAATTAATAAGCATGAATTATAATGTTATCAATCAAAATATAAACAAAATGGTGGTAAACATTAAACGAAATTGTTCGATACATGATTATACCGAGTAGATACTTGCCATAAACACTTTGTAAACATTTTACAAAACATTTAAATAAGTGCACTCTTCACGTGCTTTGCCGTGACAGCGATCAATTTGCATCTCTTTCTCTCTTAATATGAAAATAGAAGTGCACTCATACAAGAGCGAGACCAAACGATCTCGTTGAAAATAACTCTATTTGAGTTATGGGTGTGTCTGTTTTCATTGTTTTCTTTAGCTAACAGAAAAAAAACACGCCCCCGCTTTGGACATCAAATGGTTGGAGAAGAGTGTATTCATGCTCGCACTCGTGTTGGTACTTTCGTTTCGTTTGTCGAAACGGATGTCGTGCGGGCTGTTAACGGAAGAGTCTAGTGGTTATTGTATTGGAATAAAACAATTTAATTGGGCGACTGACTCCTTACTCACTCTCTCGCTATTTCATTTCGGCACATTCGCATAATGTTTCAGCTGAGCTTAAGTTAATGCAAAAAAATATAGTAATCGTATAAATTCTTAACCTTTTGTCCACGTAGAAATTAAATATATTTAATAAATATATGAAATATCAGTGCTCGGCATGATGTCCTGCTCTTTCTACAGTGGTTCAAAGTTAAACCACTCGCACACACACATGGGCTCTGCAGTAGACGACGACGGCTGGTAATATTGTTGTACTGTACAGTTGCCTGGCATTTGTGTACCGGGCGAGGACGAGAAGGCCAGAGTACGCAGAAACAGCCAATCAACGCCGCCTGTTGCGGGCCCTAAGAAAAGTGGTTGGTTAGACTGGGCCAATCGGAGAGTCGCTTACCCCAATCCCCTGTTACAAAAGTAGCATGAAACCTGGGCCAGGCGTAAAACATGCGACAGTTATATTGCCATTAGCATTCGCACTGTGACTCGCGAATTATCTGTTACTCAATATTCCGACGGTCCGCTGCAAATACAAATATATATCAAAATATTCAAAACTGAAGTGTGTGAATAAATATCTATACAATATATACCAATATCATTGATTATTTGTGGAATAAGTGTGTTTAATCAACTACAAAAACGAGCCAAAGTGCTGTTATATGTATGTGTGTGTGTGTAATATTATATACATATATTGAATATATTGAGTACTGATACCACGTCCTTTCCGTGTGCTTTAATTATTGTGAGTGAGAAAAAGGACAAGTGCATAATAACAAAGAACGCTGCTCACATATTAATCTGTAAAGGTTCTGCCCCAGAGTGAAACCATTGTCAGCAAATGCATGTATATTCTTTAAGCACAGCACGACGAATCCTATGGGCGCTGTGTGTAAACGGTGTCGCCCGCTGCGAGTACTGGCAGTCTTTTTATATTAAAGCTCTTTGTTTACTCGATATTAAAATTCAACAGAGTACAGAGTTAATGTACATCTCTTAATTAGAATATTTACAATTATAATCGAGTCAAAAACACAACACATATCCTTATCGCACTATAATGTTCACGCTACAACCAACGCCAACGGCTATAAGCACAGTTCCCTGGTCGGCAGGTGCACTCATAGATCGTTTGCCAACACTGGAAGACATTAATCATAAGGGTAAGCTCCCTATTCTACAATATTTGTTGGAATAAATGTGTATGTCTTGATCTGTAATGTTAATTACCATAAGAGTAAATCAGTTGTTTTGGTAAATCATAATGTAATGTTAAATAACAAAATGAAGTTAATTGTCCACATGCTCGTAAAATGTAAAAAAGAAAGGAAGTGCACGAAGCACATGTTCATTAAGGAAATAAATATAATATATTAAAATAAACAAATCCAGTTTAATATCAACACTATTTATCATTTATCTATTTAAAATCACAATGCTAAATCACAAGGCTTAATCACAAGGCTTAATTTCCGTCACGATACATCGCAAGCAAGTTCCGCCAATCGATAACTAAGTCGATGACAGATCAGCTGCAATCGAGCTAGTACACAGCAGCATCAAGAAAGCGTATTACAATTACTCAGTTTAAATGTACAAGTTGTAGAATTAAGTGAAATATTTAAATCAAATATAATTCGTTACTTAATTCCACAGACTACAGGTTGGCTTAATTCGTTTGATTAAGTTTGATACCACTTGCCATAGGGATTATTGATGAAGTCAATGCTGAAGATCTACTTTAAAGAGTTAAAATGCAAACTGGGCATATACTTGTTATATAGCTAAACTTCTTTGCTATAGGTTTAATTTCAAATATTTAAATTATATATATTTATGTGTGATCCTCCATCGTTCTATAAAGTAACGAGTTTACCCTTGTCATGATTATTCAATTTAGTAAGTAAAAAGAGCAATTATATCTTAACGTAAACATCTGTATACCCTGGACACCAGTTAGGACACATTTTCGACCCCAAAAGGTATATTTAGGTCATGGATTTTAAGGAGGCATCTCCGACCCCATAAATTATATATGTATATTCTAAATCAGTATCAACAGCCTAGTCGATTGAGCCATGTCTGCCTGTCCGTCTGTATGTCTGTCTGTCTTAGAAACTATAAGAGCTATAGCCATCAAATTTTGTGACAACATACGTGTATTTTTAGGTGTCTCAAGGTTTTTTTTAATTTTGGACACGTCCCTTCCCGCCTCTGTAAATCAATAAGAACTATTTAAAAGCTACAATATTAACTCAACAACCAAAGTATCTTACATGACAAAATATCTTACATGACAAATACTTTGCCACGCGCGTTATGTAAAAATTTCATTTAAATTGGACTATAAATAAGTGAGATATGATACGAACTGAACTCACTTTGAACGTATAGTATATACTTAAGCACACCTAATTTACGCAAGCATACCGAAGTTCAAATCTAGTTTTGTATAAAAACCAGTATAGCTTTCCTCAATTTATCAGTGCCAATCAAAATAAGGCAGTAACTATTCAATTTTATCCTAATCTGACAACTAATTCCCACAGCTTTTATAGTAACAAGCAGTTTGAAATATAGTAGAAATATATAGTTTATAGCTGTTAGTGTATACATAAAAATTCTTATAAAATTCGTTACTATTTCATGTAATTGGCATAGGAACAGTCGGTAGAGATAATTGCCAAAAACCTACAAGGGTATTAAACCGTCGGCAGCCTTTCTTGCTAGTTTTTAAATTGACAAAACCTTTGTAAAAAAAAGTATTGTTAGATTTGTCATTAAACAACATTTCAATCGTTTAGTAAAGCATTTAATAGACTGCAGTTTCTGTCTTCTGTATTTTTGTGCATTTTAAAACTGTATTTATTTTTATTACTTTTCATTATAGACAGTATACTTGCCATGAGAAATCTGCCCTGTGTGGGAGTGGCACGTGGCAGCGGAGCAAGCGGAGCTATTGATGGCAAGACAGCTGCAGCCAGTGCTGCTGCTATGGAAGCCTCGGATGTTAAGACAGCACAACATCAGCCACCACATTCAACATCTTCATACTTTGCCACAACTTATTACCATTTAACAGATGATGAATGTACGTAATACACAACTTACCAATCTCTATATATGCTTAACAAGACGTTGTTGCGTTTATAAGTGCATTAAAATATGCTGAACATTTTAATTTTTAATTTTTAATTGTTAAGTAACTTTCCTTAATTGATTTCAGTTTGATTTAAAAGCATGTATCTATTTCTCCATAAGACAAGTTTCACATAGATCAAGTGATGATCGAGTTATCAAGAAGTTAAATGAAAGATTTAAAGATCCAAGACTTGAAGTTTAAACATTTGTTTGTCACTCCAGAGATAAACCAAGCTTTCTATACATCATGTCATGCTTTAAAGCATCTAAAAATTGAAGACTCAAGTTAACTCAGAAGTTAAAGGCAAGTTAAGTTTAGATCAAGTACAACAACAGATTAAAGACTTGTAGTTAAGTGATTCCTACCTCAGTTGAACTCCCAAGATAAAGCAAGTATCTTATAGCTGAAGTTATGTTTCAATTACAGCGTACTCGTAGCATAAAAAGAAAGTTGAAATTTGCTGACACCTTCGCTACGAGTATAAAGCAACTGCATGAGCTGTTAATTATCTCACATCCAGCTGGCGAGAGCAGACATGACTGCAGAGTGTCACAATATGATCGTTAATTCTGTGTTCGTAGCACACTCTTTAATTTTGGCTGCTGTGCAATGCATATTACGAGACATCTTTGATTGTATATTTGGAATCAACAAGCCGGGCTCTCCCTTTTAAAACCCTCTTGAAGTAGTATTTGTTGTACGAATTAACTCAACATATCATTAACAATCAAAGTTTTGTATATAACAAGCTACGTACTATCGATTCCAAAGAGAACAATCAGTCAGAAATAAGGGTTACTACAGGAACAAGTTTAGGTTGTATGTGTAGTTACTGATCTGTTATAGATCTGTCTAGATCTGTTGTACTCCTACTAAGCGTAGAGCTCCGTTATCAATCCAGAGTTTTTAATGAATTCCAAGATCTTTTGTAGACTGATTAAACTTATGTAGTTAACTTGGAGAAGGTGTCAAGTTTAAGTTAAATGTGTAGTTATTCTAAGTATTTTTAATTCTTGAAAGGGGCATGTGAACAGCGAGCTATAAGATGTGTTTTACTCCTACTGAGCTCCGTTATCAATCCCGAGTTGTTTATGAATTCAAAGACCTTTCCTTATGTTAGTTAACTTGGAGAAGGTGCCACACCGTATACGGTCTAATGCCAGACATACTTACTGTATGTATAATGACCTGCAATTAGAGTTATTATTATTGAAGACTTTTATTGATCTCGGTATAGAAGCAATCGTTGAATATTGCAGCGAAAAGAGTATTTCAACCATCGAACAAAGTTTCTTGTTTAAAAACAAATTGCGCATTGACGTTCAAACAATGAATGTACAGTCAAGTGGTGAGAGCAATACCAAGCCAATCCTTATTACGCACGAATCCCAGATGATGTAAAGTCAAACATACGCCCAGCCGAAAGAGAAGCACTGAGAATAACAAGCGAGCTGCAGATAGATAAAATAACAGGAAGCAGTTAAACAGGAAACAGGATCAAACATTTCAACAATGTGCCCTTGCACTAGGTTATTTATAAACAACTACAACAACAAGTAACTTAAGACTACTAGTAAAAGGAGGCAAGGCCTTGCAAGGCAATTAACTATTAGTTAAGAGAGTATTATAACTTTGTGCTAACCAAAAATGTTAGTAACAGGCAGAGGAAGGCGCGGCAGACTCCACAAAGTATGTATATATATTCATAAACAGCATCAGCAGACGAGTCGACGAGTCTCTCTGTCCTTATGAAAATCTATATTTCGAAAACTATAAGAGCTAGGACTACCAAAGATCTCTTGAAAAATGTCTAAGTATATTTTAGATTTTAACCACGCCCCCCTTCCAACCCCGTAAATCGATAAACAGCGAATCCCAAGCGTTGTTTTAAAGCAGTACAGTTAATTTTTGATTAACACAATAATTATCAATCCCTCAAAACATTTCTGAGTACTGTGAGCATAATGTTAATTAACATGTTAATTTAAAGAATAATATGTAGTAGCCTAGAGCGCATGTACAATTTGTATATACGACCATAATATATATAGTATATACCAACATAACAAAACAAAAAAAATCGAAATTCGATTATACGTAACCCGCGAAAATTCAAAATTCGCGATACTTTTTGAACACAGCTCGTACAGTTAGTCAAGAAACACTTTACAAAGATGTACATACATAACATTAACATGTACTTCTGTGTAAAGTGTTTCTTGACTAACTGTAAGCATAGCATATCAACATTGTGTATAAACATTGTGTTCACGTTGTTGTTCGCTTTCGGATGCATTTTTTTGTTTCGCAACGAGAAGATTTGCAGATCCAACACACACTAAAGATAACATTTATATTTTTAACTGAAACGAGAGCAATAGTCGAGCGTCATGCGACATTGGGATACCCTTCCACCTTTGTTCCGGTGTAGTTTAATTTGTTAAATTTATACATACTTTAAAATTATTCTCGACAGATGGCGCTTGGGCTTCGCGCTCGCCTGCCTCTCAAGTCTAATGCTCATACTTTCTTGATCAAATTGAAATTTGGAGCATACGTAGATATTTTAATCAGCTAAGTGTATGTTGAAGTAGGAAAGTTGTGTCTTTTATACGTCGCTTATAAATCAATTTTAAAAATTTAATTATTGATTTGCGGTGGCAAATGGGCGTGGCAGCCAACATTCGAAATAAACTTGATCAGCGTATAGTATACAGGAATCTTACTGACAAATTTGGTAACTCTAGCTTTTCTTATAGCTGGGATCTACATATATATTGACACAGACAAGCATACAGACAGACACGCCTCCTTCTGCCTGTTACATACATTTGCACAAAGTTAGTATTCCCTTTTTTGACCATTTGCAATGGTCGAAGAGTATAAAAATCGATTTGCTCAGGTGTGTAGCGAGTATATCACAGTCGTGCTTGTTTCACTAAACATATTAGTCCTTTTTTCTGTATTTTACCTTTTCATCAATTTGCTACACACATTTACCATAAATTGAGTTATTTGTACCTCGACTTTTTCTTGAACTACATACTCATAGAGTACTCATTGCAAATTGTATGCGTGCATTGTATTTACACATTTACAGGCCGTCAATTATTTTACGGAAATAAAGAGAAACAATACAACATACTTCGACCCAAAGAAGTGAAGACATTGGACCGTGCTACTGTCCGCTCACATTTGCCGGGGTATAATGTCCTGCTGTGTTATTAAGTAGTTTTAGCTCTACCGTAGAGCATTGTTTGTTTTGTGAATCAATACAATCATTTTCCACCTATAATAAAGATGATCTTGAGAGCGTTTCATGTCGTTACAAATAACAATAATTATTGGTGATGCTGAAAAGCCAAAGTTGAATTACAAAACAAACAAAAGGCGATGGCACTTTATAGTTCCCATTGTTCTCTTTCGCACCACTAACACTATCTGCCTCTCTCTTTCTCGCTGTCTCTCTTTCTCTATTCACAAATGAGCCGCTTTAGCGGCTTTAGAACCCATGTTCTATTGTCCAATTGATTTTGTAGCCCTCGTCATTCTTGTCACACGGATCGTTCATAATATCTGGACAAAACACACAGTTTCAGGCGGAGACCCAAGTCCGAGCTCTCTCTGTGTCTTCCTCTCTGCATTGTTTCCCAACCGATTTGTGTTGCAATTACATTGATAATCCCATTGGCAGTTTGCATGTTTTTTCAGCGGGGATACTTTTGTAAAATCATCGCATTATTCATTTATAAAACACACACTCAAACCATAAATAGCAAGTCTGAGAATAGGGACACTATATGCTAATGTTTAGAAAGATACGTATGTCATTTTTAACGATCATAATTAGTTCTTGAATCTTTAGAAATTGTATTATATACAGTTAGCAGGAATTGGTTTGGGCAGAAGCTAAAATATATATACAGTCAAGTAAATCTTTACACATATGTACATAACATTAACATGTCCATTTGAGTAAAGATATGTATATAAATGTAATATAACACATTAACATGTGCATTTGAGTAAAGAGTTACTTGACTATCTGTATATGTAACCACTCAAAGTAGTCCAACATGTGCATTTGAATTAAGAATTACTTGACAATCTGTAAATATAACCACTGAAAGAAGTTCAAAATATAGTCCTACATTTGTAACAGGCAAAAGTGTCTGTCTGTCTCTTCTTTTTAAAGTCGGCATCTCTAAAGACAACAAATTTAACGTGTAGGTTTCCGTATAGTGTACCAAAGCACATTGATTGTTATATAAGTGTATTGATAATTTACTATTTAAGTAACAACTTTTAGCTTGACATACGCAGACATATTTAAGTACTTTATTTGTGCTCAACCCGTGCACACACTCGACTGTATCTTAATTTACTTTGTATTCTAAAGAATTGATTTTCCAATCAGGCTGAAAACATGTTTAGCATGCGTTAAGAATGTCACAATCAATTATTCATAAAAAGGGTCGAAACAGCGATTGAAAATATTGTATCTACTCTTTGCTAAGCTGCTTTTCTAATCCATAAGATGACAGTAACACTTTTTGGACAACAAATTGTATCAAATCAAACCGGTCAGATAAAAAAAGATGTGCCTCTCAATGCCGAAGTCAAGCGTAGATTAAGTGACGAATTTCTAGGTATTGATTACGACAGAAAATCCCCGAAATCAGCGTATCAAATTAGCATCAATTTATCTCAACCCCTATTTATTTTCTCAGAGAATTAGTTTTATATCGATAGAAGGGTATTTCTACTCGTCTTAAATTATGTTACTTTAGCTAAGACTTACTTAATCCAGTAAACATTGCTACAGTTTACGAAACAGTTTAATAACTTTACCTTTGGCATTAATTTGAATGTTCATTGCTTAATGATAATAAGTATAACTTAACAGTTTGTATGCATATTCTTGGTTAGGATCTCTAAATAAACTTACGATATTGTATCGACTAAGGTCACACTTAATAACATAAGACTTAACATAATAGAGTAGAACTTAACAATATATTTATATGTTTCTGTCTATATGTATATTATATTGTATATGAATACACACTTGCAAAGGGCAGATTGGTATGTTTAGAAGTTTGCAATGCAGCTTAAGAGACATTTTTGGCCCTATAAAGTATACGTGTATATGGATATTCTGAAACAGAGTAGGCGCACTAGCCACAACTGTCTGCCTGTGGCAACGCAAACTACAGTCTCTGTTTTAGAAGTAACTTGATGCTAGAGGGTCAAAATACTTGTTAAAACCTATATTGCATGCACAGATTAGGATTCTATGTATTTTGGAGAGTATTTAAAGATTGCCACATACTCTGCTCATGACACATTTTTTCATTTTATGGGCCTGTGTTATTATTTATAACTAGTATGGGCACGATCAGCGGGAATAAGCAACTGCAATGTTATCAATATTAATCCGTATTATTCTCTTCTTAGGTCACAGTGGGGTTAATCAATTGGGTGGCGTCTTTGTTGGCGGCAGACCGTTGCCGGATTCAACGCGTCAAAAAATTGTCGAGCTTGCTCATTCCGGTGCTCGACCATGTGATATTTCTCGGATCCTTCAAGTTTCAAATGGATGTGTTAGCAAAATTTTAGGCAGGTGAGTACATTCGAATTATTCAGCATACGGATCAAGTACAACAAATACAGAGAGATACTGTGCAGGCATTGTTCACTAATTATATTTGGATCACAGTACACTATACAATGTAAAAGATGATTTTTTAAGAGCTATAGGAAAGTTTTGCAAAAAAAGACACTTAAAATTCAGAGAAATGCATGAAATGTTTATTTGAAACGATAGTACGGTGCATATAATTGAATGTTTGAACATTATTTCATGCAAATGTTGACCGTGACTGCACCTCAAAGGGTTCATCCGCTTTCCATTTCCAATTCTGGCATACTCTTGCCAACATTTCGGAGGGTATTTCATAAATAAATGCTTCAATGTTGTCCTCCAATGCGTCAATTGAAGCGGGCTTGTCTGTATAGACATGCGATTTAACATAGCCCCACAACAAAATAGCCTAAAGGCGTTAAATCGCACGATCTAGTTCCGAAACTGAAATAAAATATTCACCGAAGTCGCCTCTCAATAAGTTACATTGTTAGACATGCTGTGTGGCATGTGGCAGCGTCTTGTTGAACTTTCTTAACAGCGAACGCATTTTGATAATAAAATGCAATAATTTGCAGCGCGTTGTTCGTTTGTAAGACGATTCATGATTAAATTATAGACTAAACTGAAGATGCTTGACAGTGATAGAAAGCACGAAACGTGCGTTAACTGTTTAAACCAGTGTTGCCAAAAAGATAATAGCCCTTTATAAAACTAGTACTGGAACGATCGGAGATGATGAGAGACCCTGCAAGGGTATAGGCTCTTTGGCATGTCGAAGGTAGTCTTTCTTCCTTGTTATCATGCGTTTCACAACAGTTGTAGTAATATAGCAGATCAAGTTTCCCCAAAATAACTAATTGAATTGAATAAATGCGATTTAGACTAATATATACATGTATACTTAGCTGACTTAAAGGAGAGGTACATTCTCCTATAAATAAAGTTGATCGGACGATAATCACATAAGTTATGCAAGGGCGAATTGTATTTTACTTGCAGGCATATCCGACTTTAGAGTACGCCTGGCTTAAACTAACTGTTTATCATTTTATTCAATAATACTATTATTAATTAATGTTTTTATATATATATATATATATTCAATTTTTCAGATATTACGAAACAGGAAGTATACGCCCACGTGCCATTGGAGGCTCGAAGCCACGGGTAGCCACAGCAGAGGTCGTTAGTAAAATTGCACAATACAAACGTGAATGCCCCAGTATATTTGCATGGGAAATTCGTGATAGATTATTGCAGGAGAGTGTATGCACAAATGACAATATTCCCAGCGTAAGTATATAATTTATAAAATACTTATGCTCATATTCTAAATGTATATACATAAATGTAAATAACAAACAGAAAAGAAGTTCTACCTTCGCTATATTCGAAGGTTTTATGCCCTTGTAGCTTTTCGCTTTCCTCTGCATCGACTGTTCCTATACTAATTATATATATTTTACCAAAGATCTTTAAAATTGCTGTTCCTATACTAGTTATATATAGTTTTGTACAAAGATTTGAAACATTTTTTACGAATGACTGACGAATGAAAGTTGTTGTTGGGCAATTACCTGGCGGGTAACAATATTATATATTTCCGGCTCGAACGACCGCTTTGACGATGCCTTGAAGGTGGAACACAGCACTAGCTCCTACCGTCATTAAATAGTTGTCAAAACACTTTTATTTTATAAAATTATATTGAAAATCAATTTTTTATTTAAAAAAATTAAGCTTACTATATCTTCAATACCACATGTAATTACTTTTATTTACTTTATTTTTACATTTACTTGAAAAATAACGATCGACAGTTGTAAACATGCGCGAAGAATGGCAAAATTCAATGATAGAATATGATTTTGACCAACGAAGACCAAAATACTCGAACGAACGAACTAAAGATTGAATTATATAACGAACTAAAAGACTCGAACGAACGAACTGTAGTTCATCGAAAAATGAACTAATGAACTAAGTCCCTGAAACGAACCCAAATCAACAACTCTATCTTAAACGATAGTGACGCTCTCCCGCTCCTTTTGCGTTATTCAACACTATGCTATCGATAGGGTTGACGATAACTAAACAAACTTACGATAGTGTATCGACTAAGGTCACACTTAACAACATAGGACTTAACGAAGAAAGGCAGAGATAAGTTTAAATGGAAATAAAGGGAGCTAAAAGAGAGAAAGAGAATTAGCTAGTACAATAAAAGACACTATGCAAAATGTTGAAGTTCAAAACATAGGCACGAACAATCGTTATGTTATTGATAAGCCGAATTTTCGCGTACCTTATCGGTCGCTATTAAAGTTTCTTCATTTGCTTTCTTCTGTTGCTTTGTGTATATTTTACTCACAATTCTAGTTAGATTTATTTTTGTATTGTTTATTAAGCATGCGAAAAAAAAGAAAAGAAAAGGAAAAAAAAATTAAAATGAATTGTGACAGCAATGCTGGCTGGCAGTGGGTCCGTTGTACTTTTCCCTCATTGACAGTTGTGTGGAAAATGTGCTCATTGGAATGGAAGGGAAAATCTTTTATGCACATTAAACGACAAAAAGGGAAATCAGTTCCTCGAAATGTATGAAAAACGTACAATATTAAATAAATACCGCTCAAACTCACCCGGCCAGAACCACACCACAGAGAGAGCGTTGAAGTTCACGCGTGAGGGGAAATCAACTTCTTCTCTTCGGGTCGCTGCTAAAACAGAAACAGTAGTAATCGTAGTAGAGGTAGAGGTAGAAGCAACCAATTGCTCAGAGCTATAAGGGTAGGCATTGTAGTGTGCAGAGATTTGCGCGAGGGGTGAAAATATTATCGCAAGCTTATAGAACTTGTTATAATTTGTAAAAGAACGACAATAAAAAACTAAGTATGCAACTATTTAACTATAATTAACTAATACTTTGTGTTTGTCTTACTTAGTCTTTAAATACAAACAAAATTAACAATATAAAATGCTGTTTACTTTTTTAAAGTTGCAACTTTGTGACTCTGATATCAATATGCCCCACTGCACTGCAGGCATATATATTTTTTTATAGGCTATCTTTATGTTCAACGTCTATTTGTTTTTCTGTTACCTCAAAAGGACATTTTTGCCTATTTTTCTCCCACTTAACTGCAGTTCTCTCTTTCTATTCTTTACTCGTTAATTTAAATGCTGGACTTCTTTTTGTTCTTTCTTTGTTTCGCTTTTTGTCTTCGCGCTTGCCAATACAGTTTGATTTAATTTAAAAAACGTCACGCGCAGACTCACACATTAAAATGATGATAGGAATATTTTTACGAATCTGCTGCTGTTGTCAAAAGAAAACCGTTAAGATGAAGCAACTTTTTGTTTTATTTCGTTAAATTGTTTTTGTAGACCATCAATTCAAAATAACCGCGTGAACGCTTTATGTATTTCTTTGTTTGTTTATGTAAAAAAAAATCATGCATCAAGCATTGCAACAATTGTTCTTATCTCTACTGTTTCAGGGGGTTCAAGGGGTTTCCCAGTGTTCAAAATCTCACACAGGCCAGTGGCGCATATATTACGAATATGTTTCAGCCGGTAGTTCGTAGAATCTGTATGTCGCATTGCCAACTATTAATGGGCTTGTGGTGAAGAAGAGTTTTGTTAGATGCTTTATGGAATCAAATGCAATGGTTGGTGTTTGATGCTTAAGATTTATTTTGATTAAATGGGTGCTTGGCTTATGACGTTTTGGATAAGTCAAAATCAATCATTACTTATAGAAAAAATCAATCATTACATATAGATCCATCTGACAAACAGCGGAAACTTTGTTGCTCACCTAATAATACACCTTTTACTCCCTTTTAATAATAATTATAATACACCCATACCCATAAACATTTGGTATGAAAGTTCTGATCAAGTAATATCAAATTGTTCATGTTATTATAATTAATATAATATTGTGCATATATTTAACCAAATATGTCATCCGATGGGGATATAAATACAGAAGTCATTCAGGAAACTATTATTCACAGGTTGCCGAAAAGTTTTAAGTTGTTGATTTTAGTTAGTCTTGAGTTTGTATGGGTTTTTTTCCTTTAAAAATTCATAGAAACTTATGCTTTTTCTAAATTCACTCTGGCAGATCTTATATAAAACTATACAACTACTCATAAACCGCCAATACGTTTAATCTACTCTTAAAACTTTTGGTCAACTACTCATTAACCCTCGACTACGTTTAATCTAAACTTAAAAGAATTGATCAAGCTGCAGAGACTCACCAAAAGATAACATTGTATTGTGATTTAGGTGTCGTCGATAAACCGAGTTTTGAGAAATCTGGCTGCACAAAAGGAACAGCAAATTGCCGTATCAAACAACTCCAACTCAAATCCCAGCACTACTTTAATCGCAAACGTAAACGGAAATGTTAACGGCGGTGGTGGTGGTGGTACTAGTAGTAGTGCCGTTAGCGGGGCGAGCAATGGAACGATAAACGATCAAATACAGACAGCGACACCTTTGAACTCATCGGAAAGCGGTGGTGCCAGCAACTCTGGCGAGGGGAGCGAACAGGAATCTATTTATGAAAAGCTTCGGCTACTTAACACGCAACATGCATCAGCATTGGATTCTACCACCACCACAACAGGAGGAGGTAACCATGGCCAGCTGATAACAAGTGTGACAAGCCATTTCAGTCCGCATGCCCATTCACATACAAATCATTCGCTACATACCCGTTCGGCTCATCAAACCCATCATCATCATCAGCAGAGTAGTTGGCCACCGCGTCATTATTCGCCAGGATCATGGTATACAGCACCTCTCAATGGCAGCGATATTTCTGCCTCTCCTGGTCTAATAAATGGCACTGGCTACGGCACCACTAACATTTCGCAAGTTGCTACTAGAAGCTCTGAGCATCCACTCAGCCCACCAGCGGATCTCATTAACATTGGAGGTGCTGTTCATTTGAATAACTGTTCAGTTGCAACCGAAGATGTTATGCTTAAAAAAGGTGAGTGAGAAGTATATATATATGTATTATCTAACATTATTACAAAAATAAACGATCGCGGACGTTGATACAATAAATACGTATCATACGCGGATCCTAGATAGTGGAAAGTCCACCTCACGCCGACAGCGAGGCACATAACGTCGCATAACGAGATAGATAAAAGAATATATAAGCGGTTGCTGGAAAAGTTAGTTTCTATATAGATGAGACAGGATCAAGAGCTTAAAGAAACTATAGAGTGAGTTAGTATTAGAAGCAATAAAGTAGAGTTCGATCACAAAACCTTGAACGGCACGTTTTTTTTATTTTACTTTGCTTTTATTTATTGAATCTTCTCATTTTCGAGACTAACAATAAGTGTATAAAATCTAATACTATAACCTAACTAGCAGACATGTACACTGGGACAGTAAAAATTACCCTGACAAATTATGGATGGGTTGGAAAGTCGGTACCTTGCACGCGGGTTCGGTTGGAAACCCGAGTCAAATCCCTTACGAGAGGACAGAGAGTTTTTCATTGTAGAACGCTTTTTGCTCGTCTATTTCATCTTTTACTTCGTGAATGCCGAGATCCCTGTGGATGTTTTGGTTTCGAATACCATGTACCATGTTGCCCCAGTGATAGTTCGCAGGATCTTTGATTGAGCGCGCTGTATGATGTTTATGTTGGTTCTGCTCGCGTTTCCCCAAAGCTGGGAGCCATACGTCCAGATTGGCTTAAGTTGTAGTCCAGACACAAGGGCGAACGGGCGTTTATAATCCAGTGGAGATTGAACGGCTCGTGCAAGGCATAGTTTCATTCACAATTCGGCAGAGTTAGTGGTATAAAATAAAGACTTTTCGAGCTGCCGACAATATGCAGGGAATGCCTTAAACAATCATTGATTGCCGTTGGCAAATGTACATGGAAAAAATGAACGGCTGCATGAATGATGTTTTATTCTATAGGGAAATAGGAAATACAGTTTGCAAGGCATTACAAGACTTTGACCTTAAATCTAGTGCCAAGTCTACACAGCGCTTTCCCTCACTCTTGGATATCGCCAGACGAACTGATCTGAGCTTAATTCTTAGTTCAATCGGTGTGACCAATTACAACAACGATAAAAACGCATACAATAACATATTAAATCTGACGCATACAATAAAATAATAAATCTTACTGCCTTGCCCTCTATCGGTAACAAATTAACTAACTATCGATAGCCAACTTATTCTTACCGCAACACGGCTAATTCTGCAAGGGGCAGAAAAGTGTAACTGGCTAACCAGCTCAACACTGTCAATGGTGCTTTGTATCCCTTGTAATTTATAAAGACTACACCAAAAATGGTTATACAGTTAAGTTAAGTTAAGAATGTCTTAACGAATGTTGTATGACATCAATTATATTATTGCAAGTTAATGCGAGGAATATCAAGTTTGTTTTAAGTTCGACTGTAGTTTTTTCTTTTCTGATTTCTTGTTTAAAATGTATAATAAGAAAGTCACTAATCTTCATTTTCAAATTAATTATATAAATCTGTTTACGTTTAATGTTATAGATGTGGAAATTGCACACACATTCTTTTATTCTTGTAGTACTTTTTTACTCAGATTTTCAATGCTACAACTTACAAATAGTATATCGAGTTACATTTATGTACTTATCGATAACTATCGTAACTACGATACCACATCAATGCTATTTTGAATTTCATCAAAACCAGTTCTGCCGCAATTGTTCATCACAACACTAAAGTATAAAACTTAAACGCCTTCCTTTTTTGTAGCAGAGAAAATCATGTAATGAGCTCTAGGTCACGTGCATGAAATATTTCCGCACGCACGACACTTTTATTCAATTCGACTTGTAGCATTTAAATCAAAATGAAACCCCGATGATTACGCAAGTAAACAAAGTTATACATACAGTCGGATGGAACTTAACTGTTAAATACCGTGCGTCTAACGTATATAACTTCTTATGCTTTACAGCTATGGAACTAAGAATAACAGATTGAGTTCTGTACCCGACTACTTGTTATTTTGAATGTATTATTTTGTATGTGTATATATATATTCTTGCTTACAGACAAATATGTATGTAGCAGACAATAAAATCCAAACAGCCTTAAGCAAAATATAGATATACACGTATGTATATCCGATATAGAATCACTTCATGAGGATTCATTCCATAAAGAAACAACTTTTAACAGTGCTAGCAATGAATTAAATGATGAAAATACAAATAAAAAATAAAAGTAACAGTAAATTCGTATATTCTGTGCCCCGGCTATAAAAATCGTTTAAAAGAGAAAGAAAATATTATATCGTATATTACATAACTTACGTAAATTTGTATCTCAACCGAGACGGGGAAAAAATATTTTAACTTATGCAATTTTCATAATTTGGAAAAAAAAAAATTAAAAAAGCAAATATCTAGAACTAAAGCAAGTCCTAGGTTTTAAAGTTAAAAGGTGTATATCTTTACTTTCATAAACAATTGGCTCAAATTATTAGCAACTTTTTTATAAAATTATGATTAATCTGTGCGGATTTTTACATACTGTACATAACGCCAATGGAAAACCTTACCTACATATTTGACTTGTTTTAAACAATGTTTATTGCTTGTATGAAGTCATTTTAATTTCATATTAAACTTAATTCGTTAACAATCCAAATTACATACGTATATTTTGTCTATTAAGTAACTTAATAGTTTTAAATAAGTTAAAAGAGAGACAACAAACAGTTTGTATGGAAATAACATGAACAAATTCCTTTTTAAATCATTAATATCGGCAAACAAATTATAAGTTAGTTATAAAAAAACTATTCAAGAAGTTGAAAACTTGAACAATAAAGCACGGACAATTTAATAATTTTATTGTTAAAAAACTTCGCCTGTTAAAGTACACAGGAATCTTTATAACATGATACTTCATCAGTTTCTTATTAAAGAAATTATAAGAACAGATAGGTAAACAAACCCACAGTTAGACTAACCAATTAAATATGTGCTTTGATAGTATGTATCCAAGATTTATTTTAAGTCAAATAAGTTTTATTTTAATAGTTTTTAGGTAAAGATAATTATATTTTAGTAAAGTGTTGGATTAGATAGTTTGACAACTTAATATTTGTGCTGCTGTGTTCAGCTCAGCTTTCGATTTTCTTGACAACTTTTGCAGTGCTTGACGACTTCGCGCATTGACTTCGACTATCGATTATTGTGTTAGTTTCAAAAGGGCTGTCCATTCAATCGGTATCGACAGGGTTGCCAGATTACATATATTACAAGTAAAGACTGACCGTAAGAAACAACAAGTAACACTTCATCATTCCAGATCTTATCTTTACGATTAATTTGTACGATAAAAATAAGAACTTAGTTTAGGTTTTATTGAACGAAACCCGTTTAGTTCAGACTAAATATCGACAGTTGTAAGCATGCGCGAAGAATGGCAAAATTCAATAAAAGAATAAGATTTTGATCAACGAAAAAGACCAAAAGAACAAAAGACAAACGAACGAACGAACTAAAGATTGAATATATAACACAATAAAAGACTCGAACGATCGAACTTAATATTGAATCTAGTTATTGAATATAGTTATTCAAAAAATTAACTAATGAACTAAGTACCTGAAACGAAACCAAATCAACAATGATGCCGAGGCTTCGAGTTTCAAACCTACAGCCTAGAACATAATGAAATTATACCAGGTCTGTCGTCGGCACTAAAAGTGTGGTCATGAATCCCTTATTTATTGTTTAAGTCACAGAGTAGACTAAACTATACATATCTGAACATCAAATAAGGGAAAGACCAGCTGGTATAAGGTTTGCCTGGGAGATCTAAACTCCAAGTTAGGTTTAATAGAGAGAAGACTGCTAAAAGGCTGCTTCGTTCTCGCTGTATAATCTACGGGCCGACTTGGATGTGATAGCGGGTCGTTCACTACCTTATAGAAATGTGTGTGTGTACAAATATTTAAACCTATTTTTGAAATGAGTTCTACTTCAGAGTATTACTGTGGGTGTGTTAGTTAAAATGCGTGTAACACACTGTTGGAATACTGTCGAGCATTGAATATGAAAATAGCGACGGGGAATTGCAATCGTGCTTGACAAGGTTTACCCTTAACCATGTAGTTTTGCTTTAATGCGATTTACAGACTCATTTTACAGGCGATGACACTTCATTAAACACGGTACAGTGGGGGTGGTGGCAACAGCAGCAGAGAGATGGGGGGAGTTTGCTTACGGTCGCAAGGGTGCTGCAGATTTTGTGTTGATGGGGTGCATAAATAGCAAAACGCCGAATACAGAATATAAAATACATATTTATAAAACCGTATCTAGAAAACCTCATACTACAGTTCTGTAGTCTTATCAGGGTTTTTCGTTTGTAACGTATTTAACTGTCGCTCTGTCCTTTCTCTCTTTTCCTGTCATCTTCTTTTGAATTTGTTGCCGTTGCTGCTGTTTTTATTGTTGCTGTGGCTGTGGTTGTTGCTGTTGCCTGTCAGCACATTGCTGTTTGCTAGGCAAGTGACGAGTGTACTCTGGACTAAACCTGGACGTATGCCGAGACCTGCGGCATGTCTCAGAGCTATCAACATCTATTTGCTTTGTCACATTCACTAATATTTAATGCCAGTTACACAAGCGTACAAGCGCACATGAGAGTGACAGGCTGAGATCCAAATGTTACCCTTGCCCCTTGCGGCACCTTTGATGTGGATTCTGATACATATACAAGTATGGTAGAGTTAGGGGTCCCTATCGCGAATGCACGTAAAAGGAAATTCAAATTCGCTTAAGAGTCACAAGGAAGTAAGTTAGAAAACGTGTTTTCATTCTCGATGATCATCAATAGTCGAATCAGTTAAGGTTTCCCAGTCAACTTGATATGTTAAATAGTTAAATTGTGACCTAATTTAAGCTTAGTATAGTCTCAATATTATATGCTTTTATGTGATACCATATATGATGTATATGATCTGATATATGGGTCTAATATATAGGTCCCTATCGAGAATGCATAAAAAGGAAATTCAAATTCGTTTCACAGTCACAAGGAAGTAAGTTAGAAAACGTGTTTTCATTCTCCATTATCAACAATAGTCGAATCAGTTGAGGTGTTATTTCTACACAAACTCGTCTATCAGTTAAAAATAGTGAGCTTATTTAAACTTAGCACGCATAGTCTCAATATTATAACCAAGAAATTGCTAATGTTATTTTCTATATACTTACAGAACTCGATGGACATCAATCGGACGAAACTGGTTCTGGAGAAGGCGACAATTCGAATGGGGGCACATCGAATATGGGAGCTAGTGAAGATGATCAGGCCCGTTTAATATTGAAAAGAAAGTTGCAAAGGAATCGCACATCATTTACAAATGAACAGATTGATAGCTTGGAAAAAGGTCAATATTTAACACATATATACTATTAATACAACTATAACTAGTATAGCAACAATCGAATGAGATTGATGCAGCAAGCTGCAAGATTATGGAGCAGTGCACTATGGGAATTTTGACCAGTTTTTTTTACAATAATGTGTTTTCAAAAGTATGCAAATTTGCAGTATTTTAGTATTAACATATTATATATGGAATAGATCAAATTAACCGTCAAAATTGAAATGAATATTCATTGTTAGGGTTTTTAATATTCGTTGTTATAAATATTTATTTTGATTATTTAGTTCATATATTTTCAATAATTATAAACAGTGAGTGGTGTTTACATGTAGTTTTAGGAAAGAAGTTTCAATTTTGAAAAAAGCTACAAAAAAATTTTCAAATTTGTTCAACGATTGTCTACATACATATTGTAGAATCATTAATTCTTAATTCAGAACACCCAGTCTCACAGTGCGGTTTTTTGAGAATTTTCATTTTTAAAGGTCGTGAGAACAAAATTGAATATTCACTTTCATTAGAGAGATATCAAACTGAAACTTAGCATACATAGTTTTTATTACTTATTACTTATAAATAAACCGAAACAAGGAGGATCGTGCCGATATATTGTATAGCTGCCATACAATCTATCGGCCTATTTTTGTTATATTTTAAGATATGGCTTTCAAACTTATCCCATCTTATTTGTATTTGATTTTTAATATGATCTTAAAATTTCATGACCGGGTCATGCGATATATGTTTCTATATGTTTTTAGACCTTCCAAATCCGTATCTAATATCAAAATCAGCCAATCACGTCTGAATTTTAACCTAACCTACAACATTTCCAAAATTGTTAATGTTTTTTAATAATTTAGTACTGCATTTGTGCAAATATGTAAGATTACGTATTCAATTTATTTTTTTTATTAGTGAAAATACTGTTTTGAAGCAAAAATCATTACTCATATGAATCTATACCGAATACTGATAAAATAATGCTCAAAAAGGGATATATCAAAAAGAAAGCTTTTTTTATATTAAACTTCAATACACCCTAATGCAATATTAAAAAAAAGTTAAAAATTTTGGAAGTTTTTCCAAATTTTTTTTAGGTTAGGTTGAAATTCAGACGTGATAAGCTAGTGTAAACAAATGATAATTTAGCTGTGCTAAAAAAAACACTAGTATTCATCGATTAATCGATGAATGTATACGATATGTCGTTTGATAAGTTTTTATGTTTTGTGCTTCTTCTTTTTGTTTTTAATTGACAACGACGCATTAGAAAGCAGCGTGTGCTAAAATAACGTCTCTCTTTTTATAATTTCATAATTAACCTTAATATCCAATAAAGCCTACAAAAATAACCCTTCACAGTTCAGAAGTGGGATCACTTGAGGTTTGAATATTAAGAGAGAATAAAAAGTGTTCGGGTAGCAGCAAGAATCGTCGACGTGGGAAATTTGCAATGAGATATGTTCTCAAAAAGGTCTAGGTGACAACAAATTGCAAATAACGGAATAGCTCGTTTTCTACGTGACGGACGGATTCTCAGTAGCCGATCTGAAATCTAAGGGATTTTGTTGGAGCGCAGTCTCAAACCGGCGTATTTGTATGTATTCAAGTTGTGGTGAAATTCGCAAGCAGAAGCACACATTGTGAAATACTTACAGTACATAGAGTTGTCTCGCTCGCACTCATTGAATAGGAGTTGCGCGTGCGAACGTTTAAGAATCAGCGAAGGAAATTTAAGCTAAAACGAAAAAATGCCAATGATCGCGGAGCTCAAGGTGGACGAGTTAAGGGTCCTTCTACGAGCAAGAAATTTGGCAAGCTCAGGTTCCCGAGCTGAGCTAGTGCAGCGGCTCATGGAGCATGAACAATCGGAAGAGATAGAGATGCCAACGGTTGGGCTCTCCAGCCAACAAGAAGAAGCGATGACGTCACAGGCAGCGGCAATTTCACAATTGCAGAATGAAATGAGAGAATTAAAAAACATGATGGCGCAGTTGGTGAGCATGCAGACGCAGAACACAGCCGTTACGGGTCAAGCTAGTCAACCACTAAATCAGCAAAATAACACGGTGGTGGACACGGAAGTCACAAGCAACGGGCGAAGCTGTGTTGGACTGGCTACCAACAACAACATGAGACAAGCATCGGTCAAGGAAATTGCAAACACTTTGCCAGAGTTCGATCCCAGCGATGAGAACGCTATCTCAGTAGATCAGTTCGTCGATCGCGTCAACAAGGTGGTTGATGCTTACCTGTGGGACGAAAAGTTTTTAAAGCTCGCTATTTACTCACGGCTTAAGGGTCCAGCCAAGATGTGGTTAGATTCCTCGCCTATTCTTCACACCACGTGGAACAACTTTGCAAATGCTCTTCGAGACGAATTTGGAGCAAACCCTGATGAAGCTGAGGTACACTTCAGTATGGCAAGTGCAACAAGAAGATCGAAAGAGACAGTAAAGGAATACTGTTTCCGAATGTCTGCCCTTGGCGTGCGATATAGGCTCAGCGAAGCAGCAGTTATCCGATACGTACGAGCAGGTCTTCAGCACCGTGAACTGCAAAACAGCATTGCGGCTATTCACTTCGCTACAATGAAGCAACTTCGGGATGCAGCCGAATCTTATTTTATAAACAGAGGTCGATCGAATGCACTTCAGAAAGAGGTTCTAATGAAAGGCGGCAACTTCGAGCAAACGCAGGACAAAGATATCAAGCCACTAAAGGACGCAATGAAGTGCTACAACTGCGGAGAGTTGGGTCACTTTGCCAATTCATGCCCAAAAGAGAAGAAAAGGACGCGTTGTACCAAATGCAACAAGTTTCACGACCCAACAGCAGCTTGCCAAACAGCAAATCTGAACCGATTAGAAGCCACAAATCAAGACAAGCTATTTACCAGGAGAGTCTGCGTGGGATCACACAATTATAGCGCATTCATTGATACTGGTAGCCAGGCTAGTATCGTGCGCCACTCAGTCGCCAGGAAAATCAACGCCGAGCGCCGCAAGTGCTCTATGAAAATTAAAGGCATTTGCGGGGGTTCGTGCATTCTAACCGAAGCGATAATTGTGGATTTGGACATCGACGGGAAAATCATTACTGCTGAAGTATACATTGCAGGCGACCATCTATTGCAAGTGCTCAACTTGTGCTCAACTATGACCCAGAAGAAACCGATGTTAAACGGACGATTCATCAGCCGATGGATCCTCTTGACTATTTGCAGAAGATTGAGGAGCGTGAGAATGAGAATCGTCAAAGTCTGCGCAAATACAATCATGAGTGGGCGGCCAAGTTGCAGAATCAATTGGCCACATCTGAGCAGGAACTGGGCGAGAAGAATGCGATTGTGCAGGAGCTGATTAGAAAGAAACACGAACTGGAATCTCGTTACGATGACAGTGAGAAGCTGGTGAAACAACTCCGTGCTCAGTTGGACTCAAAGCAGGACAAAACGGAACTGGCGCAGCTGCAAGGGGAGCAGGAGAAATGCCAGAAAACAATTGATGGACTGCAAGCCAGCGTTAAAGCTGAGGCCGAGGCAAAGGCGGAGCTTGTGCAGAAAATGGAATCCTTGAAGAGTGCATTGAAGGCTCAACAAGATGCGCTGAGCTTGCAAAATACTACTCTGCAGTCTGTTCTGGAAGAGCTTAGAGTTGACGCAGCGGCAAAGATCAACGACCATAGAGCTACCGCTAAGAAACGTTATGATGTCAGACATTCTAAGCCAACCATCTACAGCCTCGACGATGTTGTTTTGGTAGAGAATGAGCCGTCAAGCACTGGAACTTCGCGAAAGTTGGAGCCTCGCTACAAAGGACTTTTTATAGTCAAGAAGGTGTTGCCAAATGACAGATATCTGTTAGAAGATTTGCCTCATTCTCAACGAAAGCAAAGACACTATACGTCGGTGTACTCGTCCGACAAAATGAAGCGTTGGTGTGAGCTACCGCCAGATGACCCCGATGAAGATGACGATCAGGAGGATGAGTTTAATCCGGACTCTCGCGAGGACGCTGGGATTTGTCAGGAGAGGCCGACTGTAAACAAATGATAATTTAGCTGTGCTAAAAAAAACACTAGTATTCATCGATTAATCGATGAATGTATACGATATGTCGATTGATAAGTTTTTATGTTTTGTGCTTCTTCTTTTTGTTTTTAATTGACAACGACGCATTAGAAAGCAGCGTGTGCTGAAATAACGCCTCTCTTTTTATAATTTCATAATTAACCTTAATATCCAATAAAGCCTACTAAAATAACCCTTCACACTAGTTTTGACATTGGATTCGGATTTGGAAGATCTAAAAACATATGGAAACATATATTGCATGATCTCATCATGACCCCCCATTATTTTTTGGGGTTTCCAAAATTTTTCGAGTTTTTTGAGGTTATGTCGAAACTCAGATGTTTTACGTAAATTTTGATTCGGATTCGGACTAAGAAGGACAAAATACATGTTAAAACATATATCGCATACTCAGATCAGGATTCTATATCTTTTGGGGGATATTTTAAGGTTTTCAGTTTTGTGAGGTTATGTCGAAGTCCTGACGTGATAGCGAAATTCTGACCTCGGATTCGGATTCAGCGACTCAAAATACATATAACTGCATATGCCGCTTACCCAGAACATGAAACTTTTATTTTTTGTGGGCCTGTGTAATCTACGTATTCTTCAAATTACAGTTGTAACAATTGAAACAGAATCAAAAAAGGATAGAAAAAGGACATACCAAAATAAAATAAAAAGGACATTTTTTCGAATAGCAGCTGTTTTCAATTTTTTCCGGCTAACGCTGTTGAAATCCGGACAGATCTATCCGAAAAAGAGGCTAAGTTGGCAACACTGCCACTGGTATCTTCGGAATACCGAAGGTAGACGCTCTTTTTGACTTAAATTACTATTAGCTTATACAAGATATTACCTTCTCTATATAACGACAATGATTCTTTTAGAGTTTGAAAGAACTCATTATCCTGATGTCTTTGCACGCGAGCGATTAGCGGGAAAAATTGGATTACCTGAGGCTAGAATACAAGTATGGTTCTCAAATCGACGTGCCAAGTGGCGAAGGGAGGAGAAACTACGGAATCAACGTCGCACACCAAACTCAACCGGCACAAACGGAACTTCGTCTTCTACCTCGGCAGCGGCATCTATGAGTGACAGTCCCAATAGTCTGGGCGGTTGTCCCTCTCTACAGCTGGGCTCAAGTAGTGGTATGCTAATATCACTGAGCATCGAACATATAGATTACTCAAACAGCGGAATCTACTTATTTGATGCAATGCGGAGACTGGGACCCCTGAACACGAAGTGTTTCATAAATGAGCGATCGGCTCTCTTCCTTAGAAACGACGAGAAGCGGCATCAACTCAGTCGCAAAACGACAGCGGAACGATGAGCACGGGTGTATTTCTTTGTGTATGCATGCACAAGCTCGCATATGAATGTATGCGTTGTTTGTGAAGTTTGACAACAGGCAAATGCTTCGGCCAGCGGGCTGGCAGCCTGAAATCAATTTTGTGTTTCGGCGTCGAGGGCCAAGAGACTGAAGTATAGTGGGAAAAAATGATTATTTGGCGGCAATAACTTTTAACTTTTGAAAACATGTGTATTTATAATTTGTTGAGTAGATGCATTTAATATTCATAATTTTATTATATTTTTTAAAGCAAATTTATATTATAAAAACAAAATTGTGTAACAATTATAATATTTTGTTTTATGAGTTTTCTAATATTAACAAAATTTGTGAATTAAAACAAATTCTGAATTCATAAATATGTATTTACTAAATTAAATTAAAACAGACACATGTTTTCAAAAGTTAAAAGTTGTTGCCGCCAAATAATCATTTAATCCCACTGTACTTCAGTCTCTTGGCCCTCGACGCCGAAACACAAAATTGATTTCAGGCTGCCAGCCCGCTGGCCGATGTATTTGCCTGTTGTCAAACTTCACAAGCAACGCATACATTCATATGCGAGCTTGTGCATACATAGCACACATACATTGAAACGATGGCTAGCTCAAAGAAATATACCCATGCTGATCGTTTCGCTGTCGTTGTGCGACTGACTTGATGCCGCTGTTTGCTGTTTCTGGATTGCTCAGTGAGCAATGCTCACCAAAGAGAGCCGAACGCTCACTCGTGAAACACTTCGGGCCGGGGGGTCATAAAAAACCGAAGACCACTGGGCCACTACTTTTCGCTGTTTGAGTACTCTATATGTTCAATGCTTAGTGGTTGCATGTTGTTAACCAGCAGAAAGATAACTTATCGATGCGACATATCGTATAATGCCGATTAATTGATGAATTTCAGTGTTTTTAACACTGCTACATTAATATTTGATTACACATATATATTACTTTACTACTTTATTTAGGTGGAATTAATACACTCACTTCCCCAAATCCAACTGGAGTCTCGGAAACAGCAGAGGTTGGCGAAGAGGGACAAGTAAACGAAGACGTATCTAATGTCTGCTCTCCAAGTTTGGGCATCACTGATCAAGTACATCATCATCATCACCATCAGCAATCACATCAACAGCAACATCAGCATCATGTGCCACATACCCTCGTACCGGCGATATCACCATGTCTCAACTTCAACAGCGGCTTTAGCAGCTCAATGAGCGCTATGTACTCGAATATGCATCACAATGCAATATCAATGACTGATGGATATGGGTAATTAACAGATTAACAATGCCTTTCGCAATCAATTGTTTTTGTTAGCGTCGTATTAAAGAAAGTATAACTTTCTGATTTCGTCATATAGTTAGCTGACTATTATATATATCTATCATCCAAATTTCACTTCCATCCATTGGCATAACGCCAAGTTTTTGCAAGGCATTAGAAGACTCTAACCTTAAATCTAGCCCCAAGCTCAGTTCTTAGTTAAATCGGTATGACCAATTACAACAACGATAAAAACGCATACAATAAAATACTAAATCGAAGTGCCCTCTATCTGTAACAAATTACTAAACTAACTATTGATAGCCAACTTATCCGTTCCGCGACAATAAATAAAACGAGAGCAACAGTCGCGTAAAACGCGACAGTGGGATACCCTTCGACCTATGTTCCCGTGTAGTTTAATTTGTTAAATTCATACACATATGCATATGTACATGCTTTGAAATTAATCCCGACAGATGGCGCTCGCGCTTCGCGCTCGCCCGCCTCCCTTGTTAGTTGACAGAAGCACTTGGTTTTATGCTCATACTTTCTTAAATAACTTCTGTGATTATTGTCCGATCGGATTGTATATTTTGAAGTCAGAAAGTTGTATCTTTTATACAGCGCTTACAATTTGAATTTAAAAATTAAATTATTGATTTGTGGGGGCGGTGGGCGTGGCACCTAACATTTGAAATAAACTTGATCTGCTTATAGTACACAGGAGTCTTCCTGCCAAATTTGGTAACTCTAGCTTTTGTAATAGCTGAGATCTGTGCGTTCACACAGACAGACAGACAGACATGGCTCAATCGACTCGGCTTGTGATCCTGAGCAAGAATATATATACTTTATGGGGTCTCCCACGCCTCCTTCTGCCTGTTACATACATTTGCTCAAAGTTAGTATACCCTTTTTGACCATTTTCAATGGTCGAAGGGTATAAAAATGTTTTGTGTTAACCTAAACGCGATAATTAAGTTCAGATTTGCAATATTTTGAATAAATTAAGCTGCATTTTTTGTCCGGTAAATTTGCAGCTATCCGCTGTTTTTAAGTTTTCCGCTGTTAAACGGGAAAAAAGCTTACCCAGCATTACTACTCAAAACTGGAAGATAGTATGCCAATTCATAGTTGAAAATAAGACAACCTGCCATTTATTTGATTAAATCGTTAAAGAAAATGTATCTTAAATTGCTCAACTAAAATTAAGTAAAGGTTAATTAGCTGCCTACGTCACCGATTTTTTTTAAATTGTTTTCACTGATAGGGCTATATTTATTATGATTTTAGGTGAAAGAATTATTTGGCGGTCGCTTCTAGTTTTTTATACCCTTCGACCATTGAAAATGGTCAAAAAAGGGTATACTAACTTTGTGCAAATGTATGTAACAGGCAGAAGGAGGCATGGCAGACCCCATAAAGTATATATATTCTTGCTCAGGATCACTACCCAAGTCGACTGAGCCATGTCTGTCTGTCTGGATGTCCGGGTGTGCGGATGTCCGTATGTCCGGATGACCAGATGAACACACAGATCTCAGCTATTATAAAAGCTAGAGATAATTAATTTGGATGAAGGTTTCTGTGTACCAGGCGCAGTTTAAGTTTATTTCAAATGTTGGGTGCCACGCCCACCGCCCCCGAAAATTAATAATTTAAATTTTTAACTCAATTTATACGCGCTGTATAAAAGATACAACTTTCTGACTTAAACATATACTAAGTTGAATGAAATATCTACGTATTCTCCAAATTGCAATCCGATCGGACAATAAACACAGAAGTTATTTAAGAAAGTATGAGCATGAAACCAAGTGTTTGTGTCAGCTAACAAGGGAGGTGGGCGAGCGCCATCTGTCGAGAATAATTTCAAAGCATGTGCATATGTGTATGTGCATATGTATACATATTAATATAGGTCGAAGGGTATCCCACTGTCGCGTGCCACGCGACTGTTGCTTTTCTTACTGGTTTTAATTTAATTTTAAAAATAATTAAATTTACATGTAATTTTGAAACTATTTAAATTTACATGTATGCAACAACAAAGTTGCACTTTTGTTGAAGGCGCCAGTCTGCCTGCAACATTTTGTGACATTACAGTGTTCCACAAATCGATACATTTGAAATGAAACTGAGCAAGAAAGAAAATTCAGTGTTAAGAAAAACAGCACGCTGAAGGCAAAAAAATGTTTAAAAAATAAAATCGCGCGCGCGATCTCCCAACATAAAATATTCGTTGTTTGCCGCACACATACATATGTATGATATTCTGAAAGCATATTGAATTATGACGCATCTTCGTTGGCGCCAGTCTGCCGACCAACGAGTTCTAGCTGCAGGCGTCGAAATTCTCATCCAATATGCAACTCATAAAATAAAACATCATTTTGCCTGAATAGCATTTCGTTTGAAATAAATCGCTTGTGGGACACAGTGCGCATCGTTGTGTCGTTTTAATGTGAATTGGCCAACAACAAAATACATGTAAATTAAATTATTTTCAAAATCAAATTAAAAAAAACTAGAAGAGATCGCCAAATACATAATTCTTTCATCTAAAATCATAATAAGTATAGCCCTATCAGTGAAAAGGCAGCTAATTAACCTTTACCAAAATTAATGTATACTTATTTGTAGGTCTGTTTCATCTATGGCCGGCTTCAGTCATCCAACAGTGGGGGCGTTAGCACCTGCCTCGCCGATCTTACAGCAAAGAGATCTGACTCCACCGTCAATGTACCCCTGCCACATGCCACTGCGCCCACCGCCAATAACAACCCACCACCACCCCCACCCTCACCCTCATCACATTGTTAATGTGGGTTCGGCTGAGACAACACCATCGGCAATTGGCGCCAGCC
This sequence comes from Zaprionus capensis, assembly GCA_018903675.1. Classification (NCBI taxonomy): domain Eukaryota; kingdom Metazoa; phylum Arthropoda; class Insecta; order Diptera; family Drosophilidae; genus Zaprionus; species Zaprionus capensis. The sequence goes on along the minus strand of JAEIFN010001057.1, from coordinate 704,488 downwards.
CCACTGCGAATATAGGAAATCTGCAGGAGTCGGGAGGAAGTAGTAACAATTCAACAGGATATGAGGCTCTATCAGCATACCGTTTACCGCCCCCACCGCTATCAACGGGTGGAGCATCTTCAACAACAGCAATAACACCTTCGTCTGGGAATTGCAACGCTAGTCATCAAATGGGCCCAACTGCAGGAGGAGGGGGATTTGGTGGTGGCGGGGACAGTCTGCCCACTTCCATGTCTTCCTATGCTCACATGAGCTATAACTACGCCGCATCATCGAGTAATGGTAGTAACTCACATGGAATCAACTCCGCCGGAAAGCAACAATTCTTTGCCTCTTGTTTCTACTCACCTTGGGTTTAATCGGAACATACTTTCCGTTTGTTTTCCGATAACAATAACATGTTTTGTCATATCAAAACTCGGCCAGAAATCCAAAAATCGAATTTACATATCTCTATTCAAAAAAAAAAACAAACAAACATTGAGGTTGTAAAATATCTTATCTGCATATGTACATATATACGTATACATCCGCCCATGGATTTCATCAGTTGCCAACTCAGAAAAATGGTGTGATGTAACAAAATATATAATTTATAATTCATTTTTAATTGTTTTATTTAACACTCAAAAAGGATTGCAGCAGAAATATCGACATTTGCTGGGGTTTTGCATATGAAGTATCGTAGCACTAAGCATCGATGCTTAGTGATCGTAGTTTATGCACCTCTAGTAAGTAACGGTTTATACAAATGGAAAAGATATGTAGAAATCGCACTACTTTATTATTAAACTAAAGCATTTATTTCTTATGCGTAAATTATAAGCAAGACAATTCAGTGAATGTGCGTGTTAGCGTCTATGTATGCTTAGCGTCTACTTTTGTAACGGCGAATATCGTTCGCGGAACTATCGTCTGCTTACGACGGTGCCGGGTTGCCAGATCGGGCTCATATCGCTGAGGCTGCGTCGCCACAGATACTTATATGTAATTACTCTCTTGACGGTGGAACATTATTTCAGCTATTTGTCACAAACACTTATTTATCAATAGTATATTTTTTAAACAAAATATATAATTATAATTCGTGTTTAATTGTTTTATTTAACACTCAAAAAGGATTGCTGCATAAATATCGTAATTTGCACATGCAAAAGCATATTAAGCATCGTAGTACTAAGCATAGGTGCTAAGTGATTGTAGTTTATGCACCTCTAGTAAGTAACGGTTTGCGGTTAACGGTGGAACAATTTTTCAGTTCCTTTCGCCATTAAATAGTTGTCACAATCACTCATTTATCAATATTATTTTTTTGTTTTAATAATTCAAACTTAAAAATGTTGGTGTCGTCAGATAGATGGACATTTGAATTGATTGAATTAATTTAAACGATGCATTTAAACGATATTGTTGATGCGGTTCAACAGCCATGCCCGTCTGTCTGTCTCTATACAGCGTGTATCGGTAACAAATATGTACATATGTATATACATACCTAATGTAACTAAAACTGCACATTAAAACATCTGGTCAACTATAATATACCCTCTGTAAGGGTATAAGAGCAATATGTATTGTTTATGTAAGTATATTCTTGAAATTAATAATAAACTACATTTAAGGGTTAATAAAGACAGAAGAGCCCCTGTCAAAATTTGAAGTGCCCACTTCAAGCACATTAAATTTGAAATCGAACTTTATATTGCTGGTTGCCATGCTCAATTTAATTTTCTAAACAAAACCCGCCCTTAATAATAACGTTTATCATAAGTGTGTGCACATATTTAATCAATGAGAATAACACATATGTACATACATAGATGCGGTCAATTTGACTGTAAGATACCTGTTATATTGCTTTTAAGGGTTCATAAAAAAATCGGCTGATAGTTTGTGTGGCGGATATACAATATATCGGTCCGATCCGGCGCGTCCCGACTTACATATGTACATATATACAGCGTGCAGCAATAAGAAGCATGTGTACCAAGTTTAGCATGTGTACCTATTTGGAATATAAATGTACAAACATATACTTTATAGGATCGAAGATGTCTCCTAAGGTGCGTTGCAAACTCCTGTCTAAAATGTATTCATAATATACCCTCTGCAAGGGTATAAAAAGAGTATATGGAATTGCAGAATCCTGGCAACACTGTTCACTCTACCCAAGTCAAATGTGTCTGTGATCATATAGTTTTTTAGAGTGTATCTCTCGCGTGTGATTCTCAAAAGGTTTGCCATTCCATTTTCATGAGCAAGTTCTAAAATCATATACATAAGCAAGAGAAAGTGGAAAATAGAAAATAGAGAATATTGAGTGCGCCGTGTGCGATATATTATTGAACGGAATCAGTTGAGAAGAATCAGTAGTAGAATAACACTCGTGGAGCTCGCTTCGTTTCCACACAAGGATAATCTGTCGTGTTGTGTCTTGCACTGTGTTATCTATAGTTTAGTTGTACGTACATACCAAGTTACTTAATAGTTGTGCATTCATACATTTTATAATGCATGTATGTGTGTAAATAAATGCATACAATTCAAAAAAAATTTCTAAAGTGAAAGTTCAAATAATAAATTCAATTTTAATAATCAAAGAAGAATCGTGTCTATCGATATTAAAAGTCAACCGTTAATATACATACATATGTACATACATATACTTATGCACATATAGTAAATCTAAAAATAAAAAGTGTACATACATAAATGTATGTATGAATTTATGTATATGTATGTTTGTACATGCATACATGCCATAATGTACGCATGAACATACATACATATTTGTGCCTATTTGTGGAATTGTGTAATGGTTTTCGGGTTTATAAATAGAACCAAGCCATTTAAATGAGAAATTATCTCAAGAAGTGTTGAAAAATAAACGAAACCTTTTTTATAATAATATTCTATATATAATACCGTTATATATAACTAATATTATTGCTAAATAGCACTTAAAAATACATTAATAGATCGCATACGACATGTATGCATGTATGTACGTTTAAAACTGTTATAAATATGCAAAACACCAGGAGTGCTGCTCGAATATAGCTGAATTGTATGAGTAGCTAAAAAAAGGCTGATTTTATGCAGTTTTCGGTTTAAAAAAGCTGAACAGAAAACTTAGTAAAAAGCTAGATTTGAAGGGTAAAATGTTGAATTGGCAGTACTGCATACCAGATAAATTTTGACTTACTTATTAATCACACCTGCAAACATAAATATATATGTTTGTATCTTTGAACATATATATATATATATATATATATATATATATATATATATATATATATACATAAATATATATGTTTGTATCTTTGAACATATATATATATATATATATATATATATATATATATATATATACATAAATATATATGTTTGTATCTTTGAACATATATATATATATATATATATATATATGTATATATATATATATATATATATATATATATATATATATATGTTCAAAGATACAAACATATATATTTATGTTATATATATATATATATATATATATATATATATATATATATATATATATATATATATATAATATATAATATCTAATATATAACTAAAGCATAAATTCCAAAAGTATAAATAATCTTGTATGAGTAATATAAAGTTAGATATGGTAATTTTGCACATATGTACATACATACAGACATGTGTATTTGCTCAGTCTCTGCATACTTATATTCAAATACATATGTATGTAAAATATGTTCACATAAGAACATATAATACATACACTTTCTATATAAAACCAAACGGTGACTATAAAGAACTAAAAATAGATTTGGAACACACATTTCACAATTATCGTTTCGTTTTGTTTGCGGAATTTTATATTTTAGTTCCATTAAAACCCAAAAGAAAAGTGATCAAATTTCCATTTTCCAAAATATCGATGAGACGTGCGCAATTCCTTTATGTGCTTACGATGGGTGATTTCTCATTGCATTTTTTCACATTATGCATTGAAAATAAATGTTTGCAACAATTACACTAATTAATAATAATTATATACATATAAATGTTTATATGATAATAATATAGAGTTCATTGTTAACGGACACTGAGAGCAAAGTATTCTCCACCCAAATTTATAAAACGCTTAAGTGTCCATCAAGAGAGGTGTTCACTGCACATGGACGTCATTGGTCTGTAGACAATACCCTAGCAGAGGGAATATTTATTTTGACCAAAATTATCATAGCGCCTTAGAAGACATATCGGTAACGGTTAAATAGGTGCCTACGTAATTTTTGTTCAAATATTGATAGGGCTATATTGTTTTATTTAATTTGAAATTTTAATTAAATTGCATGGGTTTTGTGGTTGCCTTTCTTTGCTGGGCGCCAGTCTGCCTGCTAGAGCTGGAAATTTAATCGATATTTTTTGCGATGCATTAATCGAAAATTTGAAAAAAATACTAAATTACTACAACTTAATACCTCTAACCGCAACGACGTCCCAGCCCAGCAATAAACTTATTAGGGCATTAATCTCATACACTATCACTAAGTGAAAGTTAACTAAGCTAGATTAAGATTTGAATACTTATGTTAGTCTCTTAAAATAAAGGGAAGATTCAATAAATAATAGAAAGCAAAAAAAAAAAAAAAAAAACTAAATAAGTCACAACAACCCTGATCCGACCGATAAATTCCTTAGCCTCCATAAAAAATATCGTTCGATTATTAGTATTTTTAAGATATTGCAAATTTACTATGTCAGACTTATTCAAAGTAAATACTATGTATGTAAATTTGCATTAAAATAGGAAATACTGTTTTTTGTATGAGTTCCAGTATTGTTTTTCGAAATAATTAATCAAAGTTAGACACTAATCGACGAATAGTTCTCCACTTGAATGGACAACTTTATTCTAAATCTATTACATGTAAATAATGTGAATATAATATAAACTAAAGATTACACTGTAACTATCGATAAGAAACGGCCACTCGATATATGGTCATCAACCGTGCACGATCGTGGAAGTGCGATCACTCTCTCTCGAGAAAGTACCAGATGAAAAGACGTGAATGAATTAAAGTAACGAACATATAAGTTTTATAAACTGTAAACAAATACACTAAACTAAACAAACACATATCTACTTAATCCTACTTTCTTCAATTCAATCTTATTGAGTAAAATATTTTTCCCCACAGAGCTTAAGAGCCTGAATCGTTGAGAAGACAAATAACGAAAAACCCTCAGCATGGGGGTGGCTGAAGATTTCGCTCCCAGCTTTGTTAAAAAGCCGCAACTACATCAGGAAGATGATGGCAATCGATTAATATTTGAATGTCAACTATTATCATCACCAAAACCGGATATCGAATGGTTTCGATCTGATAACAAATTAACTGAGGATGAACGAACCAACTTTAAAATTCAACCCATTGGGGATAACAAGTTTACGGTAGTATTAGAACTTGACGATGTTGTGGAAACGGATGCTGGTCTTTACAAGGTGAAGGCCAAAAACAAATCCGGCGAAGTATCCGCATCAATTAATTTAAACTTCACACGTAAGTGTAAAAAAAAAAAAAAATTTAGTATTCTTAAATAATATAAAATTAGAAACAACTGCATTAGTAAATTATTTTTTTGTAAAACAAACAAAAGTATGTTTTATATAATGACTTTTCCTTATACTCTTGTCCGATGACTTGAATATAATATATTCGTATTTAATCAAAGTAATTCTTCCATTTTCAATATATCCAAACGACATCAGCTGCTGACGAACCCAAAGAAAAGTAAGCAACTTGACATCTTCGGTCATTATCGACTTCTTAACCTCACTTTATTGACATGCTTATTATGCGCTTATGCTATGTTTTTAGTTTCGCCAATATTAGCAATATTATTAAATATATAATTAGACGAATCAAGCAGAACCGTACTTGACTGTAAAATACGTACTTACAAAGTAGATGTTAATTATAATTATGATTTCTTGCTTACGCTAACAACAATTGTATTTTCTATAATCTTAAACACAAATTTATTTGAAAAACAAGTGGGCAAATTTGTTCTTTCTGAAAACACAAGGTGAGTTGAGAGCTAAATCATACACTCGATGTTCTCTCTATAGGGTGTATTGACTAAAGAATTTGTGACTAATCAAAGAAAACTTAGACTTTACTTAAAGTGTAAAAACCAAGGGAATGCGCTGCAGTCGCGCCTGCTCTTCGCCCTGTTAAATAAATAAATATTAATAACCATAATAATTATAATTTTTGTGACTAACACTTTAATTTAGGAATTTACGTTATGAAATAATAAAAATAATACAAAAAAAAACATATACAAACTTGGATTAACAAAATGAATACAAATAATAACCAGGGAATCCCTTAAACAATCATTGATTACCGTTGAAAAATGTACATCGAACAAATGAAGGGCTGAATGATGATGTTTTATAGGGAAATAATACAGTTTGGCAGGCATTACAAGACTTTAAGCTTAAATCTAGTGCCAAGTCTACATAGCACAGTTTCTCTTTCTTCCCTCACTCTTGGATAATCGCCAGACGAACTGAGCTGAGCTTGATTCTTAGTTAAATAGGTGTCACCAATTACAACAACGATAAAAACGCATACAATAAAATACTAAATCTAGGTGCCGTTCCTTCTAGAGGTGGGAAAACATCGATGTCTGCGGACATCGATGTTTTCGATGTTTTTAAAGTAAATCATCGATGAAATCGCTGGCAGCCTGAAGTCAATTTTCTGTTTCGTCGTCGAGAGCCAAGAGACTGAGACGCAGTGGGCAAAAATATGTAGTTATTTGGCGGCAATAACTTTTAACATCTGAAAACATGTGCATTTATAATTTATTGAGTAGATAGATTAAATATTCATATTTCTATTCAAATTTTTATATCAAATTTATAATATTGAAAAAAAGTTGTGCAACAACTATATTTTTTTTGTTTATGTTTGTACTAAATTTGACAAAATTTATCAGCCAAAACTAAAAAAATTCGGAATACATCAATATCTATTTAATAAATAAAATTATGCCATAAGTCAAGCCACATTTTTCGAAGTTATAAAAGTTTCGCCGCAAAACAACCATTTTTGCCCACTGTGTCTCGGTCTCTTGGCTCTCGACGCCGAAACAGAAAATTGACTTCTGGCTGCCAGCGCGCTGGCCGAAGCATTTGCCTGAACACGAAATGTTTCATGAGTGAGCGATTGGCTCTCTTCGTTAGAAACCGCGAGAAGCGCACAGCGGCATCAACTCAGTCGCACAACGACCGCGGAACGATGAGCACGAGTGTATTTCTTTGCGCTCTGCGATCGTTTCAATGTGTGCGTGTATGCATGCACAAGCTCGCATATGAATGTATGCGTTGCTTGTGAAGTTTGACAACAGGCAAATGCTTCGGCCAGCGCGCTGGCAGCCTGAAGTCAATTTTCTGTTTCGGCGTCGAGAGCCAAGAGACCGAAACACAGTAAGCAAAAATGGTTGTCTTGCGGCGAAACTTTTATAGCTTCGAAAAATGTGGCTTGACTTATGGCATAATTTTATTTATTAAATAGATATTGATGTATTCCGAATTTTTTAGTTTTGGCTGATAAATTTTGTCAAATTTAGTACAAACATAAACAAAAAAAATATAGTTGTTGCACAACTTTTTTTCAATATTATAAATTTGATATAAAAATTTGAATAGAAATATGAATATTTAATCTATCTACTCAATAAATTATAAATGCACATGTTTCCAGATGTTAAAAGTTATTGCCGCCAAATAACTACATATTTTTGCCCACTGCGTCACAGTCTCTTGGCTCTCGACGACGAAACAGAAAATTGACTTCAGGCTGCCAGCGCGCTGGCCGAAGCATTTGCCTGTTGCCAAACTTCACAAGCAAAGCATACATTCATATGCGAGCTTGTGCATGCACACATTGAAACGATCGCAGACTGCAAAGAAATACACCATGCTCATCGTTCCGCTGTCGTTGTGCGACTGAGTTGATGCCGCTGTGCACTTCTCGCGGTTTCTAACGAAGAGAGTCGACTCGTAAAACACTTCGTGTTCAGGGGTCCCAGTCTCCGCATTGCATCAAATGAGTAGATTCCGCTGTTTGAGTACTCTATATGTTCGATGCTTAGTGGTATAATATAAATAACATGCATATTATAAATATTAAAATATTGCTTTTTGTAGTTTATTTACCCCCATGCATTGCAAGTAACTTAATAGTAATTATTTTATTTTTGTTAACTCTGAGATTCGTTTTAATACCCTTGCAGCTATTGGTTTCAATCAATCGCTTATGATTGAAACCAATAGCTGCAAGGGTATTAAACGTTCGGTATAAAGGAAAGAATCTTTCTTAATAACTTTCTTATTAATCTATAATACGTTTTGCAGGCAAATCGACGGCTTCGCGCCGACATTCGCGAAAAAACCAGCTATACGACAAGAGGAAGATGGCAAACGTCTTTTGTTCGAGTGCCGCGTTAATGCAGATCCCATTCCTAAGATTACTTGGTTTCACAATGGGACACCAGTTCAGGAAACTCCAAGACATAGGGTGAGTTATATTTACTTACTATTTAATTTAATTCATCTTATCTGTAGCATAACAAACGTTTCTTTCTTCGTTTTCTCTCATTTAATATATAAATTGTAGCTAACTATTGATAAAGATGTCCACTCATATTTTGCAACACTGGAAATACAAAATGTTACAGTTGAGGATGCTGGCAAGTACAAAGTGAATGCAAAAAACGAGCTGGGCGAAAGTAATGCAACAATAAGTCTCAATTTTGACAGTAAGTTATCTTCCTTTAACTATCTAGTAGTCAATTAAGAACTCTACACCCTAATGCTATTCAAGTTGTTCAATTATAATAAGTATTTAAAAAACAGCTGCTTTCGCTAAATGCGTTGCATTCATTATATTAATCATTAATATTTGTTATAATTGATTGAATGGTACATCAAGTTCAAGTTCAACTATCATATCTAACCAAAAGGGGGAAATAAAAGTAGTAACAGAACGTTACATATACGTGTTTTTATCATATTTCATATAACATAATGTGAAAATCAGAATAAAGATTTATTACTTTTCTTTGAATTAGGACTTTCAAGAGATTTAGTATTATTTAATTATTATAAACGAATAATCGGCGAAAACGATGTACGATGTATTTATTCTCTATCAGAAGTGTAGTTGAAATACCTCTCTCTAATATATATCCAATCTCTCTATATATAACTTTGATGGCAACAATCGATCGATAACTTAGGTTTACAAATATAATATATAATAAATAATGTACTGCCAATTGAAATTATAAAAAAACTAATAACTAACCAGCGGTATCAATATTTATTGACTACATTAAAATAGCATAGAAACTATCTATTTATATTACATATTTTATATACCATATATGTATATCTATAGTTTTTATCATCGTCAATTGGCGAGTAAAAATAGTCTGGTCTGCCTGTAAGTCTGCCTGTTGCATTATTTCTATCTGCCGATTTAACTAGGCTATTTTTTTCTTATAAAACTTAACATATCTACCTCTATTTATGTATAGACACGCAGACAGAAAGACAGGCAGGCAGGGAAAAATACAAGCAGACAGACAGATAGGCAGATAGACAGACAGACATAGACACAGGTAGACATGCAGTCAGAAAGGAAAGCAGACCGACAGACAAGCAGACAGACTGGCAAACATACAGACAGGGACACAAACTGGCAAACTAAGAACAGGCAAACATACTGTCAGACAGACAGAAAGACAAGACAATAAAACAGAAGATGAATGTATGTATAGACAGACAGACAGAAAGACAGACAAAAACACAAGTAGACGGACAGACAGGCAGACAAACAGATAAGCAGACAGGGACAGAAACTGGCAGACTAAGAACAGGAAACATACTGTCAGACAGACAGGCAAAAAACCAGATATACAGAGAGACAGACAGGAAGACAACCAGATAGACAAACAGACAGGCAAACATTCAGACAGGGACACACACTGGCAGATGAAGAACAGGCAAACATATTGTCAGACAGACAGAAGATGAATTTAATTCATTTAATTTCTCTTTTCTTCACAGTAAAGATTTTACTTTAAATTTAAAATTATTAATTATAACTATTAATTGTTTTTTCTTACTTTTAAACATTCGACTGACCTTAGTTCGACTATAAACTAATTAAATAAAACATAAAAAAAAATGAAACATTCGGCATGCCGAAGTTAACTTTTTTCCGGCTTACACTTTGACATTGTTTAAATATTCTCAATTATTTTGTTTAATGATAATTATAATTCCTTAAAACCAGAGACCGTAAATAACTGTTATGGGTATACAAAATATCCCTATGAAGGGATCATCCTAAACATTTTTCAAGGACGCCAAAAATTATATAAAAATCCCATTATATAAATAACACAGGCCCACAAAAAAAAAAGTTTGTCATGATCTGGGTATGCGGCATATGCAGTTATATGTATTTTGGGTCGCTGAGTCCGAATCCGGGGTCAGAAATTCTCCATCACGTCTGGATTTACCTAACCTCAAAAAACTGAAAAACCTTTGGATATCCCCCAAAAGATATAGAATCGTGATCTGGGAATGCGATATGTGTTTTAACATGTATTTTGTCCTTCTAAGTCCGAATCCGAAGTCAAAATTTACATAGCATATCTTTTGGGGGATATCCAAAGGTTTTTCAGTTTTTTGAGGTTAGGTCGAAATCCAGACGTGATGGAGAATTTCTGACCGAGGATTCGGACTCAGCGACCCAAAATACATATAACTGCATATGCCGCATACCCAGATCATGACAAACTTTTTTTTTGTGGGGTTGTGTAATATAATAAACATATATTTTGCAACTGTTATTAAAAAGTCTTGTAATAACCGTTATTTGTGATTTTTAAAAATGGAAGTTGCAAAATAATTATTATTTTTAATTTTTATTATAAAAGTCATTGCTAACTGTTATTTTACAACTTTTATTTTTCAAAATCACAAATAACAGTTATTAGAGACTTACAAATATTACTCAGAAATAAAAGTCAATCAAAGACTTTTCCAAAATATATAAGTCTTCTGAGAAAATAAAAGTCTTTCATAAAAGTCTTTTCTTTTTTATATACCATGGATAATAGAAGCAAAAAATGTAAATTTTCCACAGTTGCTTATTGATTTTAATGCACAATATTCTCTTAAATATATCTGTAGACAGATTGGGTCCTTAGTCCGACAGAACCAATTTAAATGCAAAGAGACTTTTATTATTTTAATCTGAGAGATTTATTTTTGACAAGACTTTTTTAAATGGTTTTGATTTAAAAGTCTTTGAGTGACTTTTATAATAAAAGTCTTCAGTAAAAGTCTTTTAAAGACTTTTAAAATAAGTCTTTTATATAACAGTTATTGGAGATTTAAAAAAAAATTTGTAAATAATCATTAAATTACTCTTTTATAATAAAAATCCAAAAATAATCGTTATTCAAAGTTTTTTATGATAAAAATCAAAAAATAACCGTTAAAAATGATTTTTATGCATAAAACTCATAACCGTTACGGTCCCTGCTTAAAACAGTGTTTATTATGCATATATATATTTGTAACTAAAGTACTCAATAAATGATTAAGTTTTGGGCTGATGATTTGTGTAATATGGAAACTTCAACTTCATAGGCGACGAAGCACCAGTGCCGCAGAGCGTAGATGGAATAAGACCGACGTTTACCGAGCGTCCCGTCATACGCCAGAGCGAGGACGGTGGAAATGTGACGTTTGAATGTAGATGTGTCGGAGATCCCACACCAACAGTCACATGGTACGGAAATAAAAATAACAAACTGCAATTTGTTGTTATATATGACTCTGAGACACCATTGGGATTAACTTCTAATTAAATAACTGTTGTAAACTGTGTCTTCATCAAAGGTTTCATGGCGAGACATTGTTGAGCGAGGGAAAACGATTTAAAATGTCATTAACTCTGGATCAGAAATTATATCACATGGCGCGTTTAGAAATTAGCAGCGTCGTCTCCAGTGATCAGGGCGAGTATCGAGCAATGGCCAAAAACAAGCACGGCTCGGGTGTAGCGACAATTAATTTAAATTTTGAAAGTGGCTCGAAAAAGTAAGGAACACCCCTTTCTTTACAAAAAAACAACTACTACAACAACTAATATATTAAATATTTAAATAAATATAATTAATAATACATTATTATCAATGATGTTTTGCTGCAGAATTCCCGATGGTAAGTCACCGCGTTTTCCGAAAAAGCCAACAATACGACAAGAAGAGGATATATTAATAATGGAGTGTATATTGGAAGCACATCCAGTGCCGGATATATCATGGTATTGCTCCGATAAGCAAATTACAGATAGTCAAAGAACTAAAATGACCCGCAAAGCAGTAACTAAAGATAGTTATGTGCTGACGCTCGAGATACAGAATCCAACAAAAGAAGACGGTGGCAATTACAGATGCAATGCAATTAATATGTTTGGAGAAAGCAATGCAAATATTGCACTTAATTTCCAAGGTATATATATGTGTGTACTATATACAATATATATCTGTATATAGTGTTAAATTAATTTAAAGAAAGTGCTAGCCAAGCACTAAACAGCACTGTACTTAAGCGTACACTATACTGCAACCTATCTATATAGAATGTACTTTAATGTAAACAATACTATCCTCAAATGATATATGTATGCATTCCGTCCGTCCGTTTTGCATGATCATTTGTTCTCAAAAGTTGTATTATAAATTTCATTGGGAGCTTCGCATCAATTGCCTGCATTATTAACCGAAAAAAGTTAAAGAAATTAGTAGTAAAAGTTTGTATAATATAAACTTTCAATTAATTTAATAATTTAGAAATAAATGGAATATTTCTCCATAACAGAAAATCGATATATGTATGTTCTAAAATATGTTTCAAAAAGATCAAGAAATTAAATTGCATTTGTATTATTTGATATTTCCCAAAAACAGGTGCAAATGATGCGAATGGCTTTGCGCCTTCATTTATTGAAAAGCCGAGAATAATTCCAAATGAGACGGGCACATTAATCACCATGAAGTGCAAATGCAAGGCTAAACCAGAACCTACAGTTACTTGGTTTAGAGGAACGGATCTCGTAGAAAAAAGTAAAAAAATCAAAATCAGTAGTACTGTCATTGCCGAAGATACCTACGAATTGACACTGGAAATAAAGGTATTATTATTTATAATATTGTAGAGATAATCCTTTAATGTTTTAATTATCTATTACGGTCTTTTCAATTTGGAACAATATGTTTCCTTTGTTCTCTTAACACTATGCTATCGATAGGGTTGACGATAACTAAATAAACTTACCATAGTGTATCGACTAAGGTCACACTTAACAACACAAGACTTAACATAATTGAGTATAACTTAACAATATATGTAAATATTCGCCTTCTGTAGTCTTGTATGAAAAGCACATGGGTCTTGGTATGAATGATAGTTTACATTCCTATAGAGTATAATTATTTATGTGCCCTCCAGTCTGTCTGATTCTTATTTAATTCAATCCGTACCCTAACTACTGTAGAGTACTATACTATACTTCGATACCTATGAATTGACACTGGAAAAAAAGGTATAATTTATACAATAATATAACTAAAAATGCTCCTTCTTCTGTAGTCTTGTATGAAAAAAGCAAATGGGTCTGGAATGATTGATACTTTACATTACTTATGTATGTGCCCTCCAGTCTGTCTGACCTGTGTTTAGAAACAAGAGTCTTATTGCTGAATCCATTCAATCCGTACCCTATCTACTGTAGAGTATGTAGTGAACAAGAGTTTTGTTAGACGTTTTATGGAATCGATCAATTAAACAGATTAATATCTTATGCAAGTGAATATCTAAATAAGTATGTGATTGGCAAATTGAGAAGGTTGCCAGATCTCCATAAGTACTATACCATACTTATATACTATATATGGTACTATAGTTATTTCAGCCTTTTAACAATTTCCATTATTTCTATTTGAATAGGATCCTGCTGCCACAGATGGTGGCACTTATAGATGCAATGTGAAAAACGAATATGGCGAATCGAATGCCAATTTAAATCTTAATATCGAAGCCGAGCCCGAGCCTGAGGGTGAAGGGCCCACATTTATTGAGAAGCCGCGCATAATATCTGAAAATAATGGCAAACTTGTAATAATGGAATGCAAAATCAAAGCTGATCCCAAACCGAATATTATCTGGTATCGCAATGGCGAGGTCATCAAAGAAACTAATAAACTTAAAATGTCCATGGAGCAGCGTGGCGATCAATATTATATTAAGCTGGAACTTATAGATCCACAGCTAGAAGACTCTGGCATCTATAAGTGTAATATTAAAAACACATTGGGAGAATTGAATGCCAATCTTACACTTAACATTGAAAGTAAGTATACAAAAGTCGACTGTATTCAAATCAATGTACTGTATTGAAATGTATTTTCCTTCCTAGTTGTACCTGTTATCAAGGATAAGCCCAAGATAATCAAGATCATCAAGAAGCGAACAGTACTGATCGAATGTACCGTTGCCTCGAAATTCGAACCAAAATGTACATGGTTTAAGGAGAGCAATACCGTTGTAGAAAGCAAACGTCATGTGTATCTTGTTGAAAAAACAAAGGAGGGCGAGTTTGCTGTTAAACTGGAAATCAATGAGGTTGAAGAAAGCGATAAGGGTGCCTACAAATTGATAGCCAGCAATGAAAAGGGTGAAGCCGTCTCACAAGTTGTTCATTTGGTTGATATACCGGAAGAGGAACGCACGCCAACAAAACCAGAAATATCCCGCAAATTGGTCGACCAAAAGGTTGTAGAATCTAAAACATTTGAGCTTTTAATTAGTCTAAAGCAATCGGATCGTAAGTGCAAGATTGAATGGTATAAGGGTAGCACCATGGTGCGTGAAACAAAGGATATAACAACAACATTTGACGGAACGACGGCAAGACTAACATTTAGTTCAGCCAGATCGGAGCATACATCATCATATAAGGTTGTTGTTACAAATGAGGCTGGCAAAGATGAGTCTACTTGCAAAATAACTGTTGAGAAATCTAGCAAGAAGAAGGACGAAAAGAAGGAAGAGGAACAAAAAATTGAAGAAGTTGAGAAAAAACGAAAGGTAATTAAAGTTTTTATTTAACAAGTTTAAAACAATTTTAAAACACAATTGTGTACAGCTAGAAAAACTCGAGTCCAAAAGAAATTCAGTTGAGCAACCAAAAATGTAAATCATTTATAAATTTGCAGGACTGAAAGAAATGGTTAACAGTAGGTAACTTAAGTAGATAAAGTAAGCTTTAATCGAGAGAAATTAGTTGTATTGCATTTCATGGAACCATGGACAACAACTAATCTAACAGCGATTTGTTTTATTACACAACCCCACAAAAAAAAAAGTTTGTCATGATCTGGGTATGCGGCATATGCAGTTATATGTATTTTGGGTCGCTGAATCCGAATCCGGGGTCAGAAATTCCCCATCACGTCTGGATTTCGACCTAACCTCAAAAAACTGAAAAACCTTTGGATATCTCCCAAAAGATATAGAATCGTGATCTGGGAATGCGATATGTGTTTTAACATGTATTTTGTCCTTCTAAGTCCGAATCCGAAGTCAAAATTTACATAGCATATCTTTTGGGGGATATCCAAAGGTTTTTCAGTTTTTTGAGGTTAGGTCAAAATCCAGACGTGATGGAGAATTTCTGGAATCGGATTCAGCGACCCAAAATACATATAACTGCATATGCCGCATACCCAGATCATGACACTTTTTTTTTGTGGGGCTGTGTAATAGAATGCAATAATTTGCAAGTGTTGTTTGTTTGTAAAACGAATCATGGTTAAATTATAGACCAAACTGAAGATGTTTAACAGTAAAACAAAATACGAAACGTGCGTCAGCTGTTTAAACCAGTGTTGCCAAAAAGATAATAGTTAAAAAATCACCCTTTATATTTATTCCTAATTAGGATCAAAAGAGTCTAACTAGCAAATATTTGCATGAAAAAGCTATGTATGTTACGCTTATAGCTATTATAGTTGTCAATGAAAGTATTCAATTTTATTCAGCTCTGCACCATTATACATATATAAGTGTATAATACACATAGTATAGGAACAATCGGAGGAGGATGCAAGGCATCCGCAGGAATTTACAGATTTTACAGAAATGCAGCAAGTTGCCGTAAAGAAAGCTATTACCGGAAAGTAAGGTTGGTAATAGCTTTCTTTACGTCAACTTGCTGCATTACTGTAAAATCGTCAACTGATAGTTTACCATTATTTAAACAAACGAGAGCATATAGCATTTCTAAATATAATATATTTGTTTTAATCACAGTCCAGTGCTACTTTGTATCAGATACCACAGCTTAAGCCACGAGCTGCAAAGCAACCTCCAATAGAAGTTTCTTCGGAATCTAAGAATATATTTGGAGTGAAGCTAATGCCTACAAAACGCGTTTCCATAGATGAGGTTAGCTTTTGAAATTCCAAATTCTTTCCTTCTTCATTTGTCTATCTTAATTTTCTTCTATCAATTTTCAATGCATTCTCAGTATTGCATACTTCTGAATGGGGCAGTAAACTGTTTTTTTGTATGACTTTATTCTCTACAATCTACAATTCTTTTTCTGGAATTTAAATTAAAGTTTTGGCATAGATTTATTTGTTTTTAATATATATTTGTTATGTTAAGTAAATGTTTAATGTCATATTTTATATATACATACACATGTACACATCAATGTGATTAATTTATCTACTAATATGAGATGAAAGTGTTTCATACATTATGATAATATTTATTTAATTACTTGTCAATAATATAATATTAAACATAATACACATTTAATAGGAAGAGGAAAAGGAAGAAGCTTTAAAGAAAACAAAAGATGATAAAGAAAGTGACAATCAACAAATTGAAAATAAAGAGGTCGAAGAAGTAAAACAAATAGAGAAAGAACCTCCAAAAACAGCTGAAAAGAAGCAAAAATCTAAAGAAGAAAAACTTAAGGAAGAAAAACCTAAAGAAGAGAAAGCTAAAGTAGAAAAGCCTAAGGAAGAGAAAGCTAAAGTAGAAAAACCAAATGAAGAAAAATCTGAAGTAGAAAAACCTAAAGAGGAGAAACCTAAAGAAGAAAAACCTAAAGTAGAAAACCCTAAAGAAGAAAAACCTAAAGTAGAAAAACCAAAAGAGGAGGAACCTAAAGAGGAAAAACCAAAAGAAGAAAAACCGTTGACTGCGGATTCGAAAAAGAATGAATTGATCACAGACCAGAAGAAAAAAGAAAAGCAGAAGCAAAAGGAGGAAGAAGAAACTACAAAATTTAAATCTTCTGAAGAAAAGCAAGAAGAATTAAAGACAAAACTTAAGAGGGAAGCTGAAAAACAAGCTGACAATGTTGTTCCCAAAACAGATAAAAAGCCTATGTCAAAATCAGACTCAAATAACGATATCATTCCAGATACTCAAGAGGTAAGGATATCACAACAAAATCGGAACAACTGAAAACAAGACAAAAACAAAACAAAATAATTAACTTGAATAGTTTGCTTTTAGAAAAGACTAATATATGTGAATTTATCAATTAACCATTATGTTTTTTTACGCTTGCACCTTTCTTTTATATTTTACTTAACCCCAATCAAAACCTTCCCACTCTGTAAAGTATATAACATTTAAAAAAAAAAAAAATTATTATATTTTATTAAGTGAAGAATCCATACATCATAATATCGTATCTTAACATCACAGGGTGGGAAATATTCTTAAGAATAACCAAACACTATATTTTAAAATAGTGAAGTAGAACAATTGTCTTGGCAAACCTTGCTGTTTTGAAAAACTATGCCCTTCCCCGGGATTCGAACCCGGAACCCCTGTATAATAGTCAAACGCCTCAGACGACTCATCTACAGTGGTCGGCAGTATTTTTATAACATTGTCTATTATTTTAAAATAATAGACTGCAGTATATAACATTGCAGTTTATTATTTTAAGTCAATACTTATTGTTGCATACTTATCTAGAAATGCTTAGATACCTTTGTTATGCTGCAATAATTGTATAACTATTTATTAATTATAATATTGATATATCTAACTGTAATATTTACAGCAAGGAACTCAGGAGCGAATTGGCCTCAAGAAGACAGACCGTAAGGTAAATAAAATATTTTACATATATTATTTTAAAGGACATTTATATAGCTTTAAGTGCTTGAATACCCCTGTGCTTTTAGACCACTGAAAATGATAAATGGTATAAAAAAAGGGTACACAATACATAGTATTTTGGAGATAATTCTTTAATTGTTTAATTACACAACCCCACATAAAAACAAAAGTGTCATGATCTGGGTATGCGGCATATGCAGTTATATGTATTTGGGTCGCTGAATCCGAATCCGGGGTCAGAAATTCTCCATCACGTCTGGATTTTGACCTAACCTCAAAAAACGGAAAAATCTTTGGATATCCCCCAAAAGATATAGAATCGTGATCTGGGCATGCAATATATGTTTTAACATGTATTTTGTCCTTCTTAGTCCGAATCCGAAGTCAAAATTTACATAGCACGTCTAAGTTTCGACATAACCTCAAAAACCTCGAAAAATTTTCGAAGCCCCAAAAAATAATGGGGGGGTCATGATCCGGTCATGCGATATATGTTTCTATATGTTTTTAGACCTTCCGAATCCGAATCCGAAAACAAAACCAGCCTATCACGTCAGAATTTAGACCTAACCTAACAAATTTTTGAAAAAGTCCAGATGTGATGGCGAAATTCTGACCTCGGATTCGGATTCAGCGACCCAAAATACATATAACTACATATGACGCTTACCTAGATCATGAAACTTTTTTTTTTGTGGGCCTGTGTTATTTATTACGCACTTTTCAATTTTTACAATGTGTTTCCTTCGCTCTCTTAGATGATAGTGACGCTTCCCGCTCCTTTTGCGGTATTCAACACTATGCTATCGATATGGCTTAACATAACTAAATAAACTTACGATAGTGTACCGACTAAAGTCACACTTAACAACATAAGACTTAACATAATAGAATATAATAAAAACAGTATGTTGAGAGTATAATTTAACAGTATGTTAAGAATATAACTTAACAGTATGTTAATAGTATAACTTAACAGTATGTTGAGTATAACTTAACAACATGTATGTATATTCTTGGTTAGGACACTAAGCGTCGAACATATAGAGTACTCCAACAGCGGAATCAACTCATTTGATGCAATGCGGAGACTGGGACCCAGTCCACCCAGCCCCACTGTGTCTCAGTATCTTGGCTCTCGACGCCGAAACAGAAAATTGACTTCAGGCTGCCAGCGCGCTGGCCGAAGCATTTGCCTGTTGTCAAATTTCACAAGCAACGCATACATTCATATGCGAGCTTGTGCATGCATATACGCACACATTGAAACGATCGCAGAGCGCAAAGAAATACACCATGCTCATCGTTCCGCTGTCGTTGTGCGACTGAGTTGATGCCGCTGTGCGCTTCTCGCGGTTTCTAACGAAGAGAGTCGATCGCACACTCGTGAAACACTTCGTGTTCAGGGGTCCCAGTCTCCGCATTGCATCAAATGAGTGGTTAGGATCACTTGCGGTCTGTCCGTTTATTCGAACGTCGAAGTCTCAGCTAAATACACCCGATTGGCATAAAGGTTTCTGTAACCTGTGCTCAGATCAGGTTTATTTAAAATGTTGATTGATTTTCTAATTGGACTGCTTTATCAGTTAGTTGTAATAGGAACGATCTGGTGAAAAGAGTTTTATTTAAAAACAAGATTTTATTCTTAAGATACCTTAATTAACCTGTTTCGGGTGTAGTTGGTGGTGAACAAGAGTTTTGTTAGACGCTTTATGGAATCAAATGTAATGGATGGTGTTTAATGCTTAAGATTCATTTGAATAAAATGTATGTATAAGGTTTAATAAGTTACGGAGCGGCACGTGTTGTGTGTGTGTTGACAGTTAGCGATCGAAAGAGAAGGATTTAACGATGATTAAAAGGATATCGATAAATTAAACAGATTAATATATATTGAAAGTGAATATTTAAATAAGTGTGATTGGCAAATTAAGAGGGTTGCCAGATCTACATAAGCTTAAAACCCTTTCACAACTATTTGTTATTGAATAATGTGTTAATGAATATGTATGTTTATGTATTTGTTGATCAGGCCAGTATAGTATCTGTTAAAGAAGAAACGACATCAGAAGTACGCCGTAAGTCAATAATTAAGACCAATGAGCAAAGTGTTACTGAAGATACACAAGTTTCAAGGAGATCCTCTCTTGCGGTAAGCTCTCATCTACAGTTAATAATTCATTACCTTATAATATAGTAAAAAAAAAAATTAAGAAAACCCTAATTATGTTAATAAAAAACTACTCTAAACGTAAAAATTCACTGCATTTTTCCTTTTGCAAAGAATTAGTTGACACACTGTATATGTCTTTTTTATATAATTATATGTATGTCTTTGTTTTATATTTATATGTATACAAAAAGGTCGAAAGCACTGCAGTGGAGTCACGTCGCACCTCGGTAGTTGAAAAAAATGCCCTAGAGGTATGTACTTTGATTATGTTTGTTTTTATGTCGAAATGTATTATTTGTTGTATAAGTAATATGCCAATAAGAAGTAAGGTAACTGGTAAAGATTAAATATAGTTTATACACTTACGTCTATAAAAATAAATATTCTGGTACAGGAATCGCAAAGCAAGAAAATTGAAGCTAACAAAAATCCACAAGCCATGAAAGAAGAGATTCCCAAGCTGAAACCGGCTGAAAAACGACGTATACCAAAGGTGAGAGATAAGCCATATGAGAGAATCGCAATTTCTCTCTTCTGCGTGCGCTTGCAATCTCTTTTGGTAAAGGTTAAATATGTGCCCTCGGCACCGATTTTTTAAACATTTTTTTTACAGGTAGTGCTATATTTATGATAAATTTAAGTGAATGACTTATGTCTCAGACTCTTCTAGTTTTTTTTAATTGAATTTTGAAAATATTTAAATTTGCATGTATTTTGTTGTTGGCCAACGTCACAACGATGCGCACATTGTCTGACAACCGATTTATTTTGAACAAAAATTCCGACGGACACAAAAATGAGAAATTGTATGCCTTTACAACGGTTAATTTGCCGGTTGCTTAACGCAAATGCAACATTTCGGCGCGACCGGCAAAAAAACACAGTAGAATGTCATTTGATTTTCAACAGCCTAAAACGATTGTAAAACATCACGTGTGTGCCCTCGAAAGTAATTATGTCGCGAAGACGAAGAGAGCGACGCAGCGCACTTTTTCTCAACACTTGGAAGCATACTTAACTTTTATATCAAATAAATCAGTTTGTGGGACACTGTACCGTCACAAAATTATGCAGGCAGACTGGCGTCGTACACAAAAACGCAACAACAAAATAAATGCAAATTTAATTATTGTCAAAATTCAATTAAAAAAAACTAGATGAGTCCGAGACATTAGGGATTCACCTAAATTCATCATAAATATAGCTCTACCTGTAAAAAAAAATTAAAAAAATCGGTGCCGAGGGCACATATTTAACTTTTACCTCTCTTTTTTCTGTCTTCTTCTTTTTGCGAACATAATTCAACGTTAATAATCACTACAAATCTATTTCTCTTCTGCGTGCTTGCAATCTATTAATTCTGTGTCTTCTTTTTGCGAATCTTTCAATGTAAATAATCACTATATATCTATTTTATTTATATTTGTGTCTATAAATTATTTATATTTTTATAAAGTATTATATTTTTCAATATAATTATTTTTTAACTGTTTTAAATATTTCTTTGTATATCTATCTATTTATTATCTGCTATCTATAAGTCTATATTGATATTAATGTTTAACAATTTGCATTTTGATATTTACATTTATGTTTTTGTGAAATATTTCAAACCTTTTTTAAGTAAAAGTACTTGCTAACCTTATATCTATTGAGAACTAGTGTGGTGTGTCTTTGACAGCAAAGCTTACAGTCGCGGCAATAAATACAGATCCCTTAAAGTGTTCAAAAAACAAAACTCTTACTCACCTTTTTAGTGCTGCAACTTATAATATATTGCGTTACATTTATAAACTTATCGACTAACTATCGTAACAACAATACCACAGTCTATATGTTTGCATATTAATGTTTGATTATTGTGAAAGTGCTTAAAAATACAATTTATATATTTATTAAATATAACCAGCGTATCTCTCAGTCGAGTACGCTTAACTACAGCCTTTTATAATTGTTTTTTGCTGTAAAGGTTTGAAATATTTCACCAAAACTATAAATCACAATTCGTGCCTCTGTAACGTTCCCAATTTATTGTATTGTTATCATTGTGTCCCGAAAAAAGACCGTAGAAGAGGTAAAACCACCCGAAGAATTACCAAAACTTCGAAAAACATCAATTGCTGCACCAAAAGAAGAACCCAAGCCCGAAACCGCTAAGCCAAAGGCCAAAGCCAAGCCGAAAGCAAAGCCTAAATACGAAGAATTACCTGAAATACCAGATTATGAACGTCCACAACTTGAAAAGTATGAAAAATCCGAGTTTAGGCCATCAGATTTTGCACGTGAACTCGATATACCTAACAAAATGGAAAAGCCAGTAATAGAATCGGGCGTTAAAGCAGAAGACGAAGCTCCTAAGAAGAATGGACTTCCAAAGGTAATTATTATTAATTGTCTAATCAAAAGCTATAACGAATATTAAAATACCCTTGCGTGTGTTTGTTTTTTTAATGTTTCTATATGTTTTGCATGATTGGAATTGTAGAAGAGTGCAATAATCGAGCAAGCATTAGAACAACCAAAGGGTATCAAATTGGGCAGGGGCAAATTGCCAACTGACGAAGATACAAGAGACAGTGCAACATTGAAGCCAGTTATTGTGGAACCACAGGTAAGATATTGTTTTGTGACTTACAAATCAAGTATCAAGTATATATCAAGTATATATCACAGTATATTTATTAAATAATGTTTATTTATTTGTATCAATCAAAGGCCACATCCAAAGAAGACGCTGAAAAACCTGCTCAGGTAAGACATTTATGGTTTGTAATAATACGAAATTTGTCTGACTGATAACAAAAGTAATGCATAATATCCGTGGCGTTATGAGAAGTTTAATTTGATATTTCTATACTTTTAGAGAGATTATATAATTTAATAGCCTTCAAGCATTGACAAATAGGTAGACTAACATTGTGAAAATGTATAAACAAGAAAGAGGTGTGGCACATCACACAAACTGTATATATGTATTCTCGATCGAGCTTTGTTCACTTGTCCGCCAGTCGCATGTACACAAATATCTCAGCTATTTTAAATGCGAGAAACACAAATTACATATGTACATATACAAAGGCCAAGCAATATATCGATATATATATTATTTTGATCTTAATCAGAAAACCTAAACAATAAAACTAGTTGATATATTTGAAAACATACCTAAGATCAAGAACCTAATCATTATAAGGTATCCAAGTACTCTCTCTCTTAACTCTATAATTGGTCGAAGGATAATTAACAGCCGGTCGTGCTCGACTGTAGCTTTCGTTTGAAGAAGCTTTGCACAAAAACAAATAAAACTAGCCGCCGACAACAGCATTCAGCATATATAATGTATATATTGGCGAGTCAAGCTAGGGTTCTATGTCTGTTAAAAAAGACAACCTAGTAGCTGTGAAAATAAACCGAACTAGAACACCATCATTGAACAATCTTAGTGCTATGTCAATAATTTTTCGTATAAATATAAAAATAGAACATTAAGTTGGGAATCAATTGGGATTCTCTAGTGTTCGTAGGTACAACTAATATAAAATAATTATATACAATTGCCGAATAATCGTTCTTATTACATTTTCTATACCACTGAAAGAAAGTCGTAATATTTTGAGTATTCAATAGATCTGCAACGGAGTTTTCAAAGAATCAATTCGTTTTTTTAAGACTTTAATACAAGACCTTTCTAATAAAACAACCTCTCAGGGGGATAAGCCATCTGTGATGGAGATTATAAAACAGCGACGTCGTTCCTCTATCAGAAACATGATGACCAAGCAACCAATTCAAAACGAATCTTTCCTTGGTGTAGTTTTAAAACCCGTAGTAAAGGATGCTAAAGACCAAGCTGAGCCCCAGCAAGCCAAACAATTACTTAAGGTAAAGCAGAGCACGGATAACTTTGATATTTATTCTTCTTTCTTATCTCGATATTTTTTCTCACTATCCTCCCTTCTCTTACTCTCTCTCGCTCTCTCTCTCTGTGTGTTCTCTTTGTATCCGTCTCTCTCAGTCTATCACTTATTTTTCTATATTTCCTGTTAGTCTATGGTGCCTATTATACAACTATCCCGACTATTTTTGTTAGTTTCTATTAAGGCGACATTCTTTTATGCTTCTTCTTGCAAATGGCTTTACCTATTTTATCTTTCTCTTCTTTGAATCATATTATTTTTCTGTATTTCTATCTTGCTGCCCATTTCATACAATGATTATATTCTATATACATATATATTTTTATTATTCTTACACTTGACTCGGCTCATGGCTAGGCCAATGCTACAGAAGAGTTTGCCCCCACAAAAGCGACAAAGGCTAAAATATCGGTCTTGGCAAAGCCTGAACCTTTAAAAACCATTGTGGACGATTACGAACGCCCCAAATTAGAAACATATGAACCTACAAATATTGAAAAATCCAAACCCGATAAACCCACACCAGTCATTAACTCCCCGGAACAAAATTCACCTGAAGTCAAATTATCTGTGGAAGAGTCCAAGGTAAACTAAATGATTATTCGTTTCTTGCATTACCATCCGACAACGGTTTTGTTACAGCTTTCTTTTTATTATGTATTTTTGGCGCTTATCTTCATTTGAAATTATTCCTTCCCTCCCTTCATTCTCCAGTACGGTAATTGAAATAATTAATGAGTATATCAAGTTGGCCAAAATCAAATCACAAACATTTGAACAACAGACCTAAAGTAACCTAAGTAGAAACTTATAGCTGTAACCGTATTGGAGAATAAGAGATCATAGCAAGCAAAAAAACACATTTATACCCTTGCAGTAGAGTTTTTATAGCTGTCAATGAATGACATACTATAGTAAAGTCACGATCGGAAGAGTTGATGAAACAAACTGCAACGGTATAGAAGTCTTTCTTTTGGGTCTGCTTTAAAGTACAAAAGTACATCATATAACATGCCTTAAATGCTTTTTTAATGCATATTTTATTAATTGTTTATTAAGTTAAACTAACTAACCCGGTATTTAAGTATATATGTAATTTATAAATTGCATCATAGGCATTAGGCAAGCGAGTGTGCGATACTGTGATTTACTCGCGACCCAAGTTTGGTATTCCTAGCAATTAAAGTGTCGGAAATCTAGGTTTTCAAACAGACAGACAGACTTATAGATAGGCAGACAGACTAATATATAGGCAGACAGATAGACAGACAAACGGACGGACAGACAGAGAGACAAATAGACAGACAGATAGATAGATAGACAGACACACAGACAGACAGATAGGTAGACAGACAGATAGGTAGACAGACAGATAGGTAGACAGACAGATAGGTAGACAGACAGATAGGTAGACAGACAGATAGGTAGACAGACAGATAGGTAGACAGACAGATAGGTAGACAGACAGATAGGTAGACAGACAGATAGGTAGGCAGATAGATAGATAGATAGACAGGCAGACAGACAGTTACACAGACAGATAGGTAGACAGACAGACAGACAGTTACACGGACAGATAGGTAGACAGACAGACAGACTGATAGATAGATAGACAGACAGACAGATACATATATAGATAGACAGACAGATAGATAATAAGACGGACAGGCATACAGATAAATAGATAGACAGACAGACAGACAGACAAATAAATAGACAGGCATATAGACGGACAGACAGATAAATAGATAGACAGACAGTCAGACAGATAGACAGACAGATACATAGATAGACAGACAGACAGAGAGACAGACAGACGGATAGATAGACAGATAGGTAGACAGACAGACAGACAGATAGACAGACAGATAGGTAGACAGACAGACAGACAGACAGACAGACAGACAGACATACAGACATACAGACATACAGACATACAGACATACAGACATACAGACATACAGACATACAGACATACAGACATACAGACATACAGACATACAGACATACAGACATACAGACATACAGACATACAGACATACAGGCATACAGACATACAGACATACAGACATACATACATACAGACATACAGACATACAGACATACAGACATACATACATACAGATATATAGATAGATAGTCAGATAGACAGATAAATAGATAGAAAGACAGACAGACAGACAGACAGCCACACAGACAGATAGGTAAACAGACAGACAAACAGATAGATAGACAGACAGACAGATAAATAGATAGACAGACAGACAGACAGACAGATAGACAGTAAGACGGACAGACAGACAGATAGATAGGTAGACAGACAAATAGACAGATAGATAGATAGACAGACAGACAGATAGACAGACTGGAAGACAGACAGACAGACAGGCAGATAGATAGATAGACAGACAAACAGTCACACAAACAGACAGACAGACAGATAGATAGACAGTAAATAGACAGACAGATAGATAAATAGACAGACAAACAGACAGATAGATAGACAGATAAATAGACAGACAGACAGACAGTCACACAGACAGATAGGTAGGCAGACAGACAGACGGACAGACGACAGACAGACAGATAGATAGATAGATCGACAGAGAGACAGACAGACGGATAGATAGAGATACAGATAAATAGATAGACAGATAGATAGTAAGACGGAAAGACAGACAGACAGATAGGTAGACAGACGGACAGACAGACAGACAGACAGACAGACATGCAGACAGACAGACGGACAGACAGAGATATTTTCGGTAGGTACAAAGTTATAATACTCTCGTCTACCCCATGGGTAGCGTGCATGAAAAATTTTTAAGTACTACGCGTCAAGGGTATCAAAAATGATTCAAAACATAAAATATAAAGTTTACGGAGAACATTTTATTATATTTTTAATTATCTATAGTATTTATATGTACTATTCTATGTATACGTTGAACACACACATAATTTCAAACAGAAACACATATTTTTTTCATATATCATTTTCAACAACATTAAAAGTTATATTATTAGACATTATTTGTTGTTGATCTTCTTTTGTCGTCCATGCCAAACAGTTTTAAATACGAAATTGTGGCATTTAGAAAGGCGTTTTATCATACGGCACCGAACAGCATTTTCATATTTTAACAATCGACGTTTGTTCGCTGGGTTTCTTGAGATCAATTAACACGCTTAAATATTCGTATAGTTACAAAAAAATATCGACTGAATTTGTTTAATTATAATCTAGATATTCAAAGTGATTGATTGATGATAATGCCAATATGACAACTAAGTTTAAGGTGATTGAAACTGCTGAGTATTTGATAAAAAATTATCATATGTTTTAGTTTGAAATTAAATGAATAAGTGGCCTCATCTATTGCGATTCGTTTGGAACAAGCAAACCACGCAAGTTATTCATTATTTCGATCGAGAATTGTTGTTAGGAAGTATGAGTTTGGTAACGTGTGATTGTAATGGATTTTAAAATGAAGATATGAAGGGTTGCTCTGATAATTACATATTCTCTGCAGTATTTCCTTAAATATTAAACAAAAGAACATTCATTGGAACATTGTAAACTTATGCATTTGTTTTCTTTTATAGAATGATAAACCTAAAGTGCCTAAAATGCAGCCCCCAGCACCTGGGGAGCCACCAAAGATTGAAGTAATCCGTGAGAAGCGACCCTCTCTTGCTCCAGAGCCGCCCAGTCGCAGGGGCTCTCTGATACCGCCCGCAGACATGGGTCGCCGGCCCTCGTTGATCATCAATGACGAGGTAAATCAATAACAGTCAATAACAGTCTTTAATAAGTACAATTACTTTCACGGGAAAATAACAACCAAAAGTTTCACAAGAATATCCCTATACATAGTTTAAAAATGTAATTATTTCCAACTATGCTGAGTAATTTATTTATTTGGTGCTTCATTGTGTACATTGTATATAGTGTAGTATGTTTGTTTGATTCCCGAACTTTTCAAATTAGATCAAGTAACTCTATACACATATATTCATGTTTATGTTATGTATATGGTATATGTGCATTGAGTTACAATAGTTGTATATATTTTAGCTGTGATAGTAATAGATTCCTTAAATTTGATACATATTTTATATATGATTTGATAGCAAATATATTTATCATTGATATTATATTCGATTTCATTAATTGGGAATCTAAAAACATGTAGAATTTCAAAATATTTCACTGTTAAATAAATATATAAGTATTGTCTATTGTTTATAACTAATTGTTTAGATTTTATGTTTTTTTATTTGTTGAGAAGTAATTTAGTAGTTTATTAGCACTTAAAAGTATCTAATTGCAAATGTCCCTAATGTCATACGTGTATTTTACATTATCTGCGTTCTACCTTCTATATGTTTTTGAACACACATTGTCCACAAAACTAAACAACAATAACATATATCCGTACCAACAACAACAAAAACATACTGTTGCCCACCACTACACCTGCCAAACCTGCAAATCCGTGTTACTCAACGCTCAACCGATCAACCGAACAACAAATATGTCAACATATATACGTCCACATCCTACACCGAAAAAACCCTTGCAACCCGCAACCACATGGCCCACATATATTCTATATACAATCATATATACATGTTCACATAATACCAAAACAAAAAAATATACAGAAGAAACTCCGCCCTGGCGAAGTCATGGACACTCGGGTAAGAATATATACTGCCGTTAACTTATATATTGCTTTAATCTTAAACTAAATCTGTATCTGCATCATATGCAGTTGAGTGTTAGGAATAGATAAAGACTAGGCAGCGCATTATGCTCTTAATTTAGTGCATTTAATTTATTAATTATCAATAAAACTAAACAAATATGACCTAAATTTAAATTGAAATCTATATAGTAGCATATTTTGCTATGCTATTTATATAAATAAATTAGCTTATATATCAGGCCGTTTCGTTTTTCACATGTTAGTCCAATAATAGCCACTCGCAGTGTGTGCATATACATATTCTCTGTGATACATACATAGATTTATTTAAATAAAAAATTTATAAATATATATAATATGTAGACAGATATACACACACAGATATACAGAGAGACAGGTAGCATGCACTACGCTCTCTCTCACTCAGTTTGCCCTTCAATTTGGCATTTTGGCATTCATATTTTGACAAATGAGCATGTGTGCTACTTATATACATGATATGAGTGTATTATGAGTGCAATAAAAAGGTTGAGAAATGGTATATAATATGTATATACATATCGCAGAGATTATAGATCGAACGATGTGTATATTATTGTGGCTAATTGGTTTCAAAATTCAAACCAAAAACTCAGTTGTGTATGCCGTGGGTGAAGCAGAGTCTACAGAAATTAGTAGAAGCGTGTGTTTATTACAAAGGATTACTAATTAATTATTTAGTTACATAAGGTTCGATGGAAGCTCGAAGAAGTACTTCAAAGTATATTTAGGTAAATTACTTACAAGGCAATAAGGTTATTTATACAATCATCTCTCTCATGTACACACAATGTTTTGATTGATATCCAGCACACCTCGTTTAAAGAAATTAAAATAATTGTTTAGCATTTTATATAATTTGATTTGAATTTCAAAAACTCAATATTACAGTTGTTGAGGCCGGGCGAGGTTGGTGAAGGACAGGTGAGAGTTTATCCGTGTGCTTTCAAATTTATTCATTCGTAGTAGTTTGATCTTCTCCTCTTAACAATATTCTTTACATATCAACTTACTTGCAATCGACTTGCAAGCTTTTCTAAATGGCACACAAAAGACTCTAGCAACAACAAACAATTATTTAACCCTTCACATATCAAAGCAGCATATTGCATTTGCAGAAAAAACAGAAAGTATATAGAAAATATATACATAATATATGTATTTGAAACTTTCCATAATTAAGTTAAACAATTTAACAGATTTCAAGGTATTTAAATAATCATATGCGTTGACCATATTGTTATATACCTGCTAACACAACTATATAATAGTATTTTTAATCAATTAAATATACTAAAATCCCTATTAACCATCTAGTAAAGTGTTGGGCAATTGAATAATAATCGATCAATCAATAATTGTTTTTGAAAGCAACACCATCAGCGATGTTGCTTAGCCTTATCCGTTGTTTGTCTGTCCGTCTAGACTGTTTTTGCAGTTTTTTGTTTAGTTTTTCATTGACAATTTATTATTATTAAAGACTATGTGGTGAACAAAAGTTTTGTTAGACGCTTTATGAAATCAAATGCAATGGATGGTATTTGATGCTTAAGATTTATTTTGATTAATTGTATAAGGTTTAAAAAGTTACGGAGCGGCACGTGTTGTGTGCTTGGCAGTTAGCGATCGAAAAAGAAGGATTTAACGATGAATAAAAGGATATCGATAAATTAAACAGATTAATATCTATTGCAAGTGAATATTTAAATATGTGTGATTCGCAAATTGAGAGGGCTGCCAGATCTCCATAAGTATCATTCTGTCGGGCGACTCCGACTATAGCTTTACTTTACTCCTTTATTATAACTTTTTTTTTTGTTTTTAATTTTGCTAGCAAAAACAACAGTGCCCAGTCGAAATGGGGGATGTAAAACAGGTCTTAAAATTGAATGGTCGAACAATTTATATAATTTTGTTTAATTGTTATCGCTTGTGTTATTGTTAGTCAAGGATTTGATTACAGAAGTATATAACTACATACATATGTATTTTACTGTGAGCACTTACAATATGTAAATATCAACAATGTATGTACAAATGTGCTGTATTTTAAATATGAAGAGCAAAGAGACAATCAAAACCCATTTCCGTCTGTATAAATGACGCTTTTGTTTTTGTTTTACATTACTTTCGACGTTAGCAGGTTAAATTTTATCACGAATCGTATATTATTGTTTAAAATCAAATATTTCGAATATTTTTCATTCATCAAAATTCGCACCGCACTGATGACCACTTCCCATCGTCAAAATATACTATGTGTATACAAATGTGTGTAACAGGGGGAGGCGTGGAGTCTAGTCCCATGCCCTCCCTCACTTTCGCCAGGCGAACTGATCTGACGCGCCAAGCATAACTTAATTCTTAGTTAAATCGCTGTGACCAGTTGCAACAACGATAAAAAGGCATACAAATACTAAATCGAAGTGCCCTCTATCGGGGCCAAATTACTTAACTAACTATCGATATACAACTTATCCATTCCGCGACACTGACTTTTCATTGCATTACTTTAACCTCTTATATATGTATGTATGTGTCAACGTATATGTATGCATGTGTATTTGCCTTTTAAACGCGTACATATACATCAATACATATACATATATACATAAATAAATAATGAAATATAAATAATATAATATAAAATCATGTAAATTAATTAGTCGATAGCAATCGACTGTTATACATATACTATGTATATGCATCATGTATTGCATTACCGCTTACCTACATCAGTTATAAAGATATCTTTAGCATTACCGCTTACCTACACCAGTTATTTATACTACTAAAACTTAATAAATAAATACATCCTTTGGTAATTCAAAACATTAAATAATTATTGTAATTTAATGAAATTTGACTAACAACAATTTTAATGTTTATATGGTTTTATCAAAATCAAATAATCCGAACTTAACCAAACAAAACCTTACTTATTTAAGGCAATACTACTGCCACTCCGTATATAATTAGTATTTTTAAGTTTGATGTTCTATTTAGTAGTTAGTTGGATTATTTTGAGTATCATTATTTTATTGTAGTTCACGAATTGTAGTATGCGGTTTGAATTGCGTTTTATATATACGATTGTTGTTTTTACAGGTGTAATCTTTCATAGATTTTTCTATGTATTGAAATGTTACAATTTCACAATAACTTTAATTAATTTTAAATGTATTTCAATGTTTACTCTTTACTTTGTGCCTCTTTAAATGTGTGTGTCATCCATATCCAATATTTGTCATGTTTAAATTGATATCAAAAGAGGAGACGTCCCTCCATCGATGTACGACGCCCTAGCGTACAGGACTTAGAAGATTTGATAAACAAACCGTCAACGCCATTACGTGATGTTGGAGATGGCGGTCCTCCCTCAATTATTGATGTACAGGAGTCCTACTCAGTGGTCGAAGGTATGCCCCCCTCCCTCCACCTTCTCTACCTAACATTTTGTGTAATCCTATTCCTATTCATGTACACTTAAGAAGAAGAGTTGTGTTAGACGCTTTATGGAATCAAATGGAATCGATGCTGTTTGATGTTTAAGTTTTATTTTGATTAAATGTATAAGGCTTAAAAAGTTACAGAGCGGCACGTGTTGTGTGTGTTGACAGTTAGCGATCGAAAGAGAAGGATTTAACTATTATTAAAAGCATATCGATAAATAAAGCCGACTAATATCTATTGAAAGTGAATATTTAAATAAGTGTGATTGGCGAATTGAGAGGGTTGCCATATGTTAAAGAAAAAGTGTATTATTTTTTCAGCAGCGACACAAGAACACACTTGCTATTATTTATATGAATTCAGTAAAGTCTTACGTACACATAGTGTTAAATAACAGACCCTCAGACATGCCTTTAAACTCGTTAAAGGCGGTAGTAAGTAAGTAAAGTATATTTTTGATCAGCATCAACAACCTTTTCCGTCTGTTTCTCCGTTTGAAAACCTAGTTCTCAGAAACTATTAAAGCTAGGATCAAATTAAGTAACGTTATAGAATATGGCCACGTTCCCTTTCAATAAAAATCGAATTGTACAATACCTTAAGTTTTTATGATAGAACGTTCAAATTGAGTTTGTGGCAGTTGGCGGGACGAAAGACGTATTTTAGTCAATAGAAATACGAAATAAACTACATATGTATGTGTTATTTTAATGTAATGTTTTTTGCATCTTGTTGTTTCCCCCCACCGTACTTCCATTTAAATGTAGACTCAACGGCATACCTTACGGTTGGTGTTGAGGGTAATCCAGCGCCGACATTTAAATTCTACAAGGGTGTCAGTGAGATCCTTGAAGGTGGACGATACAAGTTCCTTACAGATGGTCAAACCAACACAATTACACTGTGTATGCGTAAGTGCAAGCCGAACGATGAGAGCAAGTATAAGGTGGTCGTATCAAATATTCACGGCGAGGACTCAGCCGAAATGCAGTTATATGTGTCAGATTCAAGTGGCATGGATTTCCGTGCGATGCTCAAAAAACGTCGTTATCAAAAATGGGACAAAGAAGAACAGGACCCCAATTGGGGTGATCTTAAAGAGACCGAAAAACCATTGCCCGCTTTGAAGAAAGTCGAAAGGGTAAGGAAGAATGCGTATTGTCACTACGTTTATACTATATTGTCATTTGCTTTTAAAATCAACGTATTATAATAATATATTTAAACTAGTACAACGCTAATAATTCCATAAAAAGTGGTCTGCAAAAACAACTTGATTCCTTAGAAGCATTTCTTAAAGGGTTTTCATATTCACTTAATAATTGATCAATCTACTAAACGTCTGTCATATTATTTATATATTTCTTCGTTAACTTTGTGACTTTGATGATCCATTTGGTTAATGTGTAGATTTGTGGGTTTGTCATTAAATAATATTCAATTGATTCAAGTTATTTATTGTTCAAGTTTTACTAACTAATAACTAAATTGCAATTATAAACGTTATAGATTTAAATTCTCCCATTAGGGCTGGCTAGCATCAGAGGAGAGGAATCAAATTAAATAGGAACTATATACATATCTCTTTCAAGTTCAAATATTCAATAATTTCTTCCATAACTCTACTACATATTTATTATGTGTGTGTGTATATGCAATTCAGGCACCATCATTACGTAGACCATCCCTTGCTGAGCTGATCCCCGATTGGCCAACGTTGCATCCGTTTCGACGTGAAGAGGTGCGCACGTTCTATTTCGATATAATTTATATATCTTTTAATTGTTTCTATCTATCTACAATATAACCAAGAATGATATTTAATAATGCTCTTCATCAGTTTTTCCAATCGAAGAATCTATCAATTTTTGGTTTGTTTTTTTATTTTGAAATTTTTGTTGAGCTACAAATGGCTCAATCGGAAGTATATATCTTTATTTAAAATATATATGAACTAAACAGTATGTATTGTGAAATATAAAATGGTTTCTCTATATTATATTTGTATTATTGTATTATCAGTTTGAATTTTGATTCATTTGACATGAATACATAACATATCGACGAATAACTGTTCGTTTAATTTCGTAATACGATATTACTAGACATTTGAGCAATAGGTGGTGTTTATTTATCATCAATAGACAATATTTTGATATTCTTACATTATACCTTATACATTTTACCACGCAATCAATTGCATTTCAGACTGAGGTATTGATATTTAAAATGTGTGTAATGTTTTGTAACGTAAATGTGCGAGTAGTTTGTTTCTATGACTAACCATTCAAATGTCAAAGTGTCTATCCGACCGATATATGCTGATATATTTTGAAGCTCTGCAGTTAGGTACGCGTACTAAAGCTACAAAGATTTGCTATTAATTGATTTTTGTTTTATCAATTTTACTATCAAACTTAATCGTAAGGCTGCAAACCTATTTACCAATAAATATAAATATAAATAAAAATAATTAAAATAAATAAATAGAAACCTAAGGGTTTTTTCCATTTATTAACATGTTTATTAACATGTTTAGAACTTATAAGAAATATTATTATATTGCTTGAATAAACTTGGCCCGCGTATGAGTACTTCTAAAAATCGAATTTGCTGTTATACGATCTAAAGTTCACTTAGTTGGAATCGGAACATAGGTCGAATAGGTCGCTCTCGTTATATATAGAATTTTTGAATATTTTTAGTGTCTTCTCTTCCTTAATCTTAAATATTGTTATACACATACATATATGAATTATTCATATCTCAGAATCTTCAAATGAATTGTTTGTTAAAAGAAACAGACTAGATTGTAAACAGTTTTGAAAAACTATACTATACTATACTATACTATACTATAGGTTTGCAGCCATTAATAACCATTATATAGCTTTCTAATTACAAGTATATAATATAAAAATGATATAATAATTATAATAGAATAACATAGATACATATGTACATATATGCTATAAATGTATGTGTACTATGAATTATTTACGAAAGGGTTTTTTTATCGTATATGAAACTTATTATTATTTGCCGTCTTTACCCATTTTTGACAACGCATCACAATATATTTATATATACAAATATATATAAACTATGTATATGTATATACATACATATATATCAATGACAAATGAGCACAGAAAGTGGAGTCATTCCTTAGTCCATTGATTGACCAATTTGCTAAGGAGGGCAAGGACAAAAAGGTTGTCTTCGAGGCACGTTTCAGCAAGCCCAATTGTAAACCAAAGTGGTTATTCCGTAAAGATGTAAGTATGAAGTTAATACTAGTTAAATACTATAAATGTGTACAGAGAAAATGAAAAGCAAAAAAGATTTTAACTCGAAGAAATCTTGAACGATTGTAAGCAAAGTCTAAAACAGCTTCAAATTATTAAAGACAGCTTCTTCTAAAAAGCTGAAGATCGTGTGTCTATTATTAAACAATATTTAATTTAAGAAGGGTATTATAACTTTGTGCGATTTCTTTTCTCTGTGTATATATAGAAATATATTTAAATAATTTGCACAATTTAAATAATTAATTTTGGGTG
Organism: Zaprionus capensis; assembly: GCA_018903675.1. Lineage (NCBI taxonomy): Eukaryota > Metazoa > Arthropoda > Insecta > Diptera > Drosophilidae > Zaprionus > Zaprionus capensis. Next base: position 668,330 of record JAEIFN010001057.1, on the reverse strand, counting down.
GGGTTAATTAGGAGGTTTTCACAGGCAGCAAATTTAAGTTCAAGCAGGAAAATGATACTTATCAATTGATAATAACGACACCCAAAGTCGAGGATACGGGAAAATATACCATTGAAATTGGTGGTGTCTCAAGCACTGCATTCCTCAATGTTGAGGAGGCTGATCCAACATATACGTTTACCAAACCTCTGAAAAAGAAACTGGAAGGTTTTACCAGACATGAGACTACACTTGAATGTTCTGTTAGCAGTAGCATGGCAAATGTTCATTGGTTTAAGGATAATACAAAGCTTGAATCGGATGATTCACGCTACTTGATTTCCAAAGATATTAATGGCAATCTGAAGTTAATTATCAAAGAGTCTGTGCTTGAGGACTCTGGTCAATATCGTTGCCAATTGGATAAGCAACCAGATAAGACCGAATGTGCTCTTAAGGTGGTCGAGTACCCTTATAAGTTCGTGAAAGTGCTTAAGTCACAGCAGTGCATTGAGAAGGATACCATTACTCTTGCTTGTGAGATTGACGATGCTCAGGGCGATGTTCAATGGTTCCGTAATGATGAGGAAATCAAGCCCGACAAGCGTATACAGGTCATCAAAGACGGTCGCAAACGCAAGCTGGTTATAAAGGACTGCAAGGTAACCGATGCTGGACAATTTAAATGCACAACAAATGCTGATAAAACCGATGCAGAAATAATCATAAACTGTAATTATTCATCGCAAAATCAATGCAATGCAATTCCTTTTTAACTATCATATCATTCATTCACAGATCAAAACCGTTTCAACAAAAAACTCAAGGACACCGATGCAGTTGAGCGTGAGAAACTGGTGTTGGATGTTGAACTACAAGATCAAACAGCACCCTGTGACTGGAAGTTCAATGGAGAGCCAATTGTGCCATCCGATAGAATTGAGATCAAAAATCTTGGTGGTGGCAAGCATCAGTTAGTGTTCAATAGCCTCGATCTAACAGATCAGGGTGATATCACCTGCGAATCTGGACAGCTCACCTCAACGTGTAAGCTTTCGGTCCGTAAAGGTGAAAGCCGACCCAATATTGACTGCCCCGATGACTTTGCGGGCCCCATAAGTGCGCCAGTTATTGTTGAAGTGCCATACAAAGGTAACGTATAGTAGCGTTGTACTTACTATATATAACTAACTGTCAATTTAGTACAATTCCTTGACTAAGCGAAGAACCAATTTGCTCTCCTTGTTGTGAACTATCACGTGGTTAATATGCATCCATCTGTGTATACAGAGTGTAGACTCTGCAAATAAGACGACAAAGGAACTACCAAGCACATTCTCTGTGCAGCCATGGTATAGATGAGGAGGAAACATCTGCACCTACGTAACGCAGATCGTTAACTCTTCTCTGCTCTGTTTCTGTTTCAATAAGTAGGAGGCTAAGAAGGTACTTTTAAATACCAAAGGCCGACTCTACTGTGGAAGATACCTTTTACTAATAATAATAACTGTTAATTCTGTATTTGATACTTAATATGAAAAACATTTCACTTTTTCTATTCGATTTCTAGTAAGTGGTACAAGACAAACTCCAGTTGAGGCTAAGCTCATCAAGGACGGCAAACCTTTGCCCGTCAAGGACGTTGAGGTAGCAGTAACTGATGATAAAGTCACGTTTAAGCTTAAGAAGCCATCTCGTGAATTTTCGGGTCCGTATCAAATAAAGATCAGTAACGGACAAGGTGAAGATACTAAGGATGTGAACATCATATGCCAGGATGTGCCACAACCACCGCGGGATGTTGATGTAATTAATGTTTATCAAACATCGTGTGACGTTAAATTTAAAGCTTCCGAAGATGATGGCGGTAGTCCGATAACAAAATATGTGATTGAGCGCCAAGATTTAAGCAAAAAGCAGGGCTGGGAGCCTATCGCTGAGGTTCTGCCAGCTGAGCCATTACTCAAAAAGATTGAGGACTTGGTACCAAAGAAACAGTACAGATTCCGTATTCGTGCTGTCAATAAATTAGGTCCTTCTGATCCGGCCACCTTTAAAAGCACAATTCTTGCCAAAGATCCATGGGATGAGCCAGGCAAGCCCACAAATGTTGACCTTACCGATTGGGATAGGGATCATGCTGATTTGAAGTGGGATGCACCAGAGTCCGATGGTGGTGATGCCATAACGTCCTACATTGTTGAGTATAAAGAGAAATTCTCAAACGATTGGGTGGCTGGCAAAGAGGTACCCGGAGATGCACGGACTGCAACCGTTGATAATCTCAAAGAAGGCCAGCAGTACGAATTTCGAGTCCGTGCTGTTAATCGAGCTGGACCTGGCGAACCAAGCGATAAGACAAAGTCTATTATTGCCAAGTGTCGTTTCGTCAAGCCCTTCCTTGTCGGCGATGGCCTCAAGAATATTACTGTTAAAAAGGGACAGACTGTACGCTATGACATTAAGTACGACGGTGAACCGGAGCCAACAGCAAGCTGGCATAAAGCAGGTGAACCGCTCAAGTTTGACAATCAACGCATTTGTCTCGAGCAACTCGAACGCAATTCCTCAATCACAATCAAGAAGTCTGTGCGTAAGGATACGGGCAAATATAAATTAGTTCTGACAAATAGTTCAGGCACCATTGAATCAGAAGCTCAGGTTATTGTTCTTGATCGTCCACTGCCGCCCGGTGGTCCCTTTGAGCCAGACGAGGTACGTGCTCATCACATCAAAATGAAATGGAAACGTCCAGAAGATGATGGTGGTTGCGAAATCACCGGTTACGCCTTAGAGCGTATGGATGAAGAGACTGGTCGCTGGATACCAGCCGGCGAGGTTGCACCCGATGAAACATCGTTTGATTTCAAGGGTCTAACTCCCAATAAGAAATACAAATTCCGTGTGAAGGCAATTAACAAAGAAGGTGAATCGGAGCCATTGGAAACATCAGATACTATATTGGCCAAGAATCCCTATGATCCACCCAGTCCACCAAGTCAACCAGTTATTGATGATTATGACAATAAGAGTGTTACGCTCAAATGGAAGAGACCACCATCAGATGGTGGACGTCCAATAACCCATTATATTGTCGAAGTTAAAGATAAATTTTCACCAACTTGGAATGAAGTGACAAAGACGGAGGATGCCACCCCTGAATGCAAAGTAGAAGGCCTTAAAGAGAAAATGATCTATCAATTTAGAGTGAGAGCGATCAATAAGGCAGGACCATCCGAACCTTCTCAACCCACTGACAATCATCTTTGCAAGCATAAGAACCGTAAGTCATTTTTCTATTTAGGTTCTTTTCGATTACAGAATCTATCTTAATTTTCTACATCTATATTAATTTTGCTTTGGCTTAACATACTCACAAGAGATTTTTTTCCAGTGCTTTAAACTAAATATAGCGAAAAGTAAACATCAATATGCACCACATTACAGACTAAGTTACCAAACATCATTTGAATAGAATACAAGGTTACCTTTGGCATGACAAACCTTTACGTTTCTTATTTTATAGAATTTATAACCTTTCACAATACTTTCGGTAATCCGCAGGTTACCTTGTATTCTTCTCTTTACTCTCCTTGCAGAGAGTATATATTTATTTTGTCCCGCAGTTTTATTTTTTATTCTTTTTGTTCAATGTGCAATGTCAGTTAATTAATAAAATAGCTTACTGCTTTAATTGTAAGTTATTAATTTCACAGCAAATCGTATTAGCTTCTAATGCTTACAACGCTTTTATTATGTACGTACGCAAATTGCATTCAGCTTTGGAATTGTAGAATTGTTCTCTAAATTGATGATCTCTATATATATATTACTTTAGTTAAACCACAAATTGATAGATCGACGTTTAAGCGTATAACTATCAAGAGTGGACGTACACATAAATGGTCAGTAGATGTAACGGGCGAACCTATACCTGAACTCCATTGGAGCTGGCGTGATGATATTCCACTTACAACTGGTGATCGTATTAGTATTGAGAACGTTGACTATCACACAGACTTTGTGATTAGTAATGTGAAGCGCCAAGACAGTGGCTTTTACACTTTAAAGGCCGAGAATCGTAATGGAGTTGATCGTGAAACGGTCGAGTTGGTCGTTTTGGGTAAACCAAGTACACCAAAGGGTCCACTTGCAGTTAGCGATGTTACCGCAACTGGATGCAAGCTGCAATGGAAGAAACCAGAAGATGATGGTGGTATACCAATCAAAGAGTATGTTGTCGAAAAGATGGACACAGCAACTGGTAAATGGGTTCGAGTTGGTCGATCACCTGGCGAGAAGGAGCCACCTAGTTTTGATGTAACCGGTTTGAATCCTGGTTCTGAATATATGTTCCGTGTTTCGGCTATCAATGAAGAAGGCGAATCTGAGCCACTTACAACACTGGTCGGTGTTGTCGCTAAGGATCCATTCGAAGAACCCAACAAGCCCGGTATTCCCGAGGTGACTGATTATGACAATCAAAGCGTTAGCTTAAAGTGGACGCCGCCTAATAACGATGGAGGTGCTCCAATACAAAAGTATATTATTGAGAAGAAGGATAAGAATAAACCGGAATGGGAAAAAGCTTTGGAAATACCCGGTGATCAACTGGAAGCAACTGTTGCTGGTCTTCAGGAATATGGGGAGTATCAGTTCCGTGTTATTGCTGTTAACAAGGCTGGACCATCTGCGCCATCAGACGCCAGTCTATCACAGGTTGTCAAGTACAAGAAATGTAAGTATAATTCGTCTTTAGAAACATGTTTAACGTGATTTTATTCATTATTAATGCAATATATCTTGATTATGCAGTGAAACCACGTATTGACAGGACCAATTTGAAGCCACTCTTGATTCGCGCTGGCAAGCCTATTAAATACGACGTTAATGTGCGTGGTGAACCAGTTCCTACAATAATCTGGTATCAAAACGATAAGGAACTGCAAGTTGAAAGTCTGCCAAGTAATGTGGAAATTAAAAATATTCCACACAACACAAAAATATCAATTGTTGATACACTGCGCAAACATACGGGTACTTATAAGATCCGTGCCGTGAATGAGCATGGTGAGGATGAGGCAACTGTGGAGGTAAATGTTTTAGGGCCACCCGGCAAGCCAAAGGGCCCGCTGGCCGTCAAGGATGTAACTAAGGATTCCTGCAAATTATCGTGGAAAAAGCCCGAGGACGATGGTGGTAAACCAATTACGGCTTACCAGGTTGAAAAGTTCGATAAGAAGCAAGGTCGCTGGGTACCTGTCGGTCGCACATCAGGCAACGATACCGAATTTGATGTTAAAGGTCTGCAGGAAGGCCACGAGTATCAATTCCGTGTTAAAGCCATTAACGAGGAGGGAGAATCCGAACCATTGGAAACCGATGGCAGCATACTAGCCAAGAATCCATATGATGCTGCCAGTAAGCCTGGAACGCCCAAAATCGATGATTACAACGAGCATATGGTTAAGCTTAAATGGGAACCACCCAAAGACGATGGCGGTGCTCCAATTACAGGCTATATTATTGAGAAGAAAGATAAATTCTCTCCCATTTGGGATGAAGTGCTCACAACAAATGTAAGTACCTGTTATATCAATTGTAATCAACTTATAGAGCAATTAATCCATAAGAAAGCTGCGTTCTTTTGCAATACAGCACGTATTATAAGTTTTATTTATTTATATAATTGTACATACTTGTAGGTTCCAACACCTGAAGCAACTGTTGAGGGTTTGACTGAAGGAAATGTGTATCAATTCCGCGTTCGAGCCATAAATAAGGCAGGACCTAGTGATCCAAGTGACGCAACGGAACCGCATTTAGCAAAGGCTAGAAATCGTAAGAACTTCCACAAATTATTTAACAAAAAAAAACGAACAGCTTATAACGCATATTGTAATATTTATTGATTTTTATATTTTTTTATAGAAATGCTTATTGTGTTTATGTTAAGCCAAATTATCAAGTAGTGTGTGCTTTTAATTCTTATTTTATTTATGTTTCTTAACAAATCTTTCGGCCATTGAAAACAGTCAGAAAAAGTGAAACACAGCAGAAGGCGTTGTGTGGTATTTATAGTATAGATAGCAACAGCATCAATATCCGAGTTTTTGTAGGCTTCTTACAATGGAAGTCCCTCTTAGGCTGCTATCCAGTAAAGAAACCAAGCCGAGCTGATGAGGTCGAGTTGTTATGTCTACCTAAGTAAGTAAGTCAGTAAGAATCCAGTGGAAATCCTCTACTTACAGCTAACTGTAGGCCAGGCAAGAACTTTCCTGGAGTTAACGAGATCAGGTCGTGCAGTCCAGGCAAAAAAACTGATTTCCTTGAAAGAAAAATAAAGTTTTAATCGTCAAATTTGTTGGCTTCAACATGTGCTTAGTCCTTCAAGTCCGTTAGAGAGTGAGGAATGTGTTTTCAAATTGGTCGAAGGGTACTCAGTTGTCGGAAATGCTCGCCTATAGTTTTTGTTACTTTGTCTGTCTTTCTAAAAATTATGTGTATGTTTTTAAACACCTTTCCTTAGTTAAACCATCGATAAATCGGGAAAAGATGAAGCCAATCAAGGTGCGAGCTGGCCAAACGGTTAAATTTGATGTGGATGTTAAGGGTGAACCTGCACCTACACTAACTTGGTTCTTTAAAGAGAAAGAAATTACAGCAAGTGGTCAGGCCCGTTTGGATAACGAGGATTATAATACCAAGCTTACATTATTGGATACTTCGCGAAAGGAGACCGGTATTTACATGCTGAAGGCCGAGAACATCAATGGTATGGATGAAGCTGAGGTAGAAGTCATAATATTAGATAAGCCAGGGAAACCAGAAGGACCGCTTGAGGTATCAGATATCCATAAGGAAGGCTGTAAACTCAAGTGGAAAAAACCAAAGGACGATGGCGGTATTCCTATTGTGGGGTACGTAGTTGAAAAAATGGATACGGCTACGGGTAAATGGGTACCAGCCGGATCTGTTAATCCAGAGAAGACTGAGATTGATGTCAAAGGTCTGGATCCAAACCATCGCTATCAGTTTCGTGTTAAAGCCGTTAACGAGGAAGGTGAATCGGAACCGCTGGAAACTGATTCGGCGATTACAGCTAAAAATCCATTTGATGTATCTGCACCACCTGGACTACCAGAACTGGAAGATTGGGACGAGCATCATGTTAAATTGAAATGGGAACCGCCCATTCGTGATGGCGGTGCACCAATTGAAAACTATATCATTGAAGTAATGGATAAAGATTCTGGCGTATTTGTCAAAGCCGCTGAAAGCAATGGACCGGTCTGTAAGGGTGTTGTTAAAAAACTGGAGGAAGGTCAGCAGTATAAGTTCCGTATACGTGCTGTTAATAAAGCGGGTCCCTCTGAACCATCAGAGCAAACGAATTGGCATACAGCTAAGCCACGTTTCCGTAAGTTATTTCATTATCTCATAATATAATCGATCGATATTTCAAAAGCATATTTTTCTTATCTTAAACAGTCAAACCACATATAGACCGAACGAACCTTGTGCCTGTTGTTGTGAAAACAGGTCTGTCCATCAGTCTTGATATTAACATTAAAGGTGAACCAGCTCCAATAGTGGAGTGGATATTTAATGGATCACCCGTTGTCAGCGATGAAGAAGGCATTAAAATCGACAATGTTGATTATAATACCAAATTCTTTGTTATGCGAGCCAAGCGACCACAAAGTGGCAAATATACAATAAAGGCCACTAACGAAGTTGGTGAAGATGTGGCGGAGTTGGAGGTAACCGTGTTGGGTAAGCCAGGCAAGCCGAAGGGTCCTTTGCTCGTTAACGACATCACCAAGCACAGTTGCAAACTGAAATGGGAAAAGCCTGAGGATGACGGTGGTGCACCCATTGATTATTATGAAATTGAGAAGCTCGATCCGCACACAGGTCAGTGGCTTCCGTGCGGAAAGAGTTCAGAGCCTGAGGCTAAGGTAGTTGGTCTGCACGAGGGTAAACAGTATAAATTCCGTGTACGTGCTGTTAATAAGGAAGGTGAATCCGAGGATCTTGAAACAGAGAAGCCAATTATTGCGAAAAATCCATTCGACGAGCCGGATAAGCCAGGACGACCTGAGCCAACTAATTGGGATAAAGATTTTGTTGATTTGGCCTGGGGTCCACCAAAGAGCGATGGTGGAGCTCCGATACAAAAATATGTTATCCAAATGCGTGACAAATCTGGAAGAGCTTGGGTTGATGCTGCCACAGTGCCTGGTGATAAGACCAAGGGTACAGTGACTGGCGTAGAAGAGGGACACGAGTACGAATTCCGTATTGTGGCCATTAACAAGGCAGGTCCCAGCGAACCTAGTGATGTATCCAAGGGTGTGGTAGCTAAGCCTCGCTTCCTCAAGCCACATATCGATCGCAAAAATTTACAGAAGAAAATAATGCGCAGTGGGCAAATGCTGCATATGGAAGCAGCTGTTAAGGCCGAACCACCAGCGAACATTAAGTGGACTTATAATGGTGCAGAGATCACAAACAGTGACAAGATTAAAATTGAAAATGAGGATTACAAGACAACGTTTATAATGCCAAAAGTACGTCGCGCTGATCGAGGTACATATGTTGTAACAGCCAAAAATGATTCAGGCACTGATACCGTGGAAGTGGAGCTGGAGGTATTGTGCAAGCCAAGCAAGCCAAAGGGCCCACTGGCTGTATCCGATGTAAAGGCTGAGAGTGTCCATCTGAAATGGGATAAACCCGACGATGATGGTGGTGAACCAATCGAACATTATGTCGTTGAACGTATGGATACGGAAACAGGTCGTTGGGTGCCAGTGCTTACCACGAAAACACCAGAGGCTGATGTGACTGGGCTTACCGAGGGCAAAGAGTATCTGTTCCGTGTTAAAGCTGTTAACAGTGAGGGAGAGTCAGAGCCTTTGACCACAGACACGCCAATTACCGCTAAGAATCCATACGATGCCGCGGATACACCGGGTAAACCACAAATCCAAGACTGGTCTGCGAATCATGCTGATCTCAAGTGGCGGGCACCTGACGATGATGGTGGTGCACTAATTACTGGTTATATTGTCGAGAAAAAGGATAATAAGACAAACAAATGGCAAAAGGTACTCGAAACGAATACACCTGATTGCAAAGCCCGCGTTAACGACCTTGTCGAGGGTACCAAATATCAATTCCGCGTGAAAGCCGTCAATAAAGCCGGTCAAAGTAAACCATCTGAGCCGTCTGATCAATTGACAGCTAAGGATCGTTTCAGCCCACCTAAAATTGATAGAACCAATATTAAAGATGTAACTATTAAAGCTGGCCAAAATATTCGCTACGATATCAAAGTATCCGGCGAGCCAGCACCAACCAAGACCTGGTTCCACAACAAGGCACGTATTGAGGATGATAACTACAATATAGAAACAGAGTCACATCGCACTAAGCTTACTGTACCATATGCCAAACGTTTGCATACCGGCACATATACACTCAAGGCCGAAAACGAATCCGGACATGATGAGGCTTCATTCGAAGTGATCGTACTTGATAAGCCATCGCCACCAGAGGGTCCTCTGCGAGTCACTGATGTACACAAGGAGGGTTGCAAGCTCAAATGGAATCCTCCGCTAGATGATGGCGGCCTGCCCATTGAACATTATGTTGTTGAAAAAATGGATGCAGCCACTGGTCGCTGGTTACCGTCTGGCCGTTTCAAGGAGCCATTTGCCGAGCTTAACAATCTTGAGCCCGGCAATGAATATAAATTCCGTGTACTGGCTGTCAATACAGAAGGGGAGTCAGAACCATTGACTGGTGAACAAACGATAATTGCCAAAAATCCATTTGATGAACCTGGCAAACCTGGCACCCCAGAGCCTGTCGATTGGGATAAGGATCGTGTAGATTTAGTATGGCGACCGCCGCACAATGACGGTGGCTCTCCCATTACAGGATATGTTATTGAGAAACGCGAAAAGGGCACTGACAAATGGTTGAAGGGTGCCGAAATTTCAGCACCCACATTAAGAGATGAGTGCAAAGCAACAGTTCCAAACTTGGATGAAAATTGCGAATATGAGTTCCGCGTAAGGGCAATCAATGCAGCCGGTCCTGGTGAACCTTCAGATGCTAGTAAATCAATAATCACAAAACCAAGAAAATGTAAGTAACATGATCTAAACATACCAAAAGGCATATCGATATATTCTAATACTTATTCAATACTTTCATTTACAGTGGCTCCCAAAATTGATCGCAGAAATATACGTACCTATAACTTTAAGGCTGGTGAACCTATATTTTTGGATATCAATGTTACTGGAGAGCCAGCTCCTGAAATTATTTGGAACCAAAACGGAAAGACCGTCTATCCCACATCCGATAGTCGCATTGAGAACGTACCCTACAATACCAAGTATATCAATAATAATCCATCAAGGAAGGACACTGGACTTTATAAGATTGTTGCACACAATCTCTACGGGCAAGACCAAGTTGAATTCCAAATCAACATTTTAAGTAAGATATGATAAATTCCCTAATTCCCTTATATACCTAATACCTAACTATACTATATAAATATAGCTAAGCCCGGTCAACCTGAAGGACCATTGGAAGTATCCGATATTAGCAAAGACGGCTGCAAGCTTAAATGGAAGAAGCCGAAAGACGACGGTGGCGAGTCAATTGATCATTATTTGGTAGAGAAATTCGATCCGGAAACTGGTGTTTGGTTGCCATGTGGTAAAAGTGATATTCCTGAAGTCACTGTCGATGGATTGATTCCTGGTCATGAATACAAGTTCCGTGTGAAGGCAGTCAATAAGGAGGGTGAATCTGAACCGCTCGAAACATTGGGCTCTATCATTGCAAAGGATCCCTTCAGTAAGTTCAGTAATTCATTACATATTCCTACTTAAATTCTATACTAATTATGTATTCTATACCCAATCAATTTAAAGCTGCACCCACGAAGCCGGGAGCACCTGAACCAACAGACTGGACGGCCAACAAAGTAGAACTAGCTTGGTCGGAGCCCGCTAGTGATGGCGGCTCGCCCATTACTGGTTATATTATTGAGGTCAAGGATAAATATAGCCCACTTTGGGAGAAGGCATTGGAAACCGACACACCAACACCTGTTGCAACTGTGAACGGTCTGATTGAGGGCAATGAATACCAGTTCCGTGTAATTGCTACCAACAAGGGTGGCCAATCAGAGCCCTCAGAGCCAAGTAAAACATTTATTGCCAAGCCTCGTTATCTGGCACCAAAGATCGATCGCAGAAATCTACGGGACATGACTTTATCCGCGGGTACAGCACTTAAGCTAGAAGCCATTATCACTGGCGAACCTGCACCTAAGGTGGAGTGGAAGTTCTCAAACTATCCATTGCATGCTGGCAAGAATGTTGTAATCGAAACACCAGACTATTACACCAAGTTGGTTATACGGCCAACACAACGCTCCGATTCTGGTGAATATCTGGTAACTGCCACAAATAGCTCTGGTAAAGATAGTGTTCTTATTAACGTCAATATAACGGATAAATCGACGCCACCAAATGGACCACTACAGATATCTGATGTGCACAAAGAAGGTTGCCATCTCAAGTGGAAGAGACCAAATGATGATGGCGGCACTCCAATAGAATACTTCCAAATTGATAAACTGGATCCAGAGACTGGATGCTGGTTACCCTGCGCCCGTTCCGCAGAACCTCAAGCTGATATTACAGGTTTAACGCCTGGAAATGAATATAAATTCCGCGTTTCGGCAGTAAATGCTGAAGGCGAATCCGCACCTTTAGTGGGCGAGGAGTCAATAATAGCCAAAAATCCATTCGATGAGCCTGGCAAGCCAGAAAATTTGCGACCAACGGATTGGGATAAGGATCATATTGATTTAGCCTGGACTCCACCACTTAATGATGGCGGTGCACCCATAACAGGTTACTTGATTGAAAAGAAAGACAAGTACGGACAATGGGACAAAGCGCTGGAAGTGCCTGCAGTTATGTGTAAGGCAACCATACCTGATCTGACCGAGGGTCAAGTATATGAGTTCCGTGTTAGCGCTATTAATGCTGCCGGCGTCGGTGAACCTTCTGACGCAACGGCACCAATTACGGCTAAAGCACGTAATCAGGCGCCCATCATTGATCGATCCAATTTAATAGAGGTACGTATTAAGGCCGGACAAGCATTTACCTTCGATTGTAAGGTTTCCGGGGAGCCTGCACCGAAAACCAAGTGGCTGCTCAATAAGAAGGAACTCTACACGAAAGACAACATTAAAGTCAAGCACATCGATTACAATACTAAACTGAAGGTCACAAATGCTACACGTTCTGACTCCGGTCTGTATGTAGTACATGCGGAGAATGCAAATGGCGAAGATACGGCCAATGTAAAGGTGACTGTGATTGACAAACCTTCGCCACCAAATGGTCCTCTTAAGGTGGAAGATGTACTTGCCGATGGTTGTACGCTCAAGTGGAATCCACCTGACGATGATGGCGGACAACCCATTGAGAACTATGTAGTGGAGAAAATGGATGAGGCTACTGGACGTTGGGTACCCTCTGGTGAAACAGATGGATCTACCACAAATCTGCAAGTTAAAGGCCTTACACCAGGACATAAATACAAGTTCCGTGTGCGTGCTAAGAACCGACAAGGTAGCTCCGACCCATTGACTACGCCACATTCAACTGAAGCTAAAAATCCATACGATGAACCCACTAAACCTGGTACTCCAACAATCGAAGACTTTGATAAGGACTTTGTTGATTTAGCTTGGGCACGACCCGAAAGTGATGGTGGCTCGCCCATTACCGGTTATGTTATTGAAAAGCGTGATAAATACAGTCCTGATTGGGAGAAATGCGCCGAAGTGGAGGGCGATGTAACCAAGGGCCATGTACCGGATCTTATTGAGGGTGTTAAATACGAATTCCGTGTACGGGCTGTGAATAAGGCAGGTCCCGGTATTCCAAGTGATGCAACACCTGCACATGTTGCACGTGCCAAGAATTTGGCACCAATAATCGACAAAAATGCTATGTCAGACATCAAAATACGAGCTGGTCAAATTATCGAGTTCGATGTACCCGTACAAGGTGAACCGATACCCAATAAAGAATGGAGTTGTAATGATAATATGGTTGTTAATACAGATCGCGTAAAAATCTCCAATTATGATGAACGCACTAAATTACGTATACTTGATGCTAAACGCTCAGATACAGGTGTTTATACGCTTGTTGCTCGTAATAAGAACGGCGTTGATAAACATCAAGTAAAGGTTACTGTGCTGGATGTGCCTACGGCTCCAGAAGGACCGATACGGGGCGATGGAGTTACTAAGAATTCGATAACTTTGAGCTGGCGACCTCCTAAGGACGACGGTGGTTCAGAAATAACCCACTATGTTGTCGAGAAGATGGATAATGAGGCAATGCGCTGGATTCCAGTAGGAGAATCCTCATCGCCGGAGATACGAGCCGATAATCTAATCGAAAACCATGACTATAACTTTAGAGTTCGTGCTGTTAATAAACAAGGACAGTCGCAACCGTTACTGACATCACAACCCATTACTGCTAAGGATCCATATTCGCATCCGGATAAACCCGGACAACCGCAAGCAGTTGATTGGGGTAAAGACTTTGTCAACTTGGAATGGGCAGCACCTAAACGCGATGGTGGTGCGCCAATTACGTCATACATTGTCGAGAAGCGCCCTAAATTTGGACACTGGGAACAAGTTGCGGCAGTACCTGGAGACGAACGCAAGGCACATGTACCTAACTTAACAGATGGTGGAGAATATGAGTTCCGCATTATTGCTGTTAATCGTGGTGGACAAAGTGATCCCTCGGATCCTTCGTCAACGATTATATGCAAGCCACGCTTCCTGGCACCTTACTTTGACAAATCACTCCTCAATGATATCACCGTCCACGCCGGTAAGCGTTTAGGATGGACATTACCCATTGAAGCTTCACCAAAGCCCAGCATTAAATGGCTATTCAATGGCAAAGAGATACCAACAGAATCAAACATATTCCAGAATGAGCTTAACTTTGAAGTCCCATCAGCTCAACGTAGCGATGAGGGTCGCTACACGTTAATATTGAGGAATGAACATGGTAGCTTTGATGCATCTGCGCACGCTACTGTATTGGATCGCCCATCGCCTCCGAAGGGTCCTCTAGATATCAGTAATATTACCAGAGATGGTTGCCATCTGACCTGGCGTGTCCCAGACGATGATGGTGGCTCACCAATTTTACATTATATCATTGAGAAAATGGATCTTTCACGCGGTACTTGGTCAGATGCTGGCATGAGTACACACCCAGTACATGATGTAGTACGCCTTGTGCATCGCAAGGAATATCTTTTCCGTGTCAAGGCGGTAAATGCTATTGGAGAATCGGAGCCACTTGAGGCGAATAAGAGTATCATTGCCAAAAATGAATTCGATGAACCAGATGCACCAGGTAAACCCGCAATCACCGATTGGGATAGAGATCATGTCGACTTGCAGTGGGCTACCCCTAAATCTGATGGTGGTGCACCGATTAGTGGATATATCATACAGAAGAAAGAGAAAGGTAGTCCATATTGGGTGAATTCGGTTCACGTACCCGCAGATAAGAATACGGCTACAGTTCCTGAGCTTGTCGAGGGACAGGAATATGAGTTCCGTGTGATTGCAGTTAACCAAGCTGGACAATCCGAACCCTCCGAGCCATCTGATATGATCACGGCTAAGCCAAGATACTTGCCGCCGAAAATAATAACACCTTTGAATGAGGTCCGTATCAAGGCAGGACTAATTTTGCATGTCGATGTTGATTATATTGGTGAACCAGCGCCTGAAGCGATCTGGACACATAACAATAATACACTTAAATCGAATGAGAGATCGACAATTACCGCTATTGGTCATCATTCGGTTGTCCATACAGTTAATTGTCAAAGGGCCGATTCTGGTATCTACCATCTTCTTATACGCAATGATTCTGGCATCGATGAAGGTAGCTTTGAGTTAATCGTACTTGATCGCCCTGGACCCCCTCTTGGACCCATGGAATATGAGGAAATAACAGCGAACTCTGTAACAATTTCGTGGAAGCCGCCTAAGGATAATGGTGGCTCTGAAATTTCAGCATATGTTATTGAAAAGCGTGATCTTACCCATGGCGGTGGCTGGGTACCGGCTGTATCGTATGTGAATGCCAAATATAATCATTCAGTCGTACCAAGACTTCTCGAAGGTACCAAATATGAGTTCCGTGTGATGGCTGAGAATTTGCAAGGTCGCTCCGATCCATTGACTTCAGACAGCCCGGTAGTGGCCAAGAATCAATACAATGTACCTGGTGTACCAGGCAAGCCGGAATTAAGCGACAGTGATAAGGACCACATTACCATCAAATGGAAACAGCCTATCAGCAATGGAGGCTCGCCAATTCTGGGTTACGATATTGAGAGGCGTGATGTACAAACGGGTCGTTGGATTAAGATCAATGGCGAACCGGTGCCAACAACAGAATTTAATGATGATAGGGTTACTGCAAATCATCAATATCAGTATAGAATATCTGCTGTTAATGCTGCAGGTAATAGTAAGCCTTCAGAGCCGTCATCAACCCTCGTTGCTCGTCCCATGCGTGAAAAGCCACGTTTGCATCTGGACAATCTATTGGGTAAACGTATAAAGGTGCGAGCCGGAGAGCCCATCAATGTCAATATACCAATATCTGGTGCACCCACACCCACAATCGAATGGAAACGTGGTGATGCCAAGCTGGAGGAAGGCAAGAGAGTCTCCTATGAAACGAACAGCGAGCGAACTAACTTCAGGATAGACGATTCGACAAGACAGGATTCTGGAAAGTATACGGTAAATGCAAAGAACGAGTTCGGTCAGGAGTCGGCAGATATTGAAATAATTGTTGTGGATAAGCCAACGCCGCCTGAAGGACCTTTAACTTATACCCAAACTGCACCAGATTACATCTCTCTTGAATGGAAACCACCACGTGATAATGGTGGAAGTGATATAACTGGTTATGTAATAGAATACACTGAATTCGGTGTAGACGATTGGAAGCGCGCGCCTGGTTACTGTCCAAAATTAAACCACACTGTCAAAGGTCTTACCGAGGGCAAGAAATATATCTTCCGAGTGCGAGCTGAGAATATTTACGGTATATCGGAACCGCTAGAAGGTCGTCCAGTGATAACAAAATCACCGTTCGATCCACCAGGTCCACCAACACAGCCTGATGTAGTCGCTTATACTCCAAACTCGGCATCTCTAGAATGGCATCCGCCAGATTATTGCGGTGGCAAGCCCATCTCTGGCTATATTGTGGAGCGTCGCGAGCGTGGCGGTGATTGGATCAAATGTAATAACTATCCAACCCCCAATACGAGCTATACTGTACCTGATCTACGTGATGGTGCTCGATATGAGTTCCGTGTTATTGCTGTTAACGAAGCCGGACCCGGAACTCCGTCGAAGCCATCACTTCCTATGACCGCTGAGCTTCAGCGTTATCGTCCTGATCCACCCGAGCCACCGAAACCAGATCGAATTACTAAAGATAGTGTCACATTATCGTGGCGTCCTCCACGTAACGATGGCAAATCTAGAATCAAGGGTTATCACATCGAAATGAGACCCAAAAATTCCAAGGATTGGAAGCCCATTAATGAATTCCCCATCACTGGTACAGTCTTTACTGTGCCTAACCTCAAAGAAAGCGAGGAATATTCATTCCGTGTTATTGCCGAGAACGATGTGGGTCGTTCTGAACCATCGAAACCATCTCATCCCATTACCATTGAAGAGCAACCCAATAAACCGTGCATGGATCTAGGTGGAGTGCGTGACATTATTTGTCGTGCCGGTGATGATTTCAGCATTCATGTACCGTTTGTGGCATTCCCCAAGCCAAGCGCCTTCTGGTATTCAAACGATGCCATCTTGGATAACGATCAGAGAGTATATCAGCATCTCACGGACGACGCAGCTTCATTTGTTGTAAAGAACTCAAAACGCGATGACTCCGGACAATATCGTCTGCAGTTGAAAAATCCGTCTGGTTTTGATACTGCCACGATAAATGTTAAGGTTTTAGATAGACCGAAACCTCCTACTAATTTGCGAGCAGATGAATTTGCTGGCGACTCATTGACTCTGTACTGGAACCCGCCGCGCGATGATGGCGGCTCACCCATTCTCAATTACATTGTGGAGAAGAAGGAAGCGCACTCTTCAACATGGACCAAGATCAGCAGCTACTGCACAGTTCCATTTATCCGTGTACGCAATTTGAATATTGGTAAGGAGTACGACTTCCGTGTTTTTGCGGAAAATAAATATGGTCAATCAGAACCGGCGAGCACTTCCGAGCCTATACGCGCTAGACATCCATTCGATGTACCAAATGCTCCTGGTATACCACGTGGTATTGACTCGAATGAGGATAGTATTACGATAGCATGGTCTAAACCCAAACACGATGGTGGCTCTCCCATTACCGGATACATCATTGAAAAGCGACTCCTCAGTGAAGACAAATGGACTAAAGCTATACACGCTCTTTGTCCCGATCTAACATGCAAGATACCAAATCTTATTGAGAACGCCGAATACGAGTTCCGCGTTGCAGCTGTTAATGCTGCTGGACAGTCTCAGTTTAGTGCTTCAAGCGATCTAATTTACTGCCGTCGTCCCCCACACGCACCAAAAATAACGTCTGATCTATCGATAAGAGACATGACAGTCATTGCTGGCGAAGAGTTCCACATTACGGTGCCGTTCCATGCCAATCCTCGACCTGTGCCCACTTGGAATATAAACGGTCAAGATGTTGCCTCAGATGAAAGAATTCGTTTCGAAACAGATGATTATAGTTCAGTTTATTACAACAAGAGCGCGAAACGTTCAGAGACTGGTTCATATAGCATTACATTAACTAATAGTAAGGGTTCTGACACAGCTTCGTGTCATGTAACAGTTGTAGATAGGCCTGGACCCCCACAAGGACCGCTCAATGCTTATGACATTACGCCGGATACATGCACTTTGGCGTGGAAGACGCCACTCGATGACGGCGGCTCCCCGATCACCAATTATGTTGTGGAAAAATTGGACAACAGCGGAACATGGATTAAGGTCAGTAGTTTTGTACGCAACACCCACTATGAAGTGATGGGTCTGGAACCGTTGCACAAATATCACTTCCGTGTACGGGCTGAGAATCAATATGGCTTATCTGATCCATTGGATATGCCAGAACCGATTACAGCTAAGCATCAATTCACTGTGCCTGATGAGCCCGGCCAGCCCAAGGTGATCGATTGGGATTCTGGAAATGTTACACTGACATGGACTCGTCCCTCAAGTGATGGTGGTTCCCGCATACAAGGCTACCAAATCGAATATAGAGATATTGTTAATGACTCAGCATGGAATACCTATGAGTATCTAATTAAAGATACTAAATACCAGCTTTATAATCTAACAAATGGAAGTGAATACGAGTTCCGTATAAAGGCGAAGAATGCCGCTGGCTATAGCAAACCATCACCACCTTCATTGAGATTCAAACTGAAGGGTAAATTCAATGTACCCTCAAAGCCGGGAACCCCTCAAGTTACTAAGATCGGCAAGAACTATGTTGACCTAAAGTGGGAAACTCCTCACAGCAATGGTGGTTCACGCATCACGGGATATATTATTGAACGTCGTGATATCGGTGGTGCCGTTTGGGTTAAATGCAATGATTATAATGTCTTGGACACAGAATTCACCGTTATCAATCTTATTGAAATGGGTGATTATGAATTCCGTATATTTGCTATAAACGCGGCAGGTCGATCAGAGCCAAGCATGTGTACCATGCCTATAAAGGTGTGTGAGGTGTTGGGTGGTGAGAAACCGGATTGGATTAAGCGCTTACAGGATCGTGTGGCCCCATGTGGTAAAGATTTGACATTAGAATGTGCCGCCACGGGAAAACCAAACCCCACTGCCAGATGGTTGAGAAATGGAAAGGAAATTCAATTGTCTAGTGGACGTTTCGCGGCAGACAGCAATAATGGTGTCTTCCGTTTGCATATCACAAATGTTCAAGCCGGAGACGATGGCGACTACACATGTGAAGCCATTAATTCGCTTGGATTTGTACACACTTCGGGGTATCTTAAGGTTGGTTCTCCTCCAGTAATCAATCGTTGCCCCAGCGAGTTGTATCTGCCAGAGGGCGATAACAACAAAATCAAGATATACTATTCTGGAGATCAGCCGTTGAAGGTTAAAATTACCCGTAATAATGAGGTAGTATCCGATAGAGATGAATCTCATTTGAAATACACACTTTTCGATGATTACGTGGCGATATTCATCCAAGACATTGTCAAGAGTGATGCTGGACATTATCAGATTGAGTTGAGCAATGATTCTGGTAATGCAATCGGAGACTTTAATGTCTACATTACTGGACTACCATCGGCTCCAACAGGCCCCATGGGCATTTCGCATATCAATAAACATTCTTGCACATTAACCTGGCGTCCACCCAGTTATGACGGCGGTTTGAAAATCACTCATTATGTTGTCGAGCGTAAGGATGTTACTTCCCCACATTGGATAACCGTTTCGAGCACGTGCAAGGACACATCGTTCTATGTTCAAGGTCTGATTGAGAATCAGGAGTACATATTCCGTGTAATGGCCGTAAATGATAATGGTATGGGTCCAGCATTGGAAGGTGCTAATCCCATAAGGGCCAAGGCGCCAATTGATCCACCCTCGCCACCAGGCGTACCACAAATAACCGAAATCGGTGGCGACTTTGCCCACTTGGAATGGTCGAAACCTGAATCTGATGGTGGTGCTCACATCAATGGCTATTGGATTGACAAGCGTGAAGTGGGTAGCGAGACTTGGCAACGAGTTAATCCCATTATCTGTCCAACCAATCAAGTTAATTGTCACAATCTCATCGAGGGACGTCAATATGAATTCCGTGTGTTTGCACAGAACACTGCGGGTCTCTCCAAGGAGTCGAGCGCTTCGCAGGCTGTTAAAATAATTGATCCTAAAGCAGCGCAGGCACCAACGATTGTGAAACCCTTACGCGACGCTAACTGCATACAGAATCATAATGCGCAGTTCACTTGCACAATAACAGGCATTCCACGGCCAACGATAACCTGGTACAAGGGTGCCCGCGAAATCACAAATGGTGCTCGCTATCACATCTATTCGGAAGGCGAAAATCATTTCCTGCATGTCAACGATGTGTTTGGCGAGGATGCCGATGAGTATATTTGCCGGGCTGTCAACAAGGCGGGCGCCAAGTCTACGCGTGCAGCGTTAGCTATTATGAGTATGTATATCCATAATTATTATCTGTGATTTATTTTATTTATAGATAATCTTATACATTTCTCTAGCTGCGCCCAAATTGAACGTGCCGCCAAGATTCAGGGATACTGCGTACTTTGATAAGGGTGAGAATGTTTTGATTAAAATACCATTCACTGGTTTCCCCAAACCGCGCATCTACTGGGTACGAGAGGGTGAAAACATCGAATCTGGCGGTCATTATAATGTTGAGGTGAAGGATCGACACGCTGTGCTGACCATTCGAGATGGTTCCCGCTTGGATTCTGGTCCCTATCGCATTACAGCTGAGAACGAGCTTGGCTCGGACACGGCCGTAATACAGGTGCAGATCAGTGATCGTCCAGATCCGCCACGATTCCCTCAGGTGGAAAACATTGGCATCGACTCGTTATCTCTCAGCTGGAAGGCACCAGTCTGGGATGGTGGCAGTGATATTACAAATTACCTTGTGGAGCGCAGAGAACATCCATTGTCCTCATGGATACGTGTGGGTAACACACGATTCACATCAATGGCTGTGACTGGCTTAGCGCCAGGCAAGGAATACGATTTCCGTATATTCGCAGATAATGTTTACGGTCGTTCCGATTCATCCGAAATAAGCACATTGATCAAAACTAAAGAATCCATTAAGAAGAAACCAAGCGAACACAAATATGAACTGGATGAGAATGGCCAGAGAATACGTGGCAAAGCCGATGGACCCATTAAAGATTATGATTCCTATGTGTTCGATATCTATTCAAAGTTTGTGCCACAGCCTGTGGAAATATCGCAACGCAGTGTCTATGATAAATACGACATACTTGAGGAAATCGGCACTGGCGCCTATGGCGTTGTACATCGCTGCCGTGAACGCAACACAGGCAACATATTTGCAGCGAAGTTTATACCCGTTTCCCATACTGTTGAGAAAGACTTGATCCGACGTGAGATTGATATTATGAACCAATTGCATCATCAGAAACTAATAAACCTACATGACGCATACGAGGACGACCAGGAAATGGTGCTCATACTCGAATTGTAAGTAGTGCCATGAAATATATATTATCAGTAATATATATTTGTCTGTATTTTAGCTTGTCTGGTGGCGAACTCTTCGAGCGCATCACGGCTGAGGGTTATGTTATGACTGAAGCAGAAGTTATCAACTATATGCGACAGATCTGCGAGGGCATCAGACATATGCATGAAAAGAATATTATCCATTTGGATATTAAGCCCGAGAACATTATGTGCCAAACACGCAAGAGTACAAGCGTTAAACTGATCGATTTTGGTTTGGCAACACGTCTGGATCCCAATGAGGTGGTGAAAATAACAACAGGTACAGCTGAGTTTGCAGCTCCAGAGATTGTGAATCGCGAACCTGTTGGCTTCTATACGGATATGTGGGCAACTGGAGTGCTAGCCTATGTTCTGTAAGTATTTTACTTATCTATTGTATATCTATTGCTTGTTTTGGTGACTCTTTCCTCACGGAGTAAAAGTCACTCTTTGCTGGGTAACTGCTCTCTCGGGTATGCAAGATGTTATGGTGTAGGTGTTATGGTGTAGGATTGTCCACTATCTGCTCCCTTGTGAAAACTTGGATTATATCATTCACAAGGGAGGAGACAGTGGACCGAACGCTAATGGCTATTCAGAGCAGGCATATGTCAGGCCAAAGAGCTAACCAATGCTTTAACTAAGCGAATAACCAGTTTGCTCTACAGAAGAGATCTTCATCTCCTTGTTGGCTACTGCAGTGGCCATCACACGGTGAACTATCACCTAGTAGACAAAGTGTAGACTCCGCAAAGCAGACAACGAAGGATCTACCAATCACATTCTCTCTGTCTAGCCTTGGGATAAATGTAGGATTGGTATAGTATCGCTGTAACAGCGTAATCTCCTTGATACAACATCATTTAACCCATCGATAGTTTTAATCGATTGTTCACTTGTAATGGTCTTTTTTGGTTTAAGTTTAAAGAAGAGGCAGATCGCGCGACACAAAAGAGAGAATTCGTTGAATTGAAAAGACGTGCGTGTTATTTTTTTTGGTATTCGGAGGGTTGAATTGCACAAAACTCAAAGTCGTTTGTTTTGCCCCAGTAAAAACTTTTATTACTTGTTAAAAATTTCTCATTGTGTTAAGGAAATAAAATCAAACAAATAAACTTCAATTTGTATTCCCACATAGATGAGGAGGAAACATCTTTAAATGGATACAGATCGCAAACTCTTGGACGAAGTTTCTGCTCTGTTTCTGTTTCATTATGGAAGCTTTTGCCAGGCTAGGGACATTCAGTTATAAAATAACCGACTCTGCTTGCATTATCGAACTCGCTTTTACTAATAATAATACAAATAATTGTATATCTTATTTATTTATAAACATTAAAATCAAATCATCTAACAACTAATTTGAATTTCTTCATCATCATCTGCAGACTGAGCGGCCTTTCTCCGTTCGCGGGAGATAATGATGTACAAACGTTGAAGAACGTTAAGGCTTGTGATTGGGACTTTGATGTGGATGCCTTTAGACATATATCAGAGGAGGGTAAGGATTTCATTCGGAAACTTCTGCTGGCAAACAAAGAGAAGCGCATGACTGCCCACGAGTGTCTGTTGCATCCTTGGCTAACTGGAGATCACAGTAAATTGACACAGAAGATTGCACGCGATCGTTACTTGGCATATCGCGAGAAGTTGCGCAAAAAGTTTGAGAATTTCGAAAACTATTTACTGCCAATTGGTCGTCTATCGGAGTATTCATCGCTACGCAAATTGTTAATGGAGAAATACAAATTACACGATGCCGTTTTTGATCGCAGACAAGCGGCGCCAAGATTTGTTATACGCCCATCATCACAATTCTGTTATGAGGGTCAAAGTGTTAAGTTCTATTGCCGTTGCATTGCCATTGCCACGCCCACACTTACTTGGTCGCACAACAACATCGAGTTGCGGCAAAGTGTTAAGTTCATGAAGCGTTATGCCGGCGATGATTACTATTTCATAATCAATCGGGTGAAGCTCGAGGATCGTGGCGAGTATATAATTCGTGCCGAAAATCATTATGGCTCCAGGGAAGAGGTCGTCTTCCTCAATGTCCATCCACTGCCAAAGGAACAGCCGAGATATCGAACCGAATCAACACCAGTTCGACGTCGAGAGCCCCTACCCTACACATTTTGGCATGAGGAATCCGAGTCTGCGCCCAGTTTTACATTCCTCTTACGTCCGCGCGTCATGCAAGCTCGTGACACTTGTAAACTTCTCTGCTGCCTTAGCGGCAAGCCAGTGCCCACAGTCAAATGGTATAAGGACGGTCGGGAGTTAAGTAAATATGAATATGCCATGCAACATTCGGACGGTGTTGTCACAATGGAAATCATCGATTGCAAACCATCCGATTCGGGCAAATACACTTGCAAAGCAAGCAATTGCCATGGAACCGATGAAACTGAATGTGTCGTCATTGTTGAAGGTAATTATGTTACGCAATCTAAGCTTTATAGCATAACTTCTTTATATTTCTCCTCGAGCATTATGCTTAAAGAAAACGTTTTGCTTTTTATTTCATCATTTTTATATGCAAAACTTTCGACTTATTGTAGTTTTACGGTTTATGCCATAATGTCTGACCTATTGTAAATTTTATGCCATAGGTTTATGTCATAATGTCTGACCTTTATTGGCAACGAATAGGTTACAAAGACAATTCGGTTTTCTAATAGAATTTTGCATTAATTTGGTGCAGTGATTTTTGTTGTTATTCAAGATTCTAGAACCCTAAGTTACCCTAATTTCAATGTTTTTATCTTAAATAATCTCTTAAAGTTTTATTCAAATCAGACAACAATAAAACCTATACTACCTTAGTAGTTATATGTATGAAAACCTATATCAATACAATATAAACGTTTGATTTGGAGCAAATACATATTAAATCCATACATATATACATATTTATATAAGGTTACTATTACTTAATCACAACATTCATATGCATACATACGTATATCTATATAATTCATAAATATTCCCAGGAGAATGGGTTACGCCTGAGCAAGCAGAACTTGCCCACAACTTCCTTTATTCAGGAGGTAATTAAAAACAAAAACTCGATTGCAATGTTTTATTTAATGTTATATACGTTCGCATGTTCGATATTATTATAATATATATTTCCTTTTGAGAGCCCCTAATGCATGAACAGAGTAAATAATATTAAACTTAACGAAAAGTAGTGAAGGGTATAAACCCTTCGACAGTTAATTAGGTCAAAGGTGTAGAGTGTAGGGTGCAGGGGTATCCTAACATTCATGAAGAATATGTTCCATATCACGGTCAAGCTATGTCTATCTTTCTGTCAGTCGTACGTACTATATCAGATCTTACTAACTACATATATAAACTAGAGATAGAAAATTAAGCATGATGGTAACTATAAACACTTTTGACTTTTGTCTAAACAAGATTATAGAGTGAAGTATTACAGCACTACAAATATATCATGCATATTAATATATATAAATATAAAGTTGAAATAATAACTTGTTGGGACATTGGGTGGAGCGTATATTATTGTCTTGACTATAGTTTAGCGTAACTTGTATCAAATTAATCAACTCTGACACTCATACCATGTTTTCACAATCCTTGTGAACATAATACAAGTTGAAATTAGTTTGTAGATATGACAATTTACCCTTTTAACCTGTTTGTAATTGATAACTTATACTTGAAACTACCTTTATTTTTATATCTATAAAGTACTTGTCCACTAAAAATATTAAATGAACTTGTTTTGACCATTGATCTGGAATGGATAGGCTATTTATATACATATGTTATTGATTGATTTGAGCATCGATTACCCTTACATACGGATTTATAATACCATACTTTATAGATACTTACTTACTTACCCTTAATAACTATTAATATTTATAATTATTATGTTTATGTAACAGATCGTAAGTACATTGAGCAGCCCATCAAACCAGCTCCACCACCAATCATCACCACCCGCCAGTACAATTCCACACCCTACAATACAGAGCAGACGACTGCAAACATGAATTCAAATTCAAATTCGAGTGACAAGGTGAGTTAAGATCAACGTTTAATTCAATTGAATTCACTTCTTAAACATCATTTTTTAGACGCTGCCTTCAGCCACACAGAATAGCACGCCAGGCAAGAAAAAGTATGCGACCAGTTCATTACAGACACCTGGTAGTCCATCCCGATCACGTAGTGCCACCAAGGAACTAATACGTACGTACTAAATGAATATCTATATAAGTAAATCTTGTGCTAGCTTATGCTAAAGATATGCATATAAAGAGTTTGAGTCTATATACTTGGAAGTTTACTATCTTTACATATACATAAATATTAAAGAATATTGAAGAGTTTTATAATTAAAACAATCTCTGCATCACAGTTCCGCCAGATGATTCTCTAATGTGTAAGCCGGAGTTTACGAAACCATTGCATGATCTGTCCATACATGATGGCGAGTCGTTAGTGTTGACTTGCCATGTCACTGGAGATCCGGAGCCGCAGATAACGTGGTCCAAGAATGGCAAATCAATTTCATCATCCGAGATAATGGATTTGAAATACAAAAATGGCATAGCAACACTCACCATCCACGAAGTCTTCCCTGAAGATGAAGGCGTCTTTTCTTGCATTGCTACTAATTCGATTAGTGCTGTCGAAACCAAATGCAAGCTAACTGTTAAGCGTAAGTGTACATACAGTGAGTCAAGTAATTCTTTACACTGTATGTTATGCAGATATGTGTAAAGTGTTTCTTGGCATACTGTATATATAGTATAAACCTTGCATTATGATGATGTATAATATTTATCTTCGATTTGTTTTTTTAGCCTTGGATAAACAATCAAAGAATCGTCAGACAATTGGAAAGGATAAGCCACCAAAGATCGTTAGCCACCTAGAATCTCGATTTGTTAAGGACGGAGATGCAGTAACGTTAGCCTGTCGCATCATTGGCGCTGAACATTTTGATGTTGTCTGGCTGCACAACAATAAAGAAATCAAACCGAGCAAAGATTTCCAATATTCGAACGAAGCAAACATTTATCGTTTGCAAATAGCCGAGATATTCCCCGAAGATGGCGGCACCTACACCTGCGAGGCCTTTAATGATGCTGGCGAATCGTTCAGTACGTGCACAATTAATGTCACTGTGCCTGGTGATGAGCCCAAGCTACCTAATTTTGCCAAGTTCCCAATCTCCGTGTCCGTGTCAGAGGGAGAAAATGCTCAATTTGAATGTGAGTTGGATGGAGAGGTACAGAACTTGGCATGGCTAAAGGATGGCAAACCCATCGATGAGACACGAACCCGTTATTCATTCACTAAAGACGGCCATCTATATACATTCGCAATCACGAAATGCACAGTAGATGATGTTGGACAATACCAGGCAAAGGCAGTAACTAAAAAGGGAGAGAACTTCTGTGCATTTTCGATAAATGTACAAAGCTCCGATAATTAATTTTACGATACTGATAAATCGTTAGACTGCTCATTAATTCTTCATGTTCACACTCTCGTATCTAAGACTATAGTCAAATTTCAAAATTTATCAAATCAATTCTTGAATCCCCTTTATCAGACACTAACCCCTCCCCCACTATTATACTGTTTAGAGATTAAGCGAAATGTACAATAATTACTTTATTTTTACATTTGTATCGAGAAAATATGTATGTTTACTTATATTACGAACGACTCAACACTGAAGAAGAAGAATGTATGTGTAAATTTGTAGATGATTCCGTGTTACTTTTTGCGACATTTGCTGTGAAGCATCCTCATTTAACAACTATTTGCAGCAGTTGTCGCTCAAGTAATCCGGCAAACCATTAGCAAGTCCCATATCTCAAGATCAGTATGTCTCGAGAATTGATAACAAAAAAATACATACAATATGTGGACTAAAAACATATATATATAATTCTACAATTGAAAACAAACGAAATATAAAAATGTAATGAAATCCTTATGTATTTATTTTTTATCATGGCTGGAATGTTTCTTATATTATATAAATGGTATAAGACTTACATATATGTAATTTAAGGTTCGTGGTTTTTTTAGTATTTTCATTTTTTCACAGCTGAGACATTTTTATTACGCTTCGACATGCCGTGCGCCAAGGCAACAATGTGCACAAACATTTCTCAGAGTAAGAGAACAAGGGGGGAAAGGGTGAAGAGCCTCAAGTATTTGCGTGCAAGTCTGTTGAATTTTAATCAAAATGCTTGACGACATCGTTTCATTAGAAAGTGCCTGCGAAACACACATTTGTCTGTTGAACAACTATTTAAGTGGAATTTCTTTTCCATTCCCCATCGTACATATGCAGCAAATAATTAATTAAGAAGCCGAAAAGTATGCAACATGTTTTGCTAGGCTGCTTGAGATTTTACAAAGATTTTCGTTGCGAAGTCAATTTACACCAGGCGAACAGCAACAGCACCAGGCAAAAAATAATTGAGAGTAAGTAAATCAAAGAGAGTGGATTAAAAGACGCGCAATTCTGCTGTCTTTGTTTTCAACCAATCAGTACAGTCACTAAGCATCGAACAGCGAAATCTACTCATTTGATGCAATGCGGAGACTGGGACCCCTGAACACGAAGTGTTTCACGAGTGAGCGATCGGCTCTCTTCGTTAGAAACCGCGAGAAGCGCACATCGGCATCAACTCAGTCGCGGAACGATGAGCACGGGTGTATTTCTTTGCGCTCTGCGATCGTTTCAATGTGTGCGTGTATGCATGCACAAGCTCGCATATGAATGTATGCGTTGCTTGTGAAGTTTGACAACAGGCAAATGCTTCGGCCAGCGCGCTGGCAGCTTGAAGTCAATTTTCTGTTTCGGCGTCGAGAGCCAAGAGACCGAGAGACACTGGGCAAAAATGGTTATCTTGCGGCGAAACTTTTATAGCTTCGAAAATATAGTACTACATTACTGCAACTTATATAGTACTACATTACTGCAACTTAAACATGGCTAGTGGTGGAATACATTTTAGTTTTTTAGGTATACTGCGACGGATAAGCATTTGTATATGTAGAATTTTAAGTTTGGGGTAGTTGTTTAATAACAATATGAGGTCTTCATTATATTGTGTATTTTTTTCTTTAATTTCAAGCCAAAAACACGTTTTTTTTTCCATAATTTCAAGTAAAATAAACGTTATATTTCAAATTTTCGATTTAAATTGATTTTTTAGATACAAAAAAAGAAAAACAAATCAAGTCGGCATATCACTATTTTATTTACATTTTATGTACATTTTATTCGGATTGCACATATGTTCACATATATGTAGTACAAACCCAAAAAATTAAGAAAACTGTGAAATGATGAACGATAAAGAATATAACAATATTTAATTCATATTTACTAAATTCATTTCAATGAATTTGCTGTAACTACATTGATAGTTTAAAGTAAAGGCATAATCAAAAGAAGAAACAGTTACGATACGATCCACCCCACATATATCATATATATATATATATATATATATATATCAATTCATTCAAGCACAACATATGGCAGAACTACCAATGGTTCGTTGTTATAAGACTTCAGTTGTAGAATCTCATGCCATTCCCTAAACTGCTGAATTTGAGCGCAGTTCTCCTCCGGCTCGCCACCGTGCGCTACAACAGTTCGAATGCCCGATCTGTATTCAACATGTTTCTCCAATGAAGAACAAGAAGAGTCTAAATTATAATTTAAGTTATCATAGCATATACTCTTCTTCTTATCATCAATCGAATTGAATGAAGGCAGCATGCCATTGTTATAAAGTCGTCCATCTTCCGCCTTATTGATCAGTGCAGCATCATTTTCACTGTCATTAACTGAATCGTGCTTATTTACGGATGCATCATCATCACTTGAGGATAAGTACGACTCCGCCGTATTTTGCATATATTGTGTCTCTTTTTTTGTAGCACCCGCTTCAGTCTCTAGCTCCAGTTCAGTTCCAGGTTCAAGTTCGATTTTCAGTTTCTGATCTGTTGTTGTGTTCTCCAGTTCTCCTCCAGACCATGCACAATCTTTTTTCTCTTTGTCAAGATTGTTTTCATCAAATTCATCGCTGTCATCGCTACTGCTGCTGTAATTAATAATGCGTTCCGTTTCTCCCGCGTTATCTACTCTGTTTAACTCATTCATGAAGAACAATTTCTGATGAGTTTTTAAGATTGGTCGCGGGTTTAAATTATTATTATTGTTTCGAAATAAATGTTTTAGTTCTAAGTCTATGGTCTCCTCATGGTGGCAACTGTACTTTTGATCTCGAAAACGATTACTATGCGGTCCATTAAGGACCCGACGACGACGACGGCGACGGCGATAGTGGGGATATCTATGCAAATTACTATGGCAAGCCTCCCTTACTGCCATTATACATTGATTGCGTTGACCATATGATGATGATGTGGAGTTGAGTTGATTAATTGTTGCTTTTGTGGGCTTAATTATAGACTCAACTTCAGGATTAATCGGTGAATTGATTTTACTGGGTGTTTTCTTGATAGTCAAAACAAGATTATTGTTGTTGCCACTAAATAAAGGCTTTTGAACAATTGCATATTCTTCCTCGACATCAGTATCGTTCTCGTCATTACTGTTTTCAGTATCTGGCCCTAGACTTGATTCATTCTCTGTATCGCTCAACTCTACATCACTTTGCGCCTCCTCATCTTGTATCTTCTCGTCAGCAACCTCACCGTCCTCGCTACTATGTGATATCTGCCTCTGTATGGCCACATTTCCATTAAGAGCAATTTTAATACGCTTTATTCGAGGCTCTTGTCCCATAACTTGTTCTTTTCTTCGCTTCTTGCGATTTCGTTCGACAAGAGTACGTTCTGTATGCGTGCTTCGTATGCTATCCTCATTGTATGGGAAACTGAATAAACTTTTAGTGCTACTATTACTGCTGTTACTTCCCTTGTTGTGGTGTCTACTATTTATTGTCTCCACGGTTCCTTCTATACTTTCCTCAGACATCTTCAGTAAATTCCGACTATTATACGTATCTTGATCGAATCTGTATTCTAACTGACCCTGACTCTGACTCGGACTCTTTGCGAATATATCAACATGTTCATTCACATCAACACTTAACGGACTTTGATTATCTTTTATCGTTAACTCTGAAGATAATTTAGTGCTCTCCTGTTTTAATATATACCACTGTCTTTTAGCTGCCCGACGGCATGATAGCAAACACTTTGCAATGCCTAAGAACGGTGCCATGGAAGATTTAGGTGTTCTGGGCTTAAAACAGTTGGCAAACTTGTGAGAAGTCAGATCTTTTCGTATCCGTCCATATGTGAGGGAACCATATTTGGGCACAACATCAGCGCCATCACTTACTGCATACGTTTCTAACGTTTCAAGTAATTCCGATATTTTTGGATATGGTTTTGTTGGTAATATATCGTTAATGTTATCCCAATTTCCATTAATATTGGGCACGTAATAGTTGTGAAGTGCGTTTATATGAAAGCCAGTAACGTCCATTGTTTGCACATTGAATCGTTGTTTTGCTGGACAATCGGGATCCTCGTGTACCGTGTACAATGATGTGGCCACTGCTACGATAACATCATCAATCACTTCATTGTTCTCCTCCTGATATGATAATTGTATATCCAAGCAACTGTTTGATTCAGTTGAAACACCAGGTATGCTCATATCAACATTATCAACACGATTCTTTGAACTGCAGGTATTATTTTGTGTCACTTGTACGTCATTTACAATTGACAAACTCAATGTATCGTCAACATTATCATCGAAATCCAAATCGAATATGGACTTTACTGGCTTCGCTGACAACGCAGATATCTCCTCTGATGGATGCTGACTTTCATTGCTGTTCTCAATTTTATTAGTTTGTGCAGCCAATTGATTTGAATTTCCAGCAGTTCCTTGAACAATGTCTGTTGCAATGGTTTGATTAGCAGCTGCATCACTCTCGCTCTCTTCAGGCTCCTTGGCAGTTGAAATTTCCTCAACAATGTGACATGTACAGGGCACTAATTGCGACTTATATAATCTCTCAGTGTCCGTTATGCTCAACGGGCTGCTAAAGCTATGTACTAGATGCATTAGTTGTGTCTTCACATTGTCAACATTATTGTGATCTAATGCTGTAACATCGATGTTGTTGTTGTTTCTTACAGATGCATTCTGTAGATTTGAATAGTTGCTATTACTGTCGAAAGATGGGGAAGTTTGACGCTCTGATGATACTGTATCGCTGTCAGTATTAACAACATCTGCAAAGAGAACAAATATATAAAATATCTAAAAATAATATAAATCGATTTATCACGTGTAGATGATTAGACTTTGACTTTTGATTGCCCTGCTTTAGCTACACTATACATTAGACAATTATAACACATTCGAATGAAGAAGGTTCATTATGAATTGAGTGAATTGGCGACATGCATAGCCAACTTGGTTTGAATGAATGAGGACAATCGTGTGCGACTCAGTCGCACAAAAACCGAACGAACAAAAACGAAATGTTTGAATGAGTATGAGAGCTACAGAGTAAAAGCTATTAGAATTGCGCTCTTGTTGCACGTAGTAATAAAATAAATGGAAAAGCTCATTTTATGCAACATAAAAATAATAAGAAGGTGCAATGAATGTTATTGTTGCCACCATAAGTTGCCACAACAATTAAAAATATAAGAAACAAAGGGTCTTAAGCCCGAGTCATCAATAATTTTGAATAGATGATAATTCTTGACGACCCATTCCGTAATTACTGTTACACCATATTTTTTCGTGGCTGCATTTACGTCAATATTACACATATTGAGAGACTTAGTGCTGTTTGCCACAAAGCATTTATGCTTCACAAGGTTTGATGTACTTTCCGTAAACCTGTAAACTGGATAGCTTATCAAGAGATGTGTAAAGCACTTGACAAACTATTCAGCATTTAAAGCTGCTATTACTATGTGAAAACACTTAAACTAGTTGTGCATTGTATGTAATAGTTTTGGAAATGTTCTCAAAGGAAATAAGCTTAAACCACATGGAAATTACTGTGCACATTTCTGAATGTTTCACTACGTTTTGCTCTCGTCATTCTAGCCTTTTACTTCAACTTAGCCTGCTGTGAGACTCAAGAGTCATACAACTTTATTTCATTGCCTACTTCGCATTCAGTCAACTCAACTCAACTCAATTCGAATTCACTCAATTGCTAGTGTTTTGTGAGTGAACTCATGCACCCCTCTAATATATATGTATTATTTTGAGTTTAAGCAGGAAACGTAAAACAATAAAAATAGGTGACATATATTTGAAAACATACCAACTAGATGGAAAGGTCAATAACCTTATCATTATAAGGTATCCAAGTACTCTCTCCTAACTCTATAATTGGTCGAAGGATAATTAACAGCCGGGCGCGCTCGACTGTAGCTTTCGTTCTTTTGAAAGAAGTTTTGTTTTGAAAGACCAGCTCAACTTCAAACTAAGAATGAGCAACGACGATTTGGTCAAACGATTTAGTGGGGCATATACAGATAGTCAAGTAACTCTTTACTCAAATGCACATGTTACTGTAATGTAGATATGTGCAAAGAGTTACTTGACAGACTGTATTATTTGCCATATGCATTTTGCATAGTTAAGTAACGTTCTCAGCCTGAGAAGCTTGCTTTTTAATGTGATGTATGCGTGTGTGGCCACTGTAAAAGTGATTATTCCACAGCTGTAAAAACCTGCTGAAACTGGGTAAAACTGATACCAGTGAACTCTATTTAATTGAAGTCAGCTTTGCTGCTATTTTACTTGATGAAAATGCACTGTGACACCGAAAGAAATCTAGTTGGCATATCTTGGAGGTGCTAAACTGAAAGCCGCTCCTAGACTTTGCTCCTTTCGTTCAACTTCTTATTGGCAATGGATTGTCCACATTTCCTACAACATTCACGACTGTTTTGGCACAAAACACAGTGTATTATTTAGGCTATGCATGCTTAAAGTGCCCGCGAAATGATTAAAATGTCTAGATATCGAGTGCAATTACTTTTAATAAAATATGTCTGAGCGTTTTGCGTGTTTCTTAAAGAGAAAAAGAAGAGCATTTGATACAGGTATATACCAGATAGATGTACAGTATGTCAAGTAACTCTATACACATTAGCACATGTATGTGTAAAGTGTTTCGTGACATACTGTATATGAACTTACCATCAAGTGTACTTTTGGTAGACGCGTAGGTTTCCAATGTGTGTGGAGAATTTACAGATGTTTCTAAACAACAAAAGATTGAGTGTTATTTATGAATTGTTTTAGTATTGTTATTAGAGGTGCAGAAAGGTCGAGCTCTTTCACATGAAGCAACTATGTTTCTACACCTCTAATTGATGTATTTATAATAAATTATTATACAAACCTGAGCAAGATGATGCTGGCCGCGTTTGTACATTGTGATTGCTTGTTTTATTTATTATGCCTGTTGTCGATGATGATGATTGATCACTGCGATTGAAGGATATGCTGAGTTTTCTGCTTTGAATTTCATTGAAAAGCTCTTTGGTTGTTTTCACTTTCTTTACACCTGCACTTGCAGTGGAACCAAAAAATATTTGCTGAGACAGACTGGATTCCTTCTTGGCAATGATTGAATCGACGCCCTTGGAGCCTTTCTTGCGACCACGCTTCTTAGGAACTTGAGACAAGGGTTCAGCTCCTTTCTCCTTCTCGTAACTGGATTTCAATGCAGACATCTCTTGTTGTTGTTGTTGATGTTCCTCTTCAAAAGCTGATAAACGACTGCAGGAGGTGCTTGTATCATCATTGTTAACATTGTTAATCTCATCATTCATTAGTTTCTTATGCAGCACTTCAGGCGCATCCTTTTGATCATTTGTCGGAGGCAATACCGAATTATCCACTCGATTATTAATAACCGACTTGAATCTGCCGGCAAATGTCAAATCCGGTGCTGTTGTTGTTGTCGTAGTACGAAATTTGCCTTGTGATTGCGAGTTACCCGATATTACTTCAACAGATAATATTGAACTCATTGAGCTATTCGACAATGACAGAATTTCTATAAGGGAAGGTACAGTTTAATTGTTATTCTCATCTTTAATTATGTAGAGTTTAACATACCTGAATCTGTTGGCACTTTACCATCTGTAAAACCATTAAATCTGGATGATTGTTGCTGTTGTTGTTGCTGTTGTAAAAAGGATGAAGGCCTGACACGCGCTTCTCTTTCCCTTTCCCTATGCTTTTTATCTTTTTTAAGTTTTTTGGTTTGATTTCGTGGGAAGACCGTAGGATATGATAGAGATGATGAAGAAGGCGTAAATTTGCATAGCTGCTCTGGCTGTTCGTTATTATCATCGGAATCAGTAACAATATCAATGACAATCGAAGGTTCATTGCATACTGAATTCACAGAATGTTCGTTTATAAATGTTACTGGCTTATTAACAACAGTCTGTTGATTCCTAATGCTCTTGTTGTTGTTCACGATCGAATCGTTTGAGTTCTCAATATTTATGTGCCTTATAAGATTTGAAAAGTTTGTAATTTCTGTAGAATCTGAGACTGGAACTCGATCTACAGCAGTATCAGCTATAGCCGATGATTCAGATGATGAAATGTTGTTAACAATTATCGGTTTAAATGACTGCTGCGCCTGCAATGGCTGAGAATCGTGTGTGGTCTGTTGAATACCGACCATTTCACGCCATTTCTTTAAAAGAGATTTAGCTCGACGTGCCAAGGACTCATTTGTTGTACGGCGACGAAGTTGATTTATATATTTGGCCAATCTGGTGGCCTCCAATTGCTCCTTTGTGATTGTAGTTCCCTCCAATGCAGAGATAACCGACAGCACTGTCTCCATATTAACGACCTTCCAAATCAAATATACATTATAAATATATATGAATTATTGTGTATATTATTAAACTTACATCATAATTTTGATCAAGTGCCTGTGATAGGTGCAAGGTCAATTGTTGGATTTGATTTTGGTTCATTTATAACCCAAAATATAAACCGACCCGATCCAAGGAACGGCAAAATAAACTTATGATATCTCTCGGCCGTCTTTCCACTGTACACGACTCGAACTTACATTAACTGCAGATATAATATAAAGTAATTAATTGGCATTGTTTCTATTTGTATATATAACGTTTAATGTTGTTTTATAAATACACGACAGCGTTTAACTTTATATGTTTTTATAACACTTTTATATATAACACTTGAAATGTGTATAAATGTTTAAATGGCTTGTTGAGACATGGCATGCATAAGTTTCTCATACATTCATATGGATGTATATATGTCTACATATGCGTTCACACACATACATGTGTATGCATGTATGTATAGAAATAGTAGCTAATACGTGGTGTGTATGGTTGGTTACTTAAATACTTTTTATTTGATATAAATTCTTTCTTTTAGAGTATATGTTACATCTCTTTTACTTGAATGTTTATCCAACATTGCCTTAATTATATTACATTATTAACTGTACATACAATCCTCAACACAGCCACGGGGATTACAACTCACACCCAAAACGAAAATCTACACGCACTAACTCATGCATTTCACAAACAAGAACATTTGACATCTTACTTTTAGTTTATTTATAAGCTGTTGTGAAATTTGCTAATTATTACGAAAACATACGGTTTTTAGTAACGCAAAGAATCAAATATAAGTTTATTTTTAATAATGCAAAGCAACACAGCTCGCCATTTTAGTATATGGAGATGGGCAACTGTTTAAAATTCATCGCACTTAAACTAATAAGTTATCGGAATAATATCGATTTAGAGTTGCACATTTTTATTATTATAAAAGGTACTCCCTGAATTTTAAAATTACTTAGTGTTACTACATACATTTGTTTTATTATAATACATATTTATTATTTTAAAAACAAACGCCAGAAATACGGAACCAAAAAACAAAGTGTAATTGCACATTTAATATATAGAAAATAAACTCCTAGATTGTAGCTTTAATTAAATATAATGCGTGTGATATGTATACTCAAAAAGTATTGAGAGTTGGCATATCAATAATTACTCATAAAACTTGCTTTTGATTATTTTAAGTTAATGTATAACATATGTGGACATATTACATATTTGAAAACAAAAATTTGTATATACATAAAATAAATAGAAACCCAGTATTATTTTATAAAGGGCTTAAAACAATCAAAATCAAAACTTTTTTCAGCTGTTTCCGTCTCCGCTTTTTTGGCTCTTCTTTTTTGCCTTTATCCATAAAATGATAAATGATTTTGAGTAATATTTCTGCAAATTATTTATTTTTGTGTATAGTTTCCTAGAATTTTAAATTTCCCTCAAATTACGCGATATTGTTGATGATCAAAAACCGCCACCAAGGGTTCCCGATGGAGGTCCCCCATCGATGTTATCGATACTATTGACGATGTTTTTATAGTTCTAATGGCAATGTATCTCTGTGATGTAGAGGTGCCGAAATATCGATGTTTGGAGACATCGATCTTTCGATATTTTTCACCAAAAATATCGATTGAAATCTATTTTTCCGATATCGGAAAAAAATTAATATTTTTATTTACAATTTATTTTAAATTGAATATAAAAAATAATAATATTACAAAATTAAAAAACAACAGTCACATCTTAAATAACAAATAAATTACACAAATGTACATGTTAATGTCGGCATTGCTGACTAGCTGGAACACCTGCTTTTTAAACCTAGGGTCGATTGATGTGGATATCCTCGGAACTGTCATCGTTTCATAATGTCCGAAACGCCTCTTGAAGAAGCCACTTAGAGCAGTAAGGGCGGCAATAGCTTCTTGGGTTTTTAATAATATATTTAATATATATATTTTCAAACGAGGAAACTTCCATAAACATTTGCCATATCATGGGTACCACGAGCGATATGGTGGCATACTTTTTAAAATGCTGCCAAACACTAGATCCCTCTCGTTTCCTCTTTGGAGGCGGACTCTACCTTTTTTTTCTTGGTTGTAACTAAAACATACAATAAGTAATGGTATACAATAAGAAATTCTAGTTGTTACGGACTGCTTTTTGTCGGTAGGGCCGCGCCAGCTAGCTCAGCAGCACTTGGGGCAGTGATGCCAAATCATCCCTTTTCGGGACAGATCTGTCCTGTTTTTTACTGCTTCATCCGGAAAAAATGTCAAACATCCCCAACCGGGAAATCTGTCCTTTTTTTAGTTTTTTGTCCTGAAATCTGTCCTTTTTACTAAATTTTACAATTTTGTTTGTTTGCAAACTATGTGGCATCTCTTTTAAGCAAATCGTATGAGCATAATCGTATGAATATCGGCAATTTTTGCCACTTTGCCCAAATGCCTAAAGAATACATACAAAGTAGGCAACAATTTCGTGTTTTTCCAAAATGCCAAAAGAATTAAGTTACAAACAAAAGTTTCGCGATATCTGGCTTGACCAGCCAGAATTTAAAAATTGGTTATAGTGCGACAAAAATGATAAAAACAAAGGTCCTACAGTCCGCACCAAAATATCGATAATCATCGGTATTTACACAAAAGACGCATCACTGACAAAAGGTAAACAAACCAAAACGCACATAAAATACACATTTTAAGACATTTCAATTTATTTACAGGCACAAACTACTCTACGAGGGACAATCAAACAACAACAACAGCCATTGGTGACAGCCAAGTCACCGCGCACCCACCCAACCATGTGATGCTCCTGCCCAGGAGTTTCGGAGCATCACCCAAGTCGGCAAGCCCGTTCCTGGCCAACTAAGGCCGCCCCATCTCCCCTAAAAAAGGTAACTAGCAATTCATTACTTTATATGTTGCACATTTATTTACTATTTTCCTAATCCTATCATCTTCCTACCCACGTGGACCTAAAATGCAAAAACAAGACTAACGCAAAATCTTAAAACTAACAACAATTTAAATCTAGAGAACTATAACTAATGGGACATGTTGTTTGTGTTTTTAGGTCATGGACGTGGCGCCAGGCAGGAGGTTATGAAGCCTGCAGGCAACTGAGACGGGCCTGCGGCAGCTGAGATGGTGTGCTATAGATGTGGCCGCTGCTGCTGCAGATCTGGACTGCTGGCCAAATTGATGCAGGATTTGCTGCTGCTCGCGCTACAGATTTGTCTGTGGCGGACGTTCGTACTGCGCTGGTTGCGCACGGGAGCCGGATTGGCGGGACAACTATCTTTAATATGGGCCCTGGCGGATCCCCGCAAGGAACAGACTCACCAAGGCAAACGTTGCATAACCAGGAACTTCCTCGGCAGCGCTGCACACACAAAATTATATTAAATTTAAATTAAAACAATAATATTAAATCAAAAAATGAAAATGGACACATCACGCACTTTTTACTTATTTGCAGTATTTGACTGCGCCGACGGCTCGCTCAACTTCTACTGAGGAGTCGGCCGCCCTTGAAAAGTATGTTGGCGGTCATATGCCTGGGCATTCGGGCATCAAACCGACAGTTCAAACGGCGCTTGCTCAAAACGGGAACATTGGGTCGCCGACCGATCTGGCTGTTAACGTAGGAGGTTCCTACGCTGAGCACCAGATGGTGTTGGTCCAACGTCCCGCTTAAGTTCGCACTGCTTGATCTGCCAGTAGATTTGTTATACCAGGGCATTGCTTAGTGATATTACATAGCTTCAGCGTTGTAGCTCTTCTTGTTTTTGGAGCAGGGACGGACCTGAAAACATCGATAGACGAAACAAACATAGATATATCGATGTTAGCATCGATATTTCGGCACCTCTACTGTGAGGTCAAAATAATGGATTTTACTTTTTGGAATCTATTCACAATGAAAATATCAGATGAGTATTTGTATGCTAAAACGATATTTACTGTACGCTATATCTACTAAACTAAATGGAAAATTGTTACATTACGAGTTCTATAAGGATCAATTGTCAGAATTTCAAATCTGCAATCTTCCCCACGACAATTAGACTAAATTAATCAACTTAGTTAAGTTCCGAACGCAGCAGCTAGATTTATTTTTGTTTTGTGGAACCTGCCGTGTGAATATAAAAATACCAGAAAATGCCGAACTCTGCTGGCACAAGTATGAGTGTAAACACGTTCGTTTCGTTTCGTTTAGTGCAAAGCAAGAAAACGTAACAGACTTCGTGCTTGATTGTACCACTAAGCATCGAACATATAGAGTACTCAAACAGCGAAAAGTAGCGGCCGAGTGGTCTTCGGTTTATTATGACCCCCCGGCTAAGTGTTATACGAGTGAGCGTTCAGCTCTCTTTGGTGAGCAATCCAGAAACAGCAAACAGCGGCATCAAGTCAGCAGTGTTGCCAATTTAGCTATTTTCCCGTCAGTTCTGGCGTTTTTCAATTGCGAAATGCGGGAAAAAATGAAATCTAGCGGCTAGCGGGAATTCTGGTTTTTTTATAAATCGAAATGGCTTCTTTTTGTTAGATTTTTTAAACATCTGGCAGCATCAATAAATTTATTGTTAAACCGTGACTGTAATCGATATTTGCCGCAAACGATCTATAGTAGGCTTTAAATATGTATAAATCCCACCACTAACAACGTATTTCACAATTTTGTTTGATCGTGTGCAAATGTGTCATTAAAAAAAATGCCTAAAGTTCAATATAAACAAAAACCACGGGATATATGGCTACGAGATCCAGTTTTGAAGGATTGGTTGTGTGTAGATAATAATAATAGACAAAAAAGTTTTTGCAAATATTGTTAAACGAGCATGAATGCGAAACTTTCTGATTTACATATATGCTCATGCAAAAACATCAAAACTATGTCAAGCGCATTCACCCAAAAGAACAAATTGAACTTTATTCCTGTTTCCTTGTAAACAAGCCAAAAAGAGGCGGCGTTATGTTTGTATATTGCTACACACTCTTCAATAAGTCCTGTCGATCATTTAGGGGAATTATGCGCAAACAAATGTAAGGACGGTGCGAAAGCTAAACTACACAGAACCAAGTGAACAAATATAATAACAAACGTTTTGGCGCCGAACTTTGTGGAAAATTTAATGAAAGACATTGGTGATGCCCAATATAGTTTGCTAGTTGACGAGAGCACTGATATAATAAATAAATAAATGCTGCCACAATTATATAATTACCTAAAACTTATTGGAACTAACCAAAGCTATACAAATGAAGACGCAAACTATGCAGATATAGATGAAACCACTATATTTTTGAAGTAATTTTAATAAAGACTAAAAAAAACTTTAATAAAGTGTTTAGCTATTTTTTTCAATTATATTAAATTGTTTTTAGCGTTTTCTAGCTTTTTCTGAACGGTGATTTAGCTATTTCAAGTCTCAGAAAGTTGGCAACACTGCAAGTCAGTCGCACAACGACAGCGAAACGATGAGCATGGGCATATTTCATTGCGCTAGCCATCGTTTCGATGTATGTATGTGTGCTATGTATGCACAAGCTCGTATATGAATGTATGCGTTGCTTGTGAAGTTTGGCAATAGGCAAATGCTTCGGCCAGCGCGCTGGCAGCCTGAAGTCAATTTTGTGTTTCAGCGTCGAGAGCCTAGAGACAGACACAGTGGCCAAAAATGGTTAACTTGCAGCGAAAATTTTAAAACTTTTGAA
The DNA here is from genome assembly GCA_018903675.1 of Zaprionus capensis. Lineage (NCBI taxonomy): Eukaryota > Metazoa > Arthropoda > Insecta > Diptera > Drosophilidae > Zaprionus > Zaprionus capensis. The sequence continues at coordinate 627,179 of JAEIFN010001057.1, read as the reverse complement.
AACATGTGGCTTGTTCTATGAGGATAATTTTATTTAGTAATTACATATTTATGTAATCAGAATTTTTTATTCTAATTCATAAATTTTGTCAATATTGGTAAACTCATATACAAAAAAAAATTATAATTGTCACATTTTTTTTGATATAATTTTGCTCTACAAAATATAATATAATTATGAATTTTCAATCCATCTTCTCAAAAATTAAACATAAATACACATGTTTTCTGATGCTAAAATTATTGCCGCCAAATAACCATTTTGGCTCACTGTAATTCGCTCTCTTAGCTCTCGATGACAAAGACAAAAACAAACACAGATCATTTCACGCTGGCCAGGCCCGTAGCTAAAAGTGCGTAGGGTGTGCGCCACAGAAGGGCTCTCAACAGTCAGGGGCTCGCGGTTACCAAACATAAAAATATTATTAATGCGGATATATTTGTACAATTTAATTCCTTTGGTAAACACAAATATATTTATGAATTAAAGTAATTTAAGTAGGAGTCCCTGATAAGTATTGCACAGGGGCCCGTAAAACCCTCACTACGGCCCTGTACCTCAGTCTCTAGGCTCTCGACGCCGAAACACAAAATTGACTTCAGGCTGCCAGCGCGCTGGCGAAGCATTTCCCTATTGCCAAAATTCACAAGCAACGCATACATTCATATACGAGCTTGTGCATACTTAGCACATATAGATCAAAACGATGGGTAGCGCAAAGAAATATGCCCATGCTTATCGTTTCGCTGTCGTTGTGCGACTGACTTGATGCCGCTGTTTGCTGTTTCTGGATTGCTCACCAAAGAGAGCTGAACGCTCACTCGTATAACACTTCGCCGGGGGGTCATAATAAACCGAAGACCACTCGGCCGCTACTTTTCGCTGTTTGAGTACTCTATATGTTCGATGCTTGCGTTCTGCGAAACAGCTGTGCTCATTTAAAGTTTCGATAGACATGTATCGATGAGCACAGCTGTTCTGGGCAACATCTGCTAGCGGAGCAAGCAGTGCGAGCTTAAGACCTTGGACCAGCACCATCTGGTGGTGGAAACAGGAAACGTTTTAAGCGCCGTTCAAACCGTCGGTAGATGCTCGAATGCCTAGCTTAATGTGACCGCCAGGATCTCTCTTAAACAGCAGCAAATTTCGAGCGAGCGGCCAATTCAGTCACATGGCCAGAGCCTTGATACTCTGTAAAAATCTGTATTTTTAAGTTTATTTTTGTTAGCTTACCTTTTGTCAGGGATGTGTTTTTTGTGTAAATGCCGATGAATATCGATATTTTGTGCGGGCTGCAGGGCTGAAGGGAAAACCCATCTCCAAGTGCTGCTGAGCTAGCAGGCACGGCCTTATCGACACAAAGCAGTCCGTAACAAACGCATCTGTATGGGTTGGTTACACTGCTCTAAATGGTTTAAATGGTAAAACGGGTACAAAAACCGTAAATTTAAAACTTTCACAATTGATTATTTTAAGTTTCCACAAGGAAATAGAGATAAAGGGGAGAGGCTGTTTTAAACTTGCATATTATGATACAAGTAGTAATGTTAATGTAAATTGTCCTTTTATTTAAATACATATATAAGTTCATACATATGTACATATATACAGTCAGTCAATTAACTTTTTACACACATGCATGTATGCACGTGTAAATGTAATGTACACATGTGTCAAGAGTTACTTGACTAACTGTAACTGCATGTGGAAGTTACATATGCATACGTATGTATGTATGACAAAAATATAAATGATGTACATACATATGTTTGTCTATGTATGCATATTTATATTTACATACATTTATTATGGTTGAAAAAATATGGATAGAATCAACTATATGATGTTTAAGTTGATGTTTATAAATCTGAATACTTAAGAAATAAATTGTAATATGTATTTTTTAATAGAAAATAATTCTCTATGGCGTTTATAAAAGTACAGATGTATGTTTGTATGTATGTACACACGTTCATACATGGGTCTCTTGGCATATGTATGTATGTGCGTTTAATTGTATGTCTGAATGTATATGTGTTGCCAGATCAAATTTGGAATTTTCAATTCAAACAGCTTGTCAACATGGATATTTTATCTAAGCTAACTTTCTTCTCTCTTAAATTCTGGCAACACTGTTGTAGATATGTACATACATATGACCACATGTTTGTATGTATATGCATTCAAATGCATGTGCGTATGTATGTACAATGAATGTACGTACGAGGGTCGTTTGATAAGTCCGTGACTTTTTGAATAAAATATATTTTTTTCGTCAAAGAAGCGTTTTATTTCTCAACATAATCTCCTTTTAGCTCTATACATTTAGTCCAGCGTTTTTCCAATTTTTTTTATTCCTTCCAAATAATAGGTTTTCTCAAGGCCCTCAAAATAGTCGTTTGTTTCTGTGATGACCTCTTCATTTGACCCGAATCTCTTACCGCCGAGCCATTTCTTCATGTTTGGAAACAAAAAATAGTCACAGGGGGCTAAATCTGGAGAATATGCTGGATGGGGTAGCAGTTCGTAGCCCAATTTATGAAATTTTGCCATGCTGACTACACACGTGTGCACCCGTGCATTGTCCTGATGGAACAGCACTTTTTTTTTCGCCAAATGCGGTCGTTTCTGCTTCAAATCAATATCGAATCTGTCCAAAAGCTCTGAATAATATTCGCCGGTGATCGTTTTACCCTTTTCAAGGTAATCGATGTGAATGATACCTTGTGCATCCCAAAAAACTGTGGCCATGACCTTGTTGGCCGACAGACCCACCTTGGCCTTCTTTGGTGCACGTTCACCCGGAGAAACCCACTGTCTTGATTGTTCTTTGGTCTCTGGTGTGGTGTGGTGGATCCATGTTTCGTCTACGGTAACGAAACGGCGCAAAAATTCGTTTGGATTGCGGTTGAACATCGCCAAACACTCCTTTGAAATGGTCACACGGTTGCGCTTATGGTCGTGTGTGAGCAATCGCGGCACCCATCGCGCGGAAAGCTTTTTCATGTCCAAATATTCATGTAAAATGTGATGTACCCGTTCAGTTGAGATGCCTACAGCCTCAGCTACCTCACGCACTTTCATTCTCCGATCATCCAATATCATTCCATGGATTTTGTCGACGATTTCTGGCATGACGACCTCTTTTGGGCGACCTGAACGTTCGGCATCACTTGTACTGGTACGACCACAACGGAACTCAGTAAACCATTTCTTAACCATTGAAATTGATGGTGCAGAGTCCCCATAATATTTATCAAGTCTTTCCTTGGTTTCGGTGATGGATTTTTTACGCAAAAAATAATGCTTAATTAGCACACGAAATTCACTTTTTTCCATTTTCGTTAAAATTCACGAGATCGTCTGCTTTCAATGCCTATAAAACGCAAACCAAAAAACGCAGCTTTTTCAAAATTTTACAGTCAGCTGTTAATCGATAACTGCTGACAGGAGCAGTGTTGTATTTAGAGCAGGTGCGCGGCAAATACAAAAAGTCACGGACTTATCAAACGACCCTCGTACATAAATACATGCATACATACATACACTTATATGTAAAAATAGGTAAACATACGAAGACGAACAGGGATACATGCATTATCGAAATTATTAACTATTATAAGTATGTTTTTATTATTCTATACATATCCATATCCATATGTATGTAGGTTTATGTATGTATTGTATGTATATTTATTTTGTATTTCTCTATGGCATTGGTGCATGAATGGCACAAAAATATATATCGACTAATCATTTTATCAAAATGTAAACTTAAAGTATGTATGCATGTGTACATATTTGTAATGGCACTTGAACTGAAACTTAATAAACAATACACAGATAGTACTAGCCTAAGTGTTGCGATGTGTATTTCTTAAGTATTTACAAGCAAAAGAACGGAGGCAAGAGAAGATTCCAGAGTTATATTCGGGAAGATTACTGTTTCCGAGACGCCGAGATTTGATAATTGTATCCTTACAGAACTCGATGAGAAAAGATGAACAGTAGAGCTGGAAAGAACATCGGCGATGTATCGATACATCGATGTTTTCAAAACATCGGAGACATCGAGATTTTCAAACATCGATGTTCGATATTCAGCTGAGAATTTTATATGGGAAATCAGGACTTTTTGAAGGCTAATCTTCTACACTAAACCGAAAACAAAAAATTATTACATACTATTTTCGTCTTATCTCGTCGAGATTTATAAGAATCAATCATCAGATCTTGACCCCTCGGAAACTGCAATCCCTCTCTTGAAATTCATTTCATATATGTATAAATTAACAGCTTGCGCTCTAAGAAACTTCGATGTATCGATACATCGATGTTATTTTCTGTAAAACATCGAAACATCGATGTAGGCAAACATCGATGTATTTCCAGCTCTAATGAACAGAGGTGGGCAGAAACACGAGAGTATGGCGCACAAAAGTTCTGTCGCAGCGCAGTCGACGCACGCACGAGCCGAACATGCACGAATGCGCGCGTAACGCACTCGTGTGTTGCTTCAGTACTGGTCACTGCTGCTCACTAACACAACGAAACATTTGCATGTATTAATAGTGCTCTACTCTGATAATTAACATTTATCGATGTTTACTGACATATTTCATATTGAACATTTATATCGATGTTTCTGCACCGTAGTTATTAGTCGTGCCCTACTCTGATAAATAACATACATCGATGTTAACTGCGATATTTCATATTGAACTTTATATCGATATTTCTGCACCTCTGTTATTTAACTTTTTGGAACTGGTCATTTTAACTGGCAATTGTACAGATCGTGGCCAAGACGAAAATAGAAAGTTTATATTTAATACTTTCGTCTTATCGAGTTGACGAGTTCGATACGGATCAATAGACAAATCTTGCCTCCCTAGAATCAGCAATCGGGGACCATATCTGCATCTCCGTCTTCACCTCCATAAACAACTACTCCAAGCCTCAAAAGATAAGTGAAATCGGAGCCCCATAATAGGCATTGGTGATCCGCTTTAATCATCTATATCACGCAGCGTTGGTATTTCAATATCCTCGGAGGAAAAGCCCGATGGTGACAGGCTCTCAGTCGGATAATAATAGCTCCTTCTTGCCCCCCCCATACTTGGCGGAGGCGACTCACAATCGTCTGCATGGGACTGGCTTATCTCTGGTAAGTGGTATGTATTGGCTGTAGCACCACTGGCTCCACTGACAGACGCTGGACCCGGACCGGGACCTAATGGTGGAGCGCTGCTGCCTCCGCGGCACCAGAGTTGTCTCATCTCGGCACGGCGATTTCGCATTAATACTTTGTATTCAGATATGCGCATCTTTTTGCCATCGACAATGCAAGTTCGCTTGGGTCGAGGACGGTAGCGATAGTCGGGATGTTGTTCCATGTGCAGCTTGGAAAGGCGGGACTGCTCTTCGTAATACGGCTGCTTATCGGCATTCGACATAGCCTTCCAGCGTGCCCCCAATATCTTCGATATATTCGAATTATGCATGTCCGGGCACGCCTTCAATATCTTCCTTCGTTCGTCCTTGGCCCAAACCATGAAGGCATTCATTGGCCTCTTAATGTGCGGCTTACTATGCCCGTGGGTGTGGCCATGTCTCTGCGATGTCTGCGCCTGTGCGTGCGCCTGACTCAGTCCATGGCAATCTGTCTCCAGCACTGTTGATCTCTCTGAACTGGTGCCGCAGCTGTTTGTGGAATCACGACTTGCACGAGCAGCTCTACCGGCGCTACCCGCACTTGAGCTGCTACCAACGGATATATTTAGGGCACAAGAATCCGATGCTGCGTTCCACATACGCCCCTGTAAACAGAACAATAAGAAATGTATTAGGTGCTGGAAATTTGAAGACCTTTTCAAGCTTAGTGCTCTCTATCTAGTCTAGTTATGCTAAGGTACTCTGTAATTTTGCCTGAATTGGTCGACTTTATTGCATTACCCCCGAGCAGATGCACCCCACTTCTTTGTACTGCCAGCTTGCAGATCAATTGTATCTCCAGAAGGTGCCTGCTTAGCGACACTCCCATTGAGAGAGAGCCATTGTCGGACATACTGTATGTACTGTACTGTACTATATATACACGACCATTTCCGATTGTAGGACAAATATTGAGCCGACTATAAGATGTCTGTAGACGTATTTACAATCAATTCCAATTGTCGAAGCAAAAACTTAAAACTTAACTTTGTTTAATAATCACAATCTAATGCTTTGTGGGGTTATGCTTAATTGGAAATAAACTTGTTTTGAGAAATATATTCTGACCACTTTAGGATGAGAGAATATAGTTAAAGCTATAGTTGCTAAGGAATCCAAGTTTATCAGACTTATTAGACAGATACGGATCAAGGGATATACCCTATACTTTGTGGCACTTTCTGCTTATTATAGTCGTAGTTATGGTTGCTAAGGTTGCAAAGTTTATTAGACAGAAAAGGACCTATACTTTGTGGCACCTTCTGTTAATTATTAATATATATAAACCACGATATCAATGTCACTATTGACTTACACGAGATTGCAAATAGTTGGCCTCGACATCAGCGAACAGAGCCGTCGATGGATGCTGATGGGGAAGTCCTGACGCCGAGACGCTAGTGCCAGCAGTTTGCCAGCTTAACGGTGGGCTGGGCACGATAGGAGTCAGTGTATGTTCGGGATCCTTAACGTAGGAGCTGCTTGGTGATGATCTTGGGGATACCTTGGGCTTGGATAGATTGAGGGGTGCATCCATTTCGGAGTTTTGTGCATCAGACTGATTGAGTTGCTCGGGCGAAGATGATTTCATTGAAATGAAGCTGTCTTCGGTGCTTTGACACCGTGCCTGTGGCGAGTCTGGCGGCGTGCTGTGACTTTGATATTTGGCTACATTTTGTGGAGACTCCAGTATGGATACTGTGTCAACTATGCCAGCTGATCCATCCTCCTCTCGCTTATTTGTCTTATTCGCAATTGCAGGGTTCGGTGTGTTGTTATTGTTGTTGCTACTTGCGGCAGTGGCTGCCACAGCTGCGGCAGCCAATGCAGCCTGAATGTGTGCTGCTGCCACTGCAGGATTGGGCCACATCGGCTGCATTGCCAGCTTGTGCACGTGATGATGATGATTATGACTATGACTAAAGGGCGGCTGGTTGCTCATATGGCCTGGCATCAGGGCCAATGAAGGATGCATGAATGGTAGAAATGGCACTAAGCTACTAGGCACTGCAGTTGTTTCACTTGCACCTTGCTGTGATTGCTCCTGCTCCTGCTCCAGCTGCTGCTGCTGCTGTTGTTGTGTCGTTACAAATCGACCACTTGCAAACTGTGCACTCAGTTGTTGTTGCAATTCCTGCAGGCAGCTCGCCTGGTGCATACGCTGCACATTCTGCAGCTGCTGTTGCTGTTGTTGCAAGCTAGCCTCAATATCTGTCATACTGTCAAACTTAGCCTGCAATAAAAATAAACCAAAATATATAAATAAATAGATAAACGCAGTTTATGTTAATGTAATAGATCATGATCAACACTTCGAACTGCGGTATGAATACTTTCGACAGCATGGATAGGCCAGTCGGCGGTCGGCGTGTGAGGACGAATCGAGCGATCAAATTATGGAGTACAGACGAGTTAGACCCTCATGTGGCAGCTCGTGACATTGCCCAAGAGTTAGCAGTTAGTCAGCAAACCATTCTATATCATCTAGAGCAGGTTGGATATAAAAATAAGCTTGATGTTTGGGTGTCGCCTGATTTGACGCAAGAAGTGATCAAGCCGGCATAGACGGGCAGGAAGGTTTTGCTGTGTGTTTTTGGGGGGTTAGGAAAATAATCCACAATGAGCTGCAACCGTATAGCAGCAGGCTTCATTTAAGCATATACGGTCGTGGTCGAAAGCCGCTGAATCGTTTCAAGCAGTGGCCAAGCCGGCATTGACATCCAGGAAGGTTTTGCTGTGTGTTTGATGAGATATTGGCAAATAGAGTTGTAGAAACATCGATGTTTGCTGAGGTTTTTCATATAAAACATCGATGATTATTGATGTAACATCACCACTATTGGCAGAAAATAATCCACTATGAGCTGTTACCAAATGTCATCTACTGCGAACAAATGGACCGGTTGAAGCAGGCGATTGACTTGAAGCATCCAGAATTGGCCAACAGGTAATGTGTAGTGTTGCACCAGGACAACGCCACACACCATACACTGCGTTGATGACTCGTAGTAGCTACTGCAGCTCGGATGGGAGAATTTATCGCATTCTGCATATAGCCCGCTTTTGAGTCCAACTATACACCAGCAAAGGCGTTAGCCATGGACAGGAAGAGGTTTTCTGTCCATGGCGAACGCCCTTGCTGATGTCAAGTTGGACTCAAAAGAGGCTTGCGAAAAGTGTCTGTGCGAGTTCTTCGCAAAGGAGGGGAGGTTTCTACGAGTGGGGTATTATGAAGTTATCGGCTAGATGGAAACAGATTATCGAATTAAATGGCGCATATTTGATCTAAATCCGATCATTATAACACTTTTTATAAAGCATTGAATAGAGAGCAAAGAAGCGAATGGGAATATTTCCCATTGTTAGTAAAAGGAAGTTTCCCACATTCGGTATAATGACCGCTGAGGCAGCCAAGAACCAAGATCCAAGACCCGTTCTGGAGAGAGCTAACTAGTTCTTCGTTTAGCATCGGTAAACTCCTTGGCCTGCCACAATCCTGGCCTAAATAGAAACCCAGCAGCGTGAGTCATCATATTAGCGCAAGTATTTACCAGGAAGTCGAATCCAAAATGGCAAAAGTAATTGCAAAAAGGTAAAGTTCAGTGTATACCGATTAATTCCTATGCAAATTATTTATAAATACAAATATAAATAAATAGATACAAGGTTTCTAAATATGCTTCATGTGTTTATATACTTTAAATCCAACATTGGAGAGCGCTGTTCTGCTGGAGTAGATGAGAGTAGTAGAGTTGACCAATTTTGACCAAATTCTATACTCATTACTTAATATATTTAATTGGCATTAAAATAGTAAATATAGTAAAAAGAAGGCAGTGAGAATGCAAACTGCTGTTGTCTTTAATTCTGTCAATCCATCACTTCCCCTTCACAAGTTGAATTGTATTGAATTTTCCCTTTAAATTGCTTCTAACGATTTCCAATTCATTTGTACTGATTAAACCATCCAAAAGGGTATACTAGGGTACTGTTTCCATCTTGCATACATTGTCATACTTTGTTTGACATAATATTATCCGACTTCTAATGCACTTCAAGTTGGTATTGCTTAACCCTGTGAACATTGAAAGTGCTTAAAAAGGGTATACTAAATTTGTGCAAATGTATGTAGTAACAAGACGGTCGCAGGTGTGGCAGACTCCACAAAGAATGAACCACAAAGAATATAAAGGGTGATTTTGTAGCTAATATCTTTTTGTCAACACTGGTTTAAATAGCTGACGCACGTTTCGTGTTTTGCAACACTGTCAAACATCTTGAATTTGGTCTATAATTAAACCATGAATCGTCTTACAAACGTACAACGCGCCGCAAATTATTGAATTCTAATTATTAAAATGCGTGCTTTGTTAAGAAAGTTCATTGCGCGTTTCTTCTTCCAATTTATGGTCAGTTTAATCGACACACTCTGAAGCGGCTATTCGGGATATTGTGACTAAATTTCACATCAATTTACATTGTTTGACATTACGTAGAGTGGAAACTTGACTTGCATGACATGTGGTTGGACAATAGATTTATTAAGGCTCAACTTTTACATTAATTAATTTTCAAACATTTAATTATATGCAGCGTACTTTCGATTCAAATAAAGATTTTAAACATTTCTCTGAATTTTATGTGTTTTTCTTTTAAAAACTAGATATGTAGCAACATCAAATTTAGCATAAAGGTATTCTCTATACCATCTTCTATTCCAAGTTTACTAACAAATATTGTTTGACACTTGACTTTAATATATACTTAGCTGACATGAACATCTAGCTCTGTTCCACAATCCGATCGGTTAATTAACACAAAAGTTACTCAAGTCAAGACAGAACACCTTGTCTTTGAAATTGTAAAGGTTTTTCAAAACTGGACTGTAGATTGTTAATCTTGTATGTGATAAAACTCTTTACTGACACGAATCGTACACTAAACCCGAGTATGCACTCTTACATATCATAGGTATCATATATATATATATATATATATACCAAATACTTTAAATATTGTAGTTCTTACTTTAAAAAACACTTCACAATTTTTTATGCATAATTAAAACTAATTTAATTTAATTCTTTTAACCGATTTTAGTGATTATAAAACAACTTCTGCTTTGAATCGTTATTAATGCCGTTAAACTCTCAGTGTGATTGGGCGCAACACTACACTCCAATTGGTTTTCGGTTTTATTTGTTCTATACGACACAATAGAATCACATACATATAGTATATCCACAGAGAGAGAGCGAGACAGAGAGAGAGAGAGAGTGGAGAAGGAGGTACCAAGACCTTCTTCTTCTTCTTGTTTGGAATTTGTTAATATCTGCTACCTTCTTGTTTGGACAGCGACGCAGCGCCAGCAACTCGCAGTCAGACTCGTGTACAAATTCGCATATACCGTTAGCATCGACCCATCAAAGAGAACTGATGATGGTGCCAGTGGCAAAAGCTAATTCTTAGCTTGCCGTACAACGAACCCTACCATACCATACCGTACCGTCTTTCGCGTGTGTTCTTAAAAGAGAGCGATAAAATGCCAAAGAGATCAAACAATTGAAAATAAGAGTGCAAATTGACGTTACACAAATACAATATATGATAATACATCAAAAGTGCGCAGTGAGAGCAATAGTTCCAAAGAGAGAGAGACGCATTTGAGCGAGTGAGAAAGCACGAGAGCTTATGTGTATATGGAGAGAGAGTGGGAGAGAGAGGGAGACAAGCAGTTACCAATCTGTGATGGGCGTGCATTCATTTGCACAAATTTGTGTTGCGCACACAAGTTTTTGCGCGTACTCTCTCGCTCTTTTCTTTTATATATGTATGTAAACAAATAAACACACACACATGCAAGTGTTGTGGGAGTCACGCTCATGCCAACAGCAGTTCTAAGTTTCAACATACAAAGGTACATATATACACATACACATATGTACATACATGTATGTACAATGCAAATGCGGGCAAAAAAGAATATTTTACTTAAAAATCAATACAGCGACGTCGACGGCAACAGAAACGCCAACGCAAGGCACAAAGGTCATTGTGTAATACAATACAAGTTAAAACTGTAGCTGTAGCTCCTCCCCCATTACAATACTGCTGAATAGACAACCCCCTTTGGCACTAGCACACAGCGGAAACGGTGGTTAATGCCTCTTCTTTGCCTCAACCAATTGTCTCGTCGATTATTTGCTATTGTGCCTGCGCAATGCGTTTCGGTTGGCCAGCCTGCTAAAGCAATCGCAACGTGTCTCTACATATATATGTATATACACATACATATATGTAAGTATATATACATATATGAACCTGTGTTGTACTTATAGGTACATATGTAAGTGCTTGCGTACTCGACTCTTATACAAAATATGCGGATTATGATGCAAGTATGAGTCCACGTATGTACGAGTATATATTGTGTAATGTGTGTGTGTGTTTGTTTCACGTGTGTGAATCGTTTACTGCTTGTAATAACAAGATATGTACACATCAATTTGTCAATGGGCCTGCTTAAATACTGAAATACAATAAATATATATATATAACACAATAAATATATATATATAACACAATAAATACTATATATACTATTTGATAATGTGCTACGTACCACGACCTAACTCCTTAATCATTAAAGTTTTTCTTAACATATAAACTCTAAGATTCTTCCTGCAGTATTGGCCTTTATCTCTTTGCTAGAGTTGAACAGCGCCGTACATATTGCAAGTATGTGCACAGGTGTTAGAGCCCCTTCTTCGCAGTATCTGCATTCTGCATTGTTAACTCTACCTAGCTGGGGAGTCTAAGCCTACCTTTGACCTTTAAGAAGGCCCGTCAGAATAGAGTTCTTGATTTGGGTTCGTTACAGGGTCTTAGTTCATTGTTAATTTTTCGATGAGCTATAGTTCAATCTTTAATTTGTTCGTGCGCGTCTTTTAGTTCGTTCATTCGAGTTTTTAGTTCTTTAAGTCTTAGAGTATTTTGTTCCTTCGTTGGCATTTGTAAGAATACTCGGAGAATGGCAAAAAGCAATGAAAGAATAAGATTTTGACCCACGAACACCAAAAGAACAAAAGAGCAATGAATTAAAATTTAGTTCGTTAGTTCAGTTTGCGGATTAGTTTAAACGAACTTAGTTTGAACTAAACGGTGAAACTCTACGTCAGAATGCGCAGTTGTTACTTATAATTATATTTAATAAACATTCAAATACTGGTAAAGCATTCAATGCAACTACAATAGAGCTGGAAAGAATATCGACGATATATTGATATTTTTAAATTTTTGGAAATATGGAAGTTTTTAAACATCGATGTTCGATATTCAGCTGAGAATTTTACATGGGAAATCAAGACTTTTCGAAGGCTATATCATCTAAACTGAGCCGAAAACAAAAAAAATGTTACTTCATATTTTCGTCATATCTCGTCGAGATTTATAAGGATCAATCATCAGATCTTGACGCTTTGGAAACTGCAATCCCTCTTTTGATTAATTAATTTTATATATAAATTAACAGCTAGTGCTCTAAGAAACTTCGATATATTGATACATCGATGTTTTTAAAGAAAAATATCGATATATCGATTTCGTAAATATCGATGTTTTTCCAGCTCTAAACTACAATATTGTGGTATATTGTAGTTACGATAGTTATCGATAAGTTCATATATGTATGTAATGCGATATATTTGTAAGTTGCAGCTGAGTATGAAAAGTACTACCTGAATGAAATAGTAATAGTTTTAAGTGTTGGTTGTAAGTTTAAGAAATGTTTGCATTTTGCAAAGAATTACTTGACAGCTGGTCTTTTCCGTTTTTTTAGTTTTGTTTGATTTTGAAATGTTTAAATATGAATTTTATATTTTTCTTCATGCACATTAGTTCCTAATTCTTTATCTAATAATATAGTAAACAAAGAAATTAAGAAAACCCTAATTATGTTAATGAAAAACTACTTTAAACGTAAATATTCATTGAATTTTTCCTTTTGCAAAATATTAGTTGACACACTGTATGTACAATTTCTACATCCATAATTTGATGTTACAATAAACGTTAACAGTTTAATAAGTTATAAATATCAAGAGCATTAACAAAAGCTTCATATTTATAGAGTTTTAAGATAGTGGGGTGCCTAATATGTGGAAGGCAGACCCCCGGGAAGTATATATTAACGGGACAGCAGACTAGTTAACCATGTGCGAGCATTGTGTTTAATTTAAAATATATAGTTCCTATAATTTTAAATAAAACACACAATTGTACTCGTAAGTTTAACATAAAATAACAATCACTTGATAAAAACAAAGTAGATAGTAGAATCTAGCTTTGATTGGCACTATAAAGTTATTTTATTTTTTCTTAAACGATAATGACGCTCTCCCGCTCCTTTTGCGTTATACAACACTATGCTATCGATAGGGTTTACGATAATTTAATAAACTTACAATAGTGTATCGACTAAGGTTACACTTAACAACACAAGACTTAACATAAAAGAGCATAACTTAACAGTACTGGTCTCCATACAAAAAGTATGAATTCGAAACATCTGTGACTTCATAAACTATTATATATGTATATATATATATATATATATATTGTATATATATATATATATATATATATATATATATATATATATATATATATATATATATGTATATATATATATATGTATATATATATATAACGGGTGCGCCAACGGAAACGGGTCAATAGAAAAGTCGAGTAACTTTGAGAGTTTTCAATATATTAAAAAAATTTTTTTTTATTATCAAGATGACCTTTTTACAATTTGTTTGAGCTATTTCCCAAAAACAACATCGATCAAATGACCCCCTTTATTTCGAATACAAAAGCCGGCTCTTTTTTTCGCATTTTTCATCACATTTACAAGCATCTCGGGCGTGATAGCTGCCATTTCAGCTCTAATGTTATCTTTTAAATCTTCTAAGGTCTTCGGCTTGTTGGCATAAACTTTGCTCTTCAAAAATCCCCACAAAAAGAAATCTGGCGGTGTCAAATCTGGGGATCTTGGCGGCCAGTCAATATCACCGTTTTTGGATACAACACGTCCCGGGAATTTCCGACGCAGATAGTCTATTGTTGCAGTTGCTGTATGGCATGTAGCACCATCCTGTTGGACGCGGGCGTGGTTTTTGAACTCGTTTGGGATCTGCTACAGTTCCATGTTCAAAAAAATTTGAGGATATACGACGTATCGTATCACTTTTGGGTGCACTACGGTCACGATATTTTCGGCGATATGCACGCTGGGTTAGCACAACTGACCGATTATTTTCAATGTAAAGCGACACTATTTCGGCACGTTCTTGAGGTGTATAGCGATACATGATTGAAATTGTATTGGATCAAACTTTACAAAACCGTATCAATGAAGCCGATCAGTTGAAAATTGTCAAAGTTATCTGACTTTTCTATTGACCCGTTTCCGTTGGCGCACCCTGTATATAAAGAGATTATATATATATATTGTATCATTTGTCTGTCTCTCTGTCTGATTGCCAGTCTGTATACATATCTGTCTGTCTGTCCCTTTGCCTGCTTGACACAATTCAATACGATTGTGTTGCATTAGCTTAGTGGTTAGGTTAGGTCCACTGCTTATTTACTTATTCAACCTTGTATAAAATTGAAGGAACAGTATAACAGGCCTAGTCTTTCATTTTAACAGATATGTTGATGATCAATCAGAAGAAACACGAGTGGCTTACCCACATAGGTAATGCTCTTTATCTAAGCTTAATTATTCCTTTTGTTTAGTATATTGACGCCTAATTATACATGTAATGTACTAATAAATAAAAGAGCATGTATAGCTTAATCAAAGAAGACAGACTACCTTCGGTATGGTGAAAGTTTTATACACTTACAGGTTCTTATCTCCTCCGATTGTACCAATACTAGATATATTAAACTGAATTGTGTATATTCAATATTAAGTCTCACTTGGATTGGTACTGATATGTTTAGTTGTTTCTAAAATCAGAACTGGTCTTAATACAAAAACTGCATTTCGGCCGATTGTTTCTAGGGCAGCTCTATGCTATGGTGGTCTGATTTCAATCAAATTTTATATGTATATTATATATGTATGTAGTGTAAACGTAGTCGTTGCTTCGTTACGCTTGTTGTTTAATTCATTATTATTATATTAGATTTATTTTAAATGAACAGTCGTTTTGGTTAAAGCGTAATAAACGTTGAACAGATTATGGCGCGTATTTGCCGATCGAATTCTTATTTTCCCGTTTACATACTCCCTATTAAATAATTCCAACAGTATTCATCCCATTCTCCCGTGTACATACTCATCAAAAAAACTGAGAGACTAGTTTTCGTTGCAACAGACGGACGGACAGAGAGACATGTGTAGTTGGAATTCCTGGTGATACTGATCCAGATACACTTTATGGGGTCTGAGATGTTTCCTAAGGTGCGGCCAAAATGAATATACCCTCTGCATAACAGATAATTAATATATATATGTGTATTCTGAATGAGCTTCAATATTACAACTGTTTATATAATCGTGTATATTTACAAAACGTTAAGCTTATAGCAGAAACTTGAACATGAATCGCCAACATCGTCCCTATAAAGTATATACATACATATATTCTGAATCAGCATCAACAAGGGAGACTTATAGCTATCTCGATGAAACTTGGCACACATGCTTCTTATTTCTGCACACTGTAATTAAGTCGGAACGAACAGAATAAGACCGATATACATATTGCATAGCTAACGACCTATCGGTCAATCTATTATTAATTAATACTATTACAATATTGCAAATAAATTTACTGCATCAGCCTTTTTTAATAATATAAATAATAACATGTTAAGTTATACTTAATTATGTTAAGTCTTGTGTTGTTAAGTGTGACCTTAGTCGATACACTATTGTAAGTTTATTTAGTTATCGTTCACCCTATCGATAGAATAGTGTTGAATAACGCAAAAGGAGCGGCAGAGCGCCACTATCGTTTAAGAGAGCTAAGGGAACACATTGTTCAAATTGAAAGGGATTATCTGAACAAACATAATAATAATAACAATAACATACGTGTATAGTTGTTATAGGAACAATCGTTCGTATTTGTATGTAGAACAGTATTGTTTATCAAATTTATTTATATAATCTGTTGCAATCAAGTTAAATTGAAACCAACGTTCTAGCAGTTTATTTTACACAGAATTGAAATCAATCGGCCGGAATGTCGGATTATATGTATACCATATATGAAAAGTACTATGCAACAAGAGCAAACATGCTAATTCAATTTGCTAATTAGAATAATAACTGTAACATTATTTGTATTAATTCTTTAAATGGCAGGGTATTTAAACATTCGAATGCCGCCCTCCACAATAACCTGCTTTGCTTATATTCCTCCGTTTTCATTTCATTTTATTTGTTTAACTTGTTAATTTCGGTTATGGCATCAAAAGCATCTGCAGCAGCAGCAACAACAACAACAGAAACTAAGTAGAAAATTAAATTGTTGAGTTTGTCATGAAAGTGAGGAATGGAGGGGGTAGTACGGTAAGGTACGAAACAAGAGATCAAAGGACAATTTTGTGATTGTTTTATTCCGTTATTTTATTTTGTTTGCCATGCGCTGCTGTTGTTGTTGTTGGTTTTTTAGGCGTGTGTTGTCTTTGCTTATTTATTTCTGTTCGTTTACGTTCGCCCTCCCCCTGTCTGCCCTGCTTTATTTGTTTGTTTGTTTTCATTACAAAATCGTACTTCATTTGTGTATTCTGTTTGATTATGTTGCGTTTCATTTGTCGTTCAGATCGGTTAGAAAGGTCTCTGTCCTTGGTCCAGCATGTCGTCTGCCTAGCATAAGCAGATCAACTATACAAATACAATTAAAGAAAGCTACAGTTAAGGGTGGGTCCATAACGAAATATATCTCTCTCTTTATTCCCTTCGACCATTGAAAATGGTCAAAAAAGGGTATACTAACTTTGTGCAAATGTATGTAACAGGCAGAAGGAGGCGTGGGAGACCGCATAAAGTATATAAAATATATTCGTGCTCAGGATCACAAGCCGAGTCGATTGAGCCATGTCTGTCTGTCTGTCTGTCTGTCTGTCTGTCTGTCTGTCTGTCCGTCTGTCCGTCTGTCTGTGTGAACGCACAGATCTCAGCTATTATAAAAGCTAGAGTTACCAAATTTGGCAGGAAGACTCCTGTGTACTATAAGCAGATCAAGTTTATTTTAAATGTTAGGTGCCACGACCACCGCCCCCACAAATCAATAATTTAATTTTTGAACTCAATTTGTAAGCGCCGTATAAAAGATACAACTTTCTGACTTTAACATATACTAAGCTGAATGAAATATCTAAGTAGTCTCCAAATTACAATCCGATCGGACAATAATCACAGAAGTTATTTAAGAAAGTATGAGCATAAAACCAAGTGCTTCTGCCAGCTAACAAGGGAGGCGGGCGAGCGCGAATCGCGAGCGCCATCTGTCGGGATTAATTTCAAAGCATGTGCATATGCATATGTGTATGAATTTAACAAATTAAATTACACGGGAACATAGGTCGAAGGGTATCCCACTGTCGCGTTTTGCGCGACTGTTGCTCTCGTTATACCCTTCGACCATTGAAAATGGTCAAAAAAGGGTATACTAACTTTGTGTAAATGTATGTAACAGGCAGAAGGAGGCGTCGGAGACCCCATAAAGTATATATATTCTTGCTCAGGATCACAAGCCGAGTCGATTGAGCCATGTCTGTCTGTCTGTCCGTCTGTCTGTGTGAACGCACAGATCTCAGCTATTATAAAAGCTAGAGTTACCAGGAAGACTCCTGTGTACTATAAGCTGATCAAGTTTATTTAAAATGTTAGGTGCCACGCCCACCGCCCCCACAAATCAATAATTTAATTTTTGAACTCAATTTGTAAGCGCTGTATAAAAGATACAACTTTCTGACTTTAACATATACTAAGCTGAATGAAATATCTACGTAGTCTCCAAATTACAATCCGATCGGACAATAATCACCGAAGTTATTTATGAAAGTCTGTCAGCTAACAAGGGAGGCGGGATTAATTTGTCGGGATTAATTTCAAAGCATGTCCATATGCATATGTGTATGAATTTAACAAATTAAATTACACGAGAACATAGATCGACTTCCGCGACTGTTGCTCTCGTTATCCTTGAATTAGTGCAAAGAACTTGTGGAATTAAGTAACGAATGATATTTTATTTATATATTTCCCATATTTCTACAGTTGTACATTTAAGCTGAGTAATTGTCGCTTTCTTAGTGATGTGTGTTCTAGCTCGATTGCAGCTGGCCTATCATCGAGTTAGTTATCGATTGGCGGGACTTGTTCACGATGTATCGTGAGTGCCACAAACTGAACTGGGAATGTATTGTAGTTCCTACTGAAGCCGCTTTTAAAGCGTGTTGTACATTATTATTTGATGAGGGCATATGTACCGCGACTTTCTAGATCTATTGTACCACCAAAGCTTCGATTATCACTGCTTCTTTCCTTATGTATACAGTTTCAAGACGGTGCCGAGTCCGAACGTATTACAAGTATTTGCTCCCTAGTTCGCATAATCTGAATGCCGCATTGTTAACTATGTATTTCTAATTAGCTTAGCTGGGCACTATCTATCGTATAACCTGTAGCTTGATTTTAGATATCTTCTGAGAAATTGAAAACAAACTAACTACAACAGACTATGCTATATTATACCAGTTACAATTAAAGTTATTCACTAACATACTGTATGTGTATGTTGTCGAGCCGCCGACAATATGCAGGGAATGCCTTAAACAATCATTGATTGCCTTTGGCAAATGTACATCGAAAAAATGAAGGGCTGCATGAATGATGTTTTATTCTACGAGTATAGGGAAATAATACACTTTGCAAGGCATTGCAAGACTCTAACCTTAAATCTATTCCCAAGTCTACATATCGCAGTTTCCCTTCCCTCACTCTTGTATATCGCCAGACGAACTGATCTGACGCGCCAAGTATAGCTTGACCAATTACAACAACGATTAAAACGCATACAATAAAATACTAAATCGAAGTGCCGTGCCCTCTATGTGTGGCAATTACTTAACTAACTATCGATAACCAACTTATCCCTTCCGTGACATAGTAACTCTTTACACATATGTATGTACATGTTAATGTTATAATGTGTGTTAATGTATATACTGAACTGACAACATTTGAATGCAAATTTTAATAAATTCTTGTATTTCATTTTTAATAATCGAAGTGTGTAAAAACTAACAATCTTCTGATCGCATTAGACCGACTTTGCACTATCGTTATATGTATATAGTATACAGTCCAAGTGTATTTTATATAGAGTAACGCATTGCATATCATTTGTAAACAGTTGCGGGATAAGAGTAAGGAAAGAAGTGGGGGAAGAGGAGAAAACAATTATTATATGTAAACATAATGCTGAAGATATCAGACGATGCACCTCATTAACGCAATGCAGTACAATAACAAGATTTGAAGTGGACATTCAAGTGAAGATTGTGCGGCTGGGGACGTGGGCTTTGTTCAAAATTCTGTTTTGTTTGAAGCACAACTCACACAAAATGATAAAGCACCACTGCAATTTCGCTGGGATGCTGAAGACATTCATTTTATATTCATTGTCGACAGTCAACAACATCAGTCGGCGTGAGGCGCGTCGAGTAAAGAGGGTGGGTGGAGTATGCTGTACAGGGGGACCTGGTCTGGTTACGACTAGCGAATTGCTCCCCAATGTTGCACAACATTTTTATCGCACTCGCTACACTTGCACAATGGCATGAAGGCGAACCGCGCAATCTTTATAGACACACACATACATTTACATGTATATATGTGTATATGTGTATGCAAGGTATGTTCCATTATTGTTTTAACTTACCGAGTGTATTGACAATACAGCACGCTATCCATATGTCGGTTTAAATGTCTAAAAATCCTCTAAGATTTTCATACCAAAGGCAAATCATCTTATTAAGTAAGTGCAAAAGTTTTATACAGTTAATATAACATCAACAGTTTATATAAGTTTTATGCGATATTTATATATATTTAGTATTTAAATAATATAAATATTTTTTGCAATCTTTCTGCCTTAGCAAATCCAAATGCAGGCACCCTTTTAATTGTCTTCCCACTGAAAAACAATCTTTTAAGTTTCAGGTGCGTTTCCTTTATCGTATGCTCACTGTAGGCTTGCCAAAATTGACACAGTGCAGAAAGATGAAAACACTACGCAACATCCGTTTTCGCTCGACATTTTGACGTGCATCATATAAACATGAGAGCAACTCCCTGAAGGGGTTTTCTCACTTTTTTATAGTATGCGATCCTGCGAAGAAGTACAAGAAGTACGCCTCAATTGTATTTGTTTTTTGAACGAAGAAAACAAATGCCCTGCTCTTAACTCTTAAATAAAACTAGAGCAACAGTCGTGCGGCACACGACAGTGGAATACCCTTCGACCTATGTTCCCATGTACATATGTACACATCTCCATATGCACATGCTTTCAAATTATTCTCGACAGATGGCGCTAGAGTTTCGCGGTCTCTTTCATCCTTGTTAGTTGTAACAAGCACTTACTTTCTTGAATAACTTCTGTGTTTATTATCCGATCCAATTGAAATTTCGCGCATAAGTAGATATAATTATCAGCTAAGTATATGTTAAAGTCAGAAAGTTATATATTTCTTACGATGCTTACAAATCGAGCTAAAAAACTAAATTATTGATTTGCGCGAGCGGTGGGAGTGGCATGCAACATTTGAAATAAACTTGATCTGCGTCGAGTATATAGGAAGCTTCATGCCATTTGGTGTCTCTAGCGTTTATAATAGCTGGGAGCTGTGTGTTCATACAGACAGACAGACAGACATGGATAAATATACGCGGCTAATGATACTGAGTAAGAACATATAATCTTTTTGGTGTCTGCCACGCCCCCTTCTGCCTGTTACATACATTTGCACAAACTTAGTTTACCCTTTTTTTGATAATTTTCAATGCTCGAAGAGTATAAATAGGTTTTAAATGGAGTTAAAGCAATAAGATATGCCAAACTTGTATTGAACAAAGTGAACAATCGTGTTCATAACCAACTTTGCATAATAAAGAAACAAAAAGGGGATTAAAAGTACTACAAATAGAGTACTACTACTACTAAAGCACTACAGATAGAAAAAAGAGAATTAAAAGTACTAGAAGTAGAGTTGTTCACTGTCTCATCCCTGGTAAAAACTTGGGCTGATGGGAAGTGCGAACACAGTAGTGTCTGCTACGCAGACCAGGGAAGCAGCAGTTCAAGGAGGATTGTTAATGAAAGAACAAGTTCACTGTGCAGAAGGTATTTTCTTGTTGGCTACTTTTGTGGTCATCATACAATGAACTATGTAACTAGATATATCATTTTGATGCGTCTATGTTCAGCTGCAGAGTGTAGACTCTGTAAAGAGGACTCTGCCAGTAACCAGTCTTCGTATTGTTTGAGAAGAAAACATCTTCGCATTATATTTTATTAGAGGAAGAACAGCTTTTTAAGACTAGGAAGGCACTTTCCGCAGCCTTTTCTCCTTTTTCTCACCTTCACTAATAATAATAATAACAATGCTAAAGTATACAAAGAATGAATACCTTAGTTACTAGACACTACGTACTTTTCATATTTATCATATTCGCATTAAACTTGGATGTACCTTTAGTTATTTAGCTAAAAGCGAGTTGTGGCAAGGTTATTGGTTATGCTGCAGCTGTGCTTATCAGTATTCATCAAAGTTGTCAAAGTATTGTCAAATTGTCGAACGTCTAGAACTGTAGCCACGAAATGCTATTAAAATTCATTGGCACGGCTTGCAAAGCTAAGCACAATCTGATAGCGATATTATACAATAAAGGGGGACTCAAGTTCTACTTCGAACATATATTCCCAATTGGCCGCTTCATTGTCACTGCTGCTGCTGTCTGTCTCTGTGTTGTCGCCCAAAGCTGTAAAGCAAACCGTTAATATTACAACAATCCCAGAGGAAGACAAATCCGCCTCTTATGCCCTGCGGCTTCCTTTGTGGCTGTAAATTACAGCGATGACACGCTGCGTCATCGCTTCATTGACTTTACTCTCCAAAATACGCCACAGCCACCTCGCTTGTGCTGCTGTTGGTGCACAGCAAAAGAAAAAGAGGGAAATGAACGGTGAAGACTTCGACGTTGTCAAAAAGTTTTCTTTTTCTTTCTTCCTTCAACAAAACATTCATCAATTTTCTGTTTCTTATAATACTAAAACGGTAGAGTACACCACCCTCTGTGCCGTCACCGTCGCCGTCTCTTTCCTCTTCACAATTGAAATTTACCATCTAATCTTTTTATTTCCTTTACTCATTACAAATTTAAAGGTACTTTATTGAAACCAGCTAACAAATAAATAAGAAAATATGTATATGAACAGAAGGTAGCCTTCATAACTAGCAATAAGTTTTACAAATTACAAATAAGTAAGCAAGTTCGCGTGAAACTTAGACATTCCTGAAGCGCGGACCTTCAGAACCTTAGACATACCTGAAGGTCTGCGTTTCAGGATAGAGGTTTTCTAATACATATAAAGAGATGTGAGATCTAGGCACTAGGCACCTACCTACAAAGTTGGACATGGGTGAGTTATATGTGATTATATCCATATCCAGAATATATATGGATATAACTCACTCAGTTGTTAATTCTTAATATACCCTTTATCATATTGTATATACCCTGCTCTGAGCAGATTAAGTGCCAGAATTTACGTAGTACATATGTTATTTGAGTTAGCATCAAAAGCCGAGTCATGTTCAGAGTTGCATGTTAATAATAATGGATCTAGTTGCTTTTATGAGTCACGCTAGACAAATGATGGCTCTGGGGTAGAAAAGCATATTGTTGGGTAGTCACCCAACCACCAGAGCTCCCACAGGGCTCTGCAACCTGATGTACAACAATGTAGTAAGGCTAACCTATCCAGAAGTAGTAAAGATTGTGGGCTTTGAAGAAGACGTATCTATATTTACCAGGGTTTTTTTTCGATCTAGTTGAAGTTTTTATGGAATATAAGCTAATGTATTAAAGCAACCATTTTCAATATAAATGATAAACGGTGCCAGCAAAAAGTGCGCAGTCACAAAACGTTTTGGGTTAAGCGATTGAATTTATTATATAAAGTAAGTACAAAAGTAAAACACTTGAATTCATCTCTCATTATTATATAGTAATGTCGATATCAAAAAAAATCTTTTGACAATTCTTTCTCAAAGAAATACAATCAACAATAAATATTCTTGGGTTATGGCAAAATAAATCTTTTAATTCCTATTGGAACCCGTGAACTCTCAAAAAATTAATTTAAATATGTGTAACTCAAAACTGATTATTCAAATTCTCATTTCCATTCAGATTTAAAGTGGCATGAAATTTAAATGGGTTTAACTTAATTATATAAATAAATTGCTCGACGTGTATAAAGGGCAACGCAGGCTTGACAGGCATCAACGTTATATATGTACTTTATAAGGAATTAATCCTAAAGTCGTGAGTCTACTTATGATTTTTACTGTTTTCAATAAACTTAGATATTATAAAATGTCTAATGTATCATAAGTTGAACCTTAAAAATTGAATTTTTTATTAACTCCAATAATATTTCCAGATATATTTAATGCTTTAATAAATGATTCAAAATTAGATATAAAAATTAATATCATTATTTTATATTAAAATTAAAATTAAATTTAAATTAAAACTTAAATAAAAAAACCGAAAAAATATATATATACAATTAAAGTTTAAATTTACATTTAATTGCTTAACGTAAATTTAATAGTTTTTTTTTTTTTTGGTTTTTTTAACTTTTAATTTAATTTAATTAATTTTAATATAAAATAATGTAAAATTAATTTGTATATCTAGTTTTTATATTTTTGTACCCTTCGACCATTGAAAATGGTCAAAAAAGGGTATACTAACTTTGTGCAAATGTATGTAACAGGCAGAAGGAGGCGTGGGAGACCCCATAAAGTATATATATTCTTGCTCAAGATCACAAGCCAAGTCTATTGAGCCATGTCTGTCTGTCTGTCCGGATGTCCGTCTGACCAGATGAACACACAGATCTCAGCTATTATAAACGCTAGAGACACCAAATTTGGGATGAAGGTTCTTATATACTCGGCGCAGATCAAGTTTATTTCAAATTAATAATTTAATTTTTGAACTCAATTTGTAAGCGCTGTATAAAAGATACAACTTTCTGACTTTAACATATACTAAGCGGAATGAAATATCTACGTAGTGTCCAAATCACAATCCGATCGAACAATAAACACAGAAGTTATTTAAGAAAGTATGAGCATAAAACCAAGTGCTTCTGTCAGCTAGAGAGGCGGGCGAGCGCGAAGCGCGAGCGCCATCTGTCGGGATTAATTTTAAAGCATGTGCATATGCATATGTGTATGAATTTAACAAATTAAACTACACGGGAACATAGGTCGAAGGGTATCCCACTGTCGCGTTTTGCGCGACTGTTGCTCTCGTTAATAATGTTCTTAGTTGACTTTAAGTAAATAAACAAATATATGGATAAAATAAGTTAAATATAATATATTATATATATAAATAGTTAGTATAATGCTTTCAGTTCAAATTTATTTCAAAAGTTGAGTGCAACTTGAATTTTTATATTCGATTTGTAATCGATGTATAAGAAAAGAGTAAAGTCGTTTTGTAGTTTGTTTAAAAAATGGAAAAAACAGAGTTTCGTGTTCTGATAAAACATTTGTTTTTAATGGGTAAAAACACCATGCAAGCGAAACAATGGATTTAAAAATGTTACCCGGACTCTTGTTCATCAAAAGCAACGATTTGTCGGTGGTTTGCCGAGTTTAAACGTGGGCGTACCGACACAAATGACGCGGAACGCTCGGGTAGACGTGTGGAAGCCCTTACATTGGAAAATGTGAGTGAAGTGACAAAAATTATAATGAAAGATCGTAAAGATATCATATGGAAGTGTATTAACTATCCTTCATGAAAAATTAAGCATGAAAAAGGTTTTTCAAGTGGGTGCCGCGATTGCTTCGGATGGAACAAAAACAGCAACGAGTCGATGATTTATATTGGTATTGAAAAATTGAAAAAGCGTTGGAACGATTGTATCACCCTAAAAGGTGATTACGTTGATGAATACAAAAAAATTTTGCAAAAAAATGTTGTTTTCATTGAATCATACATATGTTAGCTTACTATAGTATCTACCTCTCCTGCAACTGTATTATCTAGTCTGACTATATTATCTAGTTAACAAAAAGGATGGGCTGAATGAATAATGTTTTATTCTATAGGGAAATAAAACAGTTTGCAAGGCATTACAATACTTTAACTTTAAATCTAGTGCCAAGTCTAGCGCAGTTTCTCTTTCCTCACTCTTGGATATTCGCCAGACGAACTGATCTGAGCTAAGCTCAGTGAGCTTAATCCTTAGTTAAATCGGTGTGACCAATTACAACAACGATAAAAACCGTATACAATAAAATACTAAATCTAACGCATACAATAAAATACTAACTAATTATCGATAGATATCTGTTCCTAAAAATAAAATATTAAATCTAACGCATACAATAAAATACTAGATCGAAGTTCCGTGCCCTCTATCGATGACAAATTACTTAACTCAACTATCAATAGCCAACTTATCCGTTCCGCGACAGGCATTGAGGAATTGCTGTTGAGAACAGTGTGCGTGTGTGGTGTCTGCCACGCCTCCTGCTACCTGTGCCATACATTTGCACAAAGTAATACACTCTTTTTGGCAATTTTCAAGCCTTCCTTCATACAGACTGCCTTCAATCAGGAATATATGTATACCTTGTCATACCTCATTTGGCAACTGGCAGCAAGTTAGTATACCCCGTTTTAGAGCATTTTCAATTGTCGTAGGGTATAATAAAGGGCGTAAAAGCAAGCTGAGGCGCAAGTCCAAGTCCAATTGACTTGCCTTTTGCGGCCGTGATGCACGTGCCGGCCATTGAGTTGCGCCAGGGAACGAAGAGCAGAGAGAGGGACAAGGGTACAAGTGTGCGCGTAAAGAACTTCTAATGTACGACAAGAAGGGTGGAAGTGAAATAATAATATAATACAAAAAGCAACAGAGAAAAGCAGAGCATGGACTCGACACGGAACTGATCCACTCGACGCTGGCTTTATTCTAATTATACGTCCCACTCCTGGGATGTGTATAGCCCGCCCACTGTGTGTGCTGCCAATGTCAAGTGCAAAGGTCGCCTGGGCAAAAGTCGCTGGAACATATGAAATGGGAAAATGGTAAAAACATGATGGGGAAACAGAGACGCAGAGCAAATGGGTAAATTGTACTGTTTCTGCTGCTGTTTCATAGTCGTCGAAGACCGCCTAGTGCGCTTAAGGTAATTGTTTTTCTTTCTTTGCTTAGATTTATTCCCCTCTCTGCTCCCTGCTTCCCTCCATGTACGTGGCTGCATTCTGTGCATCCTGTGTCCGCGTCAATTCAATTACAAGTTATTTCACGTTCGCACTGTGTCGTTGCTGGCGTTGACGGGACACGCACGATGCTGCCACATGTGGCAGGGTGTTGCAGGTTACATCCTTTTCCGTGCCAGGAAATTCGCCACAATTTACGGAAATTGAAATTTCGAATTGAAATCATAATTTTTTCTACAAATTATCACGTTGCTCACAGTCTATGGAAGGAAGGATCAAACAAATTGAGAAATTGACGACTTTTATCTCTATCTATCACAATGGTCTATCCGTCACTTTCGATCAAATATTGGTCACGGTTAGAACAAAATTGATTCACCCTCTCTAAAGCGCAACTTGA